>CM035173.1:76709690-76929677 GCA_020205615.1 Panax quinquefolius | reverse complement strand
TGAAACCTTTAAACAACATAGGCAAGCAATCAGGAGAACCAAGCATCCAAATAAAAGGGGGAAGATCGAATCGAATCGTTGCGAAGCCAAGAAGGTCTTTGAAGCATAGGAAGAACTACGAGAGCGAGAAGGTGAGGGCCAAACTTATATCTGCGAACCCGGCCCAAGGCCGAAACCTCGAGACCGAAGTAGAGCCGAAAACCAAATGGCCAAAACCAACATCCCAGATTCCCAAGAAAGAGGTAAACCGAAGGCGAGGCGAACCAGTCTGGATGAAGATCTTCTTGAACCCAAAGACGACTGAAGCAATAGCTGAACCAAACCAACGAAGAAGTAGGAATCGCCATGGAAACCGAACACTCAAAGGCGATTAGGCATTTTATGAACAATTGAGTTCTACACCCTTGAAGTTTGTAAACTGGGGGAAGATCGAACAAAATGCATTCATAAAGCGATCGAAGAGGATCTTTGAAGTTTGGGAAGGACTACTCTGAGAAAGCAGGAGAGGGGCAAACCATCTTTCACCTAACCCAAGCCAAGCAAAACCAAATCCCCGAACTTCCAAAGACAAGAGGAAGAACCCGCGAAGCCCAAATTGCAGGACCTTTACGCACAAAGCCGAACCCAGATATGAAAAAAAATCTCTTTAACATGGAAAGAAGCAATAAGCAACGAACCAATGAAGAGGCCGAACTACCAAGGAGACCGAATGCTGAGAACCGCTTATGGAAGCAAAGTTAATTCGAATTTTTGCGATGGCCGAACGACTATCTGAAAAAGACCAAACCAAGAACCATGAAAACGCAGACCAGCAGGGCCTCACAACCAAATACATAGGTCGGCCTAGTCTCTGCATGACCTTGAGAATTTGGGGAAAGAAAAAAGCCTTGACTTAGTGATAATAATAATCTCCCTAGCCAAAACATTCATAGCGATTTGGCATTTTTATGGACAATAGAGTTCCTAATCGCCCAAAGTTTATAAACGTAGGTGGAAAGGACCGACTTTAAAATATCGAATAAAATTTTATTTCCTTTAAAATATTGATATAGTCCACCCAGACTATCCTATCCTTGGAGCATTGGACCCGATTCCAGAAGCGAAAGAAGAGAGAATCGAAGTAGAATAGGGACAATTAAAAGAACAAATGAGAGAAAGTCTCGGCATGGTTTTCACTGAAAAGGCGGATTCATAGGATTCGGAAGCTATAGTAGCGAGAACCTATCATTTGTGGGTAATCACGTTAGAAGAAACAAGCCAAGGGTAAAGGAGAATAAAGGGGGATATGGAGGGGAACCAAAGCAATTTAGCCATGGGACTTTTGAACCTGTAGCGAATAGATTCCCAGGATAGTGGAAGCTTTGAGATGTTACATGACCTTATGGGTTGTCCCAAAGAATCAAGTCCTCGGCATCGTAAGGATTAGGAAGAGATGAAAACAAGGTGCGAAATTGCGCACATCATGATGGTTCTTGGAAGGCAAAGACCATGCACCCATGGAAATGATGTCAGAAATTCGCGCATTAACAGGGATTCTGGAGTTGGAGAGCAGAGATGGAGAGGGGTTTAAGGGTTGCCCATTCAACCACGGGTCAAACCAGAGATCGGAGAATTTCCATTCCCAACTCTATAGGTAAGAAAGGGAGAGCTATGGGACGAAGCTTAAGGATCTTACGCGAGAACCATGAGCGATCCGAGTCACGTCGAGATATACCGTAAATTGATCTTTGATAAGACCGTAGAGAATTTGACCCAGTTAGCCCATGGGAGGGGAAGATAGGAGATGACCTTTAAAAGTTGGAGAATAATTAGAGCTGAGTTCCAATCAATAAGGTTCTTAATTGCGAGACCACCTTCACAAAGGGGAAGGGACAAATCCTTCCAAGAGACTTTTGTACCATCCCGAAGAAGAGAAGGCCCCTTCCAAAGGAATCTACACATGATAGATTGAATGGCTCTTAGAACTGAATTAGGAAGAATAAAATGGGAGGCCCAGAACGATTGTATTGCAAAGAGCATCGATTTAATCAAATGGACTCTACCGAATAAGAGAGGCGGGATGTCCAAGAGAAACTCTCATGATAATTCTATGAATCAAGGGGCGGTGGAATGGGAGAGTTTAGAGGAGATAAGAGGGACCAGAAATCTAATTGGTAATACTCCAAAAGGAATACCCAACAACAAGGTTAATACTTACCTTAACATCAATTGGGACATTGGCAAGAAACACGGACTTTTACGAGCATTAGGAATTAGGGCGTAAAAACATAGAGAAGGATTGAATGCGAGTAAATAATGGAAACAGAGCCATATCTCCATGGCAAAATACGAGAATATCATCAATGAAAGCATCGTGGGATATGTTGCGATTCTGCTTTTCAATGAAACTTGAAATTAGGCAACAGAGTTTCTTGTGTAGAATCATGGAGAAGGCTTCCATAGCTAGAAACGAATAAAATGTAAGGAGCAGGGGATCCTCACTGGCTAAGACCCTCGCTCCTTTAAAGTAGCCAAAGCAGACCTCCATTGACTTTGATAGAAAACATAATCGTAGTGATGCACTCTTTAATCCAACCAATGAAAATAGGGGAATTTAAGAAGGCCCAACAAATCAAGAGAAACCTCCGGTCAGCAATGTTAGAAGGCTTTAGAATATCAATTTTAAGAGCACTGCCGGCAGACCGGAAAGTCATGTGGTAATTCTGAAAAGCTCTGAGCAATGAGGATATTGTCACTAATGCTTCTCCACGAGATGAAGGCGACTGAGCATGGTCAATAAGGAAGGAGTCTGATTTGAGCCTGATCAGCAAGGATCTTCATATACATTTGTAGATAGTGTTGCGACAAGAAATAGGTCTAAAATCAAACATATTGGATGGATTATCCGTCTTCGGAATCAAGGCAATAGGCGTAGCATTAACTCCACGGAAGGTACCCGAGATGAAAAAAAGAGGATGGACAAAGGTGAAATCATGGCCTATAATGTCCCAAGAATGGGGAAAGAAATTAACATTAAAACCGTCGGACCCGGACTTTTATTCTTTTTCATGGGCTGAAGAACTGCAAGAATTTCGGCATCAAGAATTGGAGTGGTTAAAGAAATGAGCAAGCGGAGTAATCCGCTTTATAGCAAGTTTTCGGAAGATCACGACACTCGTAAAGTATGAGGAGAGGACCCGGAGATCCTGAAAGTAGTCCACCGCCACTTCTTTGAATACGGTGATCCTCAATAAGAACACCAGAGCTATTAAAGATAGAGAGAATTTTGTTGTGGTTCCAATTACTCTTGATAACATTGGCAAAAAATTTTGAATTTTTATCGCCCTGGGCAAGCCAAGTGGCTCGGGATTTTTAGAGCAGAGATTCTTCAAGAGCCAAAGCTTTCCATAAGGATGAGAGCATTTGTCTTCAGGCAAAAGCAGACAAGAGTTTAAGGATCCTGCATGAAGAGATTCTTGAATGGTGACCAACGTGAGCTGCGAGGGTGCTAACATTCGTCGATAAGTTACAGATTAGAAGAGTTCAAGGTTTTGAGGGCACTTGAATCTTGGAGTTTCTCATTAAAGATGAAAAAGGATTTCCACGTGATTCGATACTCCAACAATCCGAGGCAAAGACATCAAACCCTTCCAACTCCAAAGATGAAGTTAAAGAATTGGAATGGCTTCTTGGCTTTCAGAAGGATCGAGACCGATATTAAGTATCTTTGGACAATGATCGGAAAGACCACGAGGTCCATAAGTGACTAGGGAATCGGACATTCGTTAAACGAAGCTGTACCCATTGCTACATCCAACTTCCTATGAATAGGATTAGCAACTGGCAGATTCCACCATGTGTCAGAGGCCCAATAGCACGAATATCGGCCAACCCCAATAGTGTCTAAGCGATCGTTAAAGTCGATCACATACCAGCGTCCCAAGAAGAATCACCACCTTCCGATTCAGGAGACACTCTTGATAGTGTTGAAGTCCCCAAGAATACACCAGTGTCCGAGGAGGACAAGGAATTTAGGTTAGTCCACTGGCCATTTACGTTCCACTATAGAGTTACGGCAATAGACTATAGAAGCCAAAATTGGATAATTGCCATAAAGAGGAAAGAGCTTGAAGTGGGATACTTGGGCGATTGAAGCAGGACATCCACTTTCCAAATAGAAGGATCCCAGCCCACCCAAATCCGGCCGTTTCGGGTGTAGTCATAGTTAAAGATCCAAACCCGATTCTGGCGAGATGGCTCCAGTGATATTCGGAAGCATTTGGAGCTTTTATTACGGTCTCGATGAGGCCCACAAAGAGATATGGTTGTCTAACAAAAAGTTGAACAAAGGCACTGCTTTGGTTTTTTTATTTAAACCCGACATTATATGAGAGCCATTCTTCCTAATTCAGTTCTAAGAGCCATTCAATGTATCATGTGTAGATTCCTTTGGAAGGGGCCTTCTCTTCTTGAACATGGTACAAAAAGTCTCTTGGAAGGATTTGTCCTTCCCTTTGTGAAGGTGGTCTGTGATTAAGAACCTTATTGATTGAACTCACTCTAATTATTCTCCAACTTTTAAAGGTCATCTCCCATCTTCCCCCCTCCTTATGGGCTAAGCTGGGTCAAATCTACGATTCTTATCAAAGATCAATTCTGGTATATCTCAACCCCACAGACTGTTCATGGTTACAGCGTAAGATCCTTAAGCTTATCCCAGCTCTCCCTTTCCTTACCTATAGAGTTGGGAATGGAAATTCCTTCGATCTCTGGTTTGACCTTAGTGGTTGAATGGGCAACCCTTAAACCCTCTCCATCTCGCTCTCCAACTCGAATCCACATTACGCGCTGAATTTCGACATCATTTCCATGGGTGCATGGTCTTTGCCTTCCAAAGAACCATCATGATGTGCGACATGATCGCACCTTGTTTTCATCTCTTCCTAATCCTTCCGATGTTGGGGACTTGATTCTTTGGGACAACCCCAGGCGGTGCAACATCTCAAAGCTTCCACTATCTCGGGAATCTATTCGCTTGCGTGCTCAAGAAAGTCCCATGGGCTAAATTGCTTTGGTTCCCCTCCATATCCCCGATTCTCCTTTACCTCAAGTGGCTTGCTCTGTGGCGCAGATTACCCACAAATGATAGGTTCTCTGCTTACCATAGCTTCCGAGTCCTATGAACCGCCTTTTCGTGAAAACCATGTCTGAGACTTTCTCATTTGTTCTTTAATTGTCCCTATTCTACTTGATTCTTCTTACATTTCTTGCCTTGGAATCGGTCCAATGCTCCAAGGAGTGGGATAGTCTCAGTGGACTATATCAGTCATTTTAAAGGAAATAAAATTGATTCGATATTTTAAAGTCGGTCCTTTCCACCACGGGTTTACAAACTTTGGGCGATTAGAACTCTATTGTCCATAAAAATGCCAAATCACGCTATGAATGTTTTGGCTAGGGAGATTATTATTATCACTAAGTCAAGGCTTTCTTCTTTCCCCAAATTCCTCAAGGTCAGCAGACTAGGCCTTGACCCATGTATTTGGTTGTGAGGCTCTGCTATGGTCCTGCTTTCATGGTTCTTGGTTTGTCTTTTTCTGCGCAAATTTAAATTTATCGCAAAATTCCGGAATTAACTTTGCTTCCATAGTGATTCTGAGCTTCGGTCTCCTTGGTAGTTCGGCCTCTTCATTGGTTTGGTTAAGTATTGCTTCTTTCCATGTTAAGACATCTTTTTTTTTCATATCTGGTTCGGCTTTGTGGCGATAAAGGTCCAAATTTGGGCTTCGTGGTTCTTCCTCTTGTCTTCTGAAGTCAGGGGATTTGGTTTGACTCAGATTGACTTGGCTTGGGGTTCGGTAAAGATGGTTTGCCCCTCTCCTGCTGGCTCTCGTAGTCCTTCCCAAACTTCAGCATCCTCTTGATCACTATGAATGCAGTTTGGTTCGATCTTCCCCAGGTTTAAACTTTGGGCAGGTAGGAACTCAATTGTTCATAAAAATGCCTAATTGCCTTTGAGTGTTCGGTTTCCATGGCAGTTCGGCCTCTTCGTTGGTTTGGTTCAGCTATTGCTTCAGTCCGTTTTGGGTTCAAGAGATCTTGATCCAGACTGGTTCGGCTTTCGCCTTGAGGTTCTACCTCTTGTCTTGAGAATTTGGGGATGTTGGTTTCTGCCACGAGGTTTTCGGCTTGACCTCGGTCTTGAGGTTTGACTTTGCTTGAGGTCGGTATAGAGTTTGGCCCTCACCTTCTGGCTCTCGTAGTTCTTCCTATGCTTCAGCATCCCCTTGACTTCGCAATCTGATTCGATTCGATCTTCCCCCTTTTATTTGGATGCTTGGTTTCTCTGATTGGTTGTCTATGTTGTTTAAGGTTTCATGCTTGTATTTTCTATTGTCACCTTAGTAACGCTTTGTCCTTTCATTTGGCTTGGTTGTTAGTCTTTGTTGTCCATCTTGGGGTTGTCCATGTGGTTCTTTCAAAGCTTCTAGGTACGCCTTTCGATTGTATTTTCTCTTCTTTTTCTATATACAAACAAACTTAGCGAAAAAAAGAATACACCAAGTGTCCGGGGAGGACAAGGAATTTAGGTTAGTCCACAACCCATTTACGACGTTCCACTATAGAGTTCATGCCATAGACTATAGAAGCCAAGATTGGATAATTGCCATAAAGAGGAAAGAGTTTGAAGTGGGATACTTGGGCGATTGAAGCAGACATCCACTTTCCAAATAGAAGGATCCCACCACCCAAATCCGTAGTTAGGGTGGTAGTCGTTAAAGATCCAAACCCAGATTACTGCCAGAGATAGCCCTCGATATTCAGGAAGCATTTGGGCTTTTATTCGGTCTCGATGAGGCCCACAAAAGAGATATGGTTGTCTAACAAAAGTTGCGAACAAAGGCACGCTTTGGTTTTTTTATTTAAACCCCACATTATACTGAGCAAAAGAATGTCATAAAAAGGGAGTAGGATTAGTCTAGAAGGGCCCCCTTGGACCTTTGTTCCTCTTCTTAGAATTTCAAGAGGCTCCTTTCCGAGCCTAGTCTTATGCTTCAGTGTCCTGATTCCTTCTCATCAACTTGCTTAAGCTTATCCAAAGAAAGGGTTAGGGGATAGGAGATTCTGGACTCATCACCGGAATAAGGGGGGAGCAATAGGGAGAAGGCGTTGGTGGAAGAGAGAATGGAGAGGCCGGAAGGGGAAGAAGAGCTTTTAAGTCCTTTGGAACGGCATCCATGAACCTTCTGGGTCGAGGGAGAAGGAGAGGCCTTGGTTGTGCTAGGAATAGTGGAACAAGGGCCTCACAGAGGGTCGGGAGTGTTTGGGAACCCACGAAAAATTAGTTTTCTAGGCATTTGAGAAGGAAATGACCAAAACGATTACATTTAGAACAGAGGAGGGGCTTTGCCCAATACTCCACTTTCACACTCTGGTTTTCAACCTTAGCATTTCCAAAACACAACAAAGATTGATGGATGCAGTGAAATGAAGACAAAGCTTCAATCTTAGAATATAGCGAGTAGAATCCTGGGGTATGGAATGAAGGTTTTAGAAAGGATTGTTTAGTAGTCCCTCACCATTTTTGTAAAATAATATATCAATAAATGTGATGAGGATTTATTTGGGTATAGATATTGTCTAGAAGATAATATTTGTATTCAAACTCACGTTTTACTATTGTAATAATAAAGTTGTAGTTGTTTACATACATGTATTGACAACTCGTAATAGGTGATGTATACCTATTTTGGGGGCGCCACAAATATAGTATGTGTTCATGTATTTTGTGAATAGCGTAATCTTGATGAATGTTAAGGTAGAGATATGCTTGACATCGCATGTAATCGAATAGAGAACTTAATCTTCAACTTTCTTTAATTATAATTCGCATAGAGATATAGTGAGTTAGTTGATTAAGGTGTTTAACTTATTTCTATCTAATTTGTGGATTTGAGTTAATACGGTATTAGTGCATCGAGAGGTGGCTAATACTACATTTGTGTTCTTGATTAATAAACTGGGATATTGATTTGAAGTGGAATAATGGTGTAGAAATCAGAGTGAAGCTTAGGGTGAAATCATAAGTCTAATTCTCCATTAATTGTTTGAAATTATAGATTTTGATATTTGTGATTGTTTAATTATATATTAATTTAGTTTCTATAATTTTTAATCATTGAATTGAATAGTTTAATAAAATTAGGATTAATAAGAAATTGGTAATTGTGAGGTTAAGTCTCTTACTAATTTGTCTCTGTGGGAACGATACTCTACTCATCACTTTATTACTTGTTGACCACGTATACTTGCGTGTTGTGCGTATATAGATTTTACCCAACACATATATACACATATATATGTACCTACCTACATATAGGAAGTATACTTATATTTTAAATATACACCAATATAATCTTATTATATTAATAACTTACTTATTTGTTTTATGTCAAATAAATAAATTATTCATCTTATTGATTAATTAAGACTAATATTAATTAATCCATTCCTCATTGTTTAATGTAATTATTGATCTCTATAACGATTAATTATCGATTACGTATAGTAAATAAATATAAATCTTATTATATTTATAGACACGTTGCTTATTATTATTATATCTCTAACAATAATAATCACATATCATTAATTAATCACTATTAACAATTAATTAATATTCTATAATAACAATTAACAAATAATATTAATTAATTGTTCACTTAACAATTCCTTCAATCGATTAATATCATTATTAATATTTCACATCACTATGGCACACAAGGCTCATTTATCTCATTTACTTTGAGTTATATAACTCAAGCTCATTATTTCTATAATAAAATATTAGGGGTTTAGACCACGTTTGGCTTTTCCCAAATTCCACATTATTTTAATATTTATTTAATATAAGATTTAGGTGTCACACTTACCTTAATGCTAAATTATTTAGCTTACTCTACACATTAATATATACTCTATTAATTATTTAAGTTATACACGATATAATTATTTAATAGTCCCATAAAAACTTCTTCCATCAGATTTAGATCATGCTTTAACTTAATTCCTTCATGAACACTTAGTCACCATTCATGACCTTATAAGAGTTATTAGTATGCATGGCTTGCAAATCATTGTTTCATAAATCGACTAATGAGTTTTCTAGACCTACAGTAAATTGCTACTGGTCACGAGCTTAAATGGCGCAACTGTGCCATACCAAAATCGAGAGATGATAAGTTCGCTTAGCGTAAATGAAACCTACGCTTTCTAAATACTTTACACATTCTTTTTTTAAGCCTTAACTCGCCTAACATTAATCCCTTCTTTGGTTTCACACCATCTTATTATTTTCCTTAACAATTTAAGGATCACACTTCGAGTTCTAAAACTCTATTTTCCCTTATTAGTTTAACCAACTATACAACTCCTTTATGGTTTCTTTCCACCAACAACACAACACTCGAATATAACACATACATTCATTCCTTTAATCTTCACTTCTAGTCGTATCAATTTACTCAATAATTCTCTAACTACTTTAAAGGTATATCAATTTTCTCCTCTCGTCGACAACGTACACGCATACAAGTCTAAACCTAACATGCATTGAGTCTTTAATAGTATTCAATATAGTAAATTGAGTGGTTTCCCATAAACAACCAACAAATTAGTTTTCGTCTAAATACACTATTTTTCAAATTGAGTTAAATCTACATTAATTCAGATATACCTTCGCCTCTCTAAGGAATTATTTAGCCCAGCTCCTATACATCCACCATTAAAGAGTACAATTGCACTACCTTAGACTTGATACTCACTCGTACATATACTCAAGAAATTAGTGATTATCAAAGATATTTTAATGTCACCAACTCACTATTATAAATAATTTCACATAAATCATGTAATATCAATAAATAAATTTTATCCATCTTCTTATTAATTCATCTCCACAATTTATAAAAATATATAATAACGATATATATTCATTAAACACAACATTACTTATTACATAGCTCATATTACCCTATGTAACACAATACCACATACCTCGTAACACATTTATATATTCTTGTTCGAACCCATCTCAGGCTTTAATAATTTTATCTACTAAATTCTTATTTTAATATTTTCTAAAATTCGGTTCGTACATCCTCTCCCCTTATAAGGATTTAGAGTCCTCGGAATCATCGAAACCTCTTCTAGTCGGTGCTATTCTGAATATTACATATTCTTTTGAATAATTTTATCCATTCTCTTTTCAGAAGTTTTATTATAACTTTCTCACTTGCATTCTACCACATTCTCCTTTCTAAGGAACATTCTACTCACTATATTCATCACATAGAAGAATAAGAGTCTTCCACGATTTTTCAATAATCGGGAAGTAATATGAATAACTCAGATTCCAATTTATGCTTAGGGGTCACACAGACCATGAACTAGCGCTTCAACACAATCCTTCACACCGCAAACCAAAGTCTTTATCTATCACGAAGATTGAAAACACCTCCACACATACACTAGGTGGCGACTTTCATTGTACCACTACGTTGGGTCGTAACGTGGTGTTTTTAGCTAACAACTATATGCGTTACGCTTTCGGAACCATTGTCCCCAAAACATGTCCCTTATAGGGTTGTTCACCTCGACTTTTCAACATCTGAATCCTTACCAGAGCAATCTGGTTTGGCTTAAATACTCAACAACGCTTGAATTCCACCAATAGTTTTCAATAGTCGTCTAACCAAGAATCAAATAGCTTAGACTTTTATCAATAATTCGAGACACTAATCGAAATAATTTGGCCAACTTAATTGACCTTCTTTATAACTTAAAAGAAAACCAAAATTCTTTTATGGCGCCATGATACCGCATTGCATTAGTAAATGCGTTGAGGATTCCTCCATTATGTGACTTTGTCATATTACATCACACCATAGTGGGCTGACGATCTTTCGATCACAACCAACACTAGGTTCAACTGCATTGATGACTCCATCGTTTACCATTCCTACACCATATCAAATGATGTAAATGGTCGTAAATACATTTTGAAAATTTTCAAATCATTTTGTCGAGGCCAAAAACAATTAGCAAAGACATATGAATAACGGTATTATTTTAAACATCATTGGTTCAATCACATGATCCAAAGTTTTCAAGAAAAATGAGGTGCAAACTTGAAAGACTAATTCAATAAATTTTGAAAATCTAGCGTAACTAGAAGATTTAGAAAATCCATATTTCTCCATCAACTTCAATCTTTACTCCATTGCTTCATTTTAACACCATCAATGCTCACTTTATACCAAAATTTTCTAATTTCATAACATATATATATATTCGATATAGTTCATCAAACTTACCACACTTTGGATGTGACACCCCAAAAATAGGTCTACACAACTGATTCTAAGTTGCCGAGATATCACATTTTAAAATCAAATACAAACTTCATTTATACAACTGTTGAACTGTGCAAAAATAATCTGACAACATATAAAATCATGAGTTTTAATATAATATTGTCTAAGTAGGCGATCCAAACTCAAATTATTACAATGCCATATAAAATACAACAACAAATATTTCATGACCCCAAAGAATAACGAGAATATTACTATCATGTTCATTCTAATGAGGTGCACTTTTGACACTTTCAAAGTCGGGTTCTCATCACCCTATTTTTGTTCACCAACATCAATTATTAAGTGACGTATAAAATACGACACACCCATCTTAGGTCCTCATTACAAGTATATATTGCATGTTATGTTGTTTTATAATGTATTGAGAAACTTAGACGGTCATGGACCATCACATTATTCCCCTGTTATCCCCGCTCGACCCAGCTACACTCTTAATACCTGAAAGGAATTGTGAAGAAAAAGGGTGAGCACAACTATCCCAGTAAAGAATATAATGACTAAAGATAATTAAATTATCAATAGCCTTCATCAATAATAAATCGAGATTTAGAACATATAGTAGATGATAAAACTTTTCAACCATAGTTCTTGTACGAATTCAACAATCCATTAGAAGAGTCAAATAGACTATAAAGTCTATTATCTTCTCCATGTTAAAAGTCCATCCACAATGTTTTATCCTTGTAACATTAATCAATAGTTCCTGTCCACAATCATATGAATAACTCATAATCATAATTGTGGTTCTAAATTCCTCTTTGCACCCAAGACGAAGATAATTTTCATCACCTGTTTTTACTTGAAACATCAAAGATCATGGTTATACCAAATCACAGTTCCTGTGCATAATTATATAAATAAATTCATCTTTGCACTACGGGCCAAAGATATTCATTAACAGTTCATCTTTGCACTTCGAGGCCAAAAAGACATGCAAATCTGTATTTTTCAAGAGTCAAGTAGAGCATGATATCTACTATCTTTTACGAATTAAAAGTATATTATCAATATTTTATCTCCGAGACTCGACAATAAATAATCCACATCATCGAATAATCCTTGCACTAAGGCTAAGGATATCCATTAAGATCACGACCACGAATTATCCATGCACTACTGGGCCGAGGATATTCGTGTTTTTACCAATAGTCATGATTATACCGAATCATTCCCAGTCATAATCATTCCAAAACTCGTCCATCAATGCACTACGACCAATGAGGACTTTTACCACATCTTTTGTAACATTACGGGTCATGATTATACCGAATGATCTCTCGGTCATAATAATATCAATCAATGTCCATCTATGCACGTAAGCCAAAGATGACTTTCATCACAATATAAGCAATGAGGATGATGACAATGATATAAGAATTCAATCAAACGAGATCAAGGATAAATATTAAAGACTTTAACAATTTAATTTATCCAGAATTTAAAAATATCCAAATTATCAACACGATACTACTTTGTGGAGTAAAACTTCAAGAATAATATCCATGTATCAAAAAATAATTTATACGGAAAAGAAATAAATTTTTCAGAATTGTACACCTCGTGAATAGTACCTTGTGAATAGTACTTTGGGAATAGTATCCCGTGAATAGTACCCCGACATGAAAAGTTTCCCAAATACCGGAGTGAATAATACTATAGTGAATAGTAATCGGGTGAATAGTAACCCGTGAATAGTAACTTTCGTGATTAGTACCTACAGCATGAAAAAGTGCCCCAAATACCTGAGTGAACAATATTTGAGTGAATAGTAATTGGGTGAATAGTAACACATGAATAGTAACTCGTGAATAGTACCCCTTAGTAGAAGATCGGATACTGCAATAGTGAAGTAGCAGAATACTCTTCTTCTTTCTCTCTATAGTTTCTCTCTCTATAGCTCCTCTTGTGAATCTCAGTGAATTGGTGAGAATGAAAGAAGAATTAAGCTTCTATTTATAGGAGAATGGACTAAATAGTAACTAATTCATGAACGGCCCAGATTGATTTACTATTACAACGAGCGGTCCAGATTGATTACTATTAAAACCACAACCGACGGTCTAGATTAATTTACTTTTAAAACCACCACCGACAGTCCAGATTGATTACTTTTAAAACCACCATCGACGGTCCAGATTGATTTTACTTTTAAAACCACCATCGACGGTCCAGATTGATTTACTTTTAAAACCACCATCGATTTACTTTTAAAACCACCATCAGGTCCAGATTGATTTACTATTAAAACCACCACCACCGATTTCGGTCAGTTAATTTACTATTAAAACCACCACCGACGGTCCAGATTGATTTACTATTAAAACCACCATCAATGGTCTAGATTTATTTACTATTAAAACTAGCATCAATGGTCCAAATTGATTAACTATTAAAACCACCATCAATGGTCCAGATTGGTTTACTATTAAAACCACCACCAATGGTCCAAATTGATTTTACTTATTACGCTTTAGTACCTCTAAAGTTTTTCAAGTTTGCATTATTCCCCTCTAACTATTGTAATTCACTTATATTCAATAAACACATTCTTAATACTTCAACAATTATTCATCATTAATATTATAACTCACAATATTTAACAACCAGGTCGTTCCCAAGAAAGAGGGGCTTTTCGATAAGGATTTCTCCTATTGGCGCACAATTAGATTATCTAACCTCTCCTCGATGAACTTATAGACATTGTCAATATTGCAAATAATAATATGAATAACTTTGTCGTCTCAATTATTGGTTTAATAATATAAAATATTATACTGAGATGATCTTGTGACAATAATTGAATCAAATAACGTGAGATTATATAACAATTATTGTAGCAATAATTGAGTAAACCGAGTGGCTTCTTACGTAAGCATCAATAATCAATACCGCCTGCTTCTTACTACGTAACCACCAGACATTACTATATTTTTAACATCGGTATCTCAACGGTTTAACGGTAAAACTTTAAATTATATTTTTATAAAAGATATTTCTATCATTTTTATCTACGACAATACTTCCGTTGTTAGGGTCCACCAATGATTGTGTCGTCGTATTTACTATTCCTGATTAAAAGCAGTATTCCCACCAATCAAATATTCCCCGACACAATGAATATTTTATATTAACTTGCTTACTTTGCAAAATTTTTAAATATCACCCTTAACTTTAACCTTTTATCAATTTAACCATTTACTAAATAGAATAATAACTGTAAGAAAATTAAATACTTTCATTTCATAAAATTCAGGGTCTCACAATTTCCCCTCCTTATAAAATTTCGTCGTCAAAATTTACGTACCTAGTAGTTCGAAGAAATGAGAATACCTTGCTTTCTTTTCGGATTGTACCTTCCCGGTTATTTCCTCTGTATCATGAATTTCCCATTGCTCATCTCCTATATTTCAGATATCATTCTAGAATATATCTTCAAAACAAAGGTTAATTGACAAATCACAATTTGTCAACTTATCAAGTAAAAATTTCAGCTTAGGTAAGTTTCACACAAGCGAAGTATATTACTCGTTTCTCCCCTCCTAGTTCTAGACTCATATCTCCGCCAGCGACCGTATCCCTAAGCTCTAATACCATTTGTGACACCCCCAAAATAGGTTTACACGACCGATTCTAAGTCGCCAGATATCACATTATAAAAATCAAATACAAACTTCATTTATACAACTGTTGAACTATCGTGCAAATTACGACAACATATAAGCTGTGAGTTTTAATATAATATTGTCTCGTACACAGTATCCAAACTCAAATTATTACAATGTCATATAAAATACAACAGCAAATATTTTATGACCCCAAAGAAGAACGAGAAGATTACTATCCTGTTCATTCTAATGAGGTGCACTTTTGACACTTTCAAAGTCGGGTTCTCATCACCCTATTTTTGTTCACCAACATCAACTATTAAGTGACGTATAAAATACGAAACACCCATCTTAGGTCCTCAATACAATTATATATTGAATGTCATGTCGTTTTATAATGTATTGAGAAACTTCGACAGTCTCGGACCATCACATTATTCCCCTGTTATCCCTGCTCAACCCAAATTTACACTCTTAATACATTCGAAAAGGAATTGTGAACCAAAAGGGTGAGCACAACTAGCCCATTAAATAATATCATGACTAAAGATAATTAAATTATCAATAGCCTTCATCAATAATAAATCGTAGATTTAGACCATATGGTAGATGATAAAACTTTTCAACCGTAATTGCAATTAGAACTAGCAATCCATTAGAAGAGTCAAATAGACTATAAAGTCTATTATCTTCTCCATGTTAAAAGTCCACCAACAATGTTTAATCTTTTAACATCAATCAATAGTTCACCACAATCATATGAATAACTCATAATCATAATTGTGGTTCTAAATTCTCTTCGCACTCAAAGACGAAGATAATTTTCATCACCGTCTTTTACGAAACATCAAAGATCATGGTTATACCAAATCACAATTCTTGTTTATAATTATATTAATAAATTCATCTTTTGCACTACGGCCAATGATATTCATAAATAGTTCATCTTTGCACTCTGAGGCCAAAGACACGCAACTGTATTTTTAGAAGAGTCAAGTAGGGCATGATATCTACTATCTTTTACGAATTAAAAGTATATTATGAATATTTTATCGCTGAGACTCAACTTAATAAATAATCCACATCATCGAATAATCCTTGCACTAAGGCTAAGGATATTCATTAGTATCACGACCATGAATTATCCATGAACTACGGGCCAAGGATATTCGTGTTTTCACCAATGGTCTTGATTATACCAAATAATTCATGGTCATAATCATACCAACAAACTGTCCATCAATGCACTACGACCAATGAGGACTTTTACCACATCATTTGTAACATTACGGGTCATGATTATACCGAATGATCCCTGGTCATAATCATACCAATCAACAGTCCATCTATGCACGTAAGCCAAAGATGACTTTCATCATAATATAAGCATGAGGATGATGACAATGATATAAGAATTCAATCAAATGAGATCAAGGATAAATATTAAAGACTTTAACAATTTAATGTATCCAGAATTTAAAAATGTCCAAATTATCAACACGATACTGCTTTGTGGAGTAAAACTCAAGAATAATATCCATGTATCAAAAATAATTTGTATAGAAAAAAATAAATTTTTTCGGTGAATAGTACCTATGAATAGTACTTGAGAATAGTATCCCGTGAATAATACCCTGACATGAAAAGTGCCCCAAATACAGGAGTGAATAATACTAGAGTGAATAGTAATCGGGTGAATAGTATCCCGTGAATAGTAACTCGTGAATAGTACTCCGACATGAAAAGTGCCCCAAATATCTGAGTGAACAATATTTGAGTGAATAGTAATTGGGTGAATAGTAACACGTGAATAATAACTCGTGAATAGTACCCCTTAAGTGAAGACCAGATACTACAATAGTGAAGTAGCAGAATACTCTTCTTCTTTCTCTCTATAGTTTCTCTCTCTATAGCTTCTCTTGTGAATCTCAGTGAATTGGTGAGAATGAAAGAAGAATTAAGCTTCTATTTATAGGAGAATGGACTAAATAGTAACTAATTCATGAATGGTCCAGATTAATTTACTATTAGAACGAACAGTCCAGATTGATTACTATTAAAACCACAACTGACGGTCCAGACTGATTTACTTTTAAAACCACCACCGATGGTCCAGATCGATTACTTTTAAAACCACCATCGACGGTCCAGATTGATTTATTTTTAAAACCACCATCAACAGTCCAAATTGATTTACTATTAAAATAACCACCGATGGTCCAGATTAATTTACTATTAAAACCACCACCGACGGTCCAGATTGATTTACTATTAAAACCACCATCAATGGTCCAGATTGATTTACTATTAAAATCACCATCAATGGTCCATATTGATTAACTATTAAAACCACCATCAATGGTCCAGATTGGTTACAATTAAAACCACCACCAATGGTCCAGTTGATTTAACTTATTACGCTTTTAGTACCTCTAAAGTTTTTCAAGTTTGCATTATTCCCCTCTAACTATTGTAATTCACTTATATTCAATAAACACGTTCTTAATACTTCAACAATTATTCATCATTAATATTATAACTCACAATATTTAACAATCAGGTCGTTCCCAAGAAAGAGGGGGCTTTTCGATAAGGATTTCTCCCTATTGGCGCACAATTAGATTATCTAACCTCTCCTTGACAGAACTTATAGACATTGTCAATATTGCAAATAGTAATATGAATAACTTTGTCGTCTCAATTATTGATTTAATAATATAAAATATTATGCAGATGATATTGTGACAATAATTGAATCAAATAACATGAGATAATATGTAACAATTAATGTAGCAATAATTGAGTAAATTAAGTGGCTTCTTACGTAAGCATCAATAATCAATATCGTCTGCTACTATGCAACCACCCGTATTACTATATTTTTACAACCGGGTATCTCAACAGTTTAACGGTAAAACTTTCGCCGTTATTTTTATAAAAAGATATTTCTGTCGTTTTCTACCTACGACAATACTTTCGTTGTTGGGTCCACCAATGATTGTGCCATCGTACGAATATTCCTTGTTAAAACGAATATTCCCCGACCAATCAAATATTCCCCTACACAACGAATATTTTATATCAACTTGTTTACTTTGCAAAATTTTCAAATATCACCCTTAACTTTATCCTTTTATCAATTTAACCATTTACTAAATAGAATAATAACTATAAGAAAATTAAATACTTTCATTTTATAAAATTCGGGGTCTCACATTGGAAATCCAAGAACTTGCCATTATCATATGAGTTTAGAAACTTACCCTAGTCAGACCATAGGCGTCCATTCGCTGAGGGGTTCAAAAACATTCCATATAATTATGAGTCACAAGCGTACCATAAGTAGGAGTTTTAAGAACTGTGACTTAACCTTATATTCTCTAACTATAACCAATCTATCATTATACACATGACAAAAAGAATCACCTTCTCAACAGTATATAACAAATAAGCGCGACATAGACATTTCAATGATTATCGATGATAGAAACTAAGTGGTTTTTACACAAGGTACAATTCCCGCCCATAACAAAGAATCATACAACTCAAATTTCTTGACATGGGTCCTCAATTGAAATCCCACCTAACTCATGTCTCACACTTACTTGCTTTTTACTTGATACGAATTCTTCGTATCTTCGAATTCACTTATAGCATCAAGCTTTACACTTAGTCGTTACAGACTATTTATCACTTCATAGCTCAATCCGATCACGTCGTGATCATCAATTTACCATAGGGTTCTTTCCCTATTATCAACAAAACTCCACTCGAGTTCATTCTCATTATCTTATAGACACCACCTTAAATTTTTTTATTACCGGAGTTAGGAAACTCTTGAATTCTCATTCTCTTAGATACTTCAAGATTCTTCTTTGAATCTTCGCTTATATATTTTAATCTTTATCTTTCTCTTTCTCAGGTTATAGCCTAAGGTACACTTACCTAAAGCTTATAACCTACAGCTTTGATACCAACTAGTGATGCCCCCAATCCAGGTCCCTTCGAACCTCGGATCCGGTCCACCACAATACTACTATCGTCAAAACTATTTATATCAATTATTCATAACTTAATGAATATAACTTTACTTATTATAATTTAGAAAATAAATTCTTTCCATTTCCAAGATCTATGTAATGACCCCAAACTTTTATAAGTTTCAAATCCTGGTCATTACCATTCATGTCTTACATCATATTCGATATAATACAATATGCGGAATAATTTAAACTTTTCAATCTCCTTTTAAAAATAAATCTTTTATTGATATCTTAACTCAAATCAATTACAAATCCATGAATCAAATTATTCTATGATTCACTTTATTCAATTTTAAAGATAATTTTTTTTACATCTCAATTCGAACTCCTCTAAGTAAAAGCTTAATACAAATTTACAACTTAACATGTATTAAACATCGTAAACTACTATCATTTACATCTCCTAAAATCTAAACATGGTTCAAGAGCATCTATTTAAATAATAAATCAATCTCCTTTGATTACTATTGGACTTTATCAATCAAATAGCACGTAACCTTTATCGTGTATCCTTAACCTGCAAAAGTGGTTATTTGCAAGGGTGAGCTCGACAGCCCAACAATTCTAACAGTTTTCATGCAGCACATAGCATATAATAGCATATTCAGTTCATGCATTCATAATCAATTAATATTTACTACGCATGTTACTTCACACATAACATGCATAAAGATTTACCAACATAATCATATCATCAAAGATCCACTTTCACATTTCATACATATTTCATATGCAATTCATATATATACATCAACATTTATGTAGCATAATACAATTTCGACTAACAAAGCTTATCGAATTCATATAACAATTAGGAACTGAAAGACTTGCCTGATTCATAGTTTATCAACTACGACTTAACAGCTTAAAGCTTATCTGCGCTTCGTGTATTCCTACACAGTTATATAATCATGGATTCATATCCATTAGTCATGCATTCATACATTATTAATGTAATAATAATTTTATATTGTTCTATATCTTGGTTTTTAAGACGAATAAACTCTTAGAATAGCTATGTATATATAGCACATCTTAGCTACACATGTTTCATATCAACATACAAAAATCTTTATCACACACTTGACTCGCTATGTGTTGGACACATATTTAAAGTCTATAGATACGCGATCTACATCGTTCTTACATTTTGCAAATTTTACCAAATTTAACAAATTTGGGTTTTATATAACCATTATATGCTATTATGCTTAAAACATCACCTATGTCAATTATTATAGCTTTAGACATTCATTACACATATGCCTTAAAGTTCGGATGACTACTAAAATAGTTTGGCAACATTGCCTTCAGTAATCAGATTCTTGTATAGATTTGCCTTCTAGGATGGTATGAGATCACCGTGTCTCCCACAACTGAACCAGATTTGAATATTTAGTTCTCAGTTCCCACTTCATTTCTTAACATGCATGAATGTTAATGTGACGCCCCCAAAACAGGTATACATCACCCATCTTGAGTCACCAGATACATGGTACATAAATTCAAATACAACTTAATTATACAACAGTCGTGTAAAATACGACAAAACATAGCTGAGAGTTTAAACAAGAATATTGTCATCTAGAAAATATCCACACTCAATAAAGTCCTCATTACAATTATTATCACATTATTTCGTAGAATAGTGAGGACTACTAAAGCCATTTATCCTGGACCATCGCTCAATTTTCCGACTCTCGTCCAACTATATTCTCATTTCACAAGAGAATCTCAAAAGAAAGGATGAGCTCAACTAGCCCAATAAGAAATATTATGACTAAGATAATGCAAAATAAATTATCCTTAGCCTTCAACAGTGTAACAACTGATAGAATACAATAGACAACAAGCTTTAGATCAACAACTGCAGCGAAAATAAGCAATCCATTAGAAGAGTCAAGTAGAGCATAAAATCTACTATCTTCTATGATTTAAAAAAAAATTCATCAACTTTATCGCTGAGACTCAGCTTAATAAATAAAATCGAATCATCCCTGCACCACGGCCAAGGATATTCATGTAATCATCAATGGTCATGATTATACCGAATAATCCCTGGTCATAATCATACCAAAAACTGTCCATCAATGCACTACAGGTGTGACACCCCCAAAATGGGTATACATCACCTATTTTGAGTCTCCAAATACATGGTACAAAATACAAATACAATCTTAAATATACCACAAAAGCTATGAGTTTTAATACAAATATTGTCTTCTTAGATAATATCCACTCTCGGAATAAGTCCTCATTACATTTATTATTACACTATTTTATAGAATAGTGAGGACTACTAAGATGCCATCTCGGACCGTCACTCCGTTCCCCGACTAGTCCTGGCTATGTTCTCATTTCCTGATGAGAACAGTGAAAGAAAGGATGAGCTCAACTAGCCCAGTAAGAAATATTATGACTAAGATAATGCAGAATAAATTATCATTAGTCTTCAACAATGTTAAACTGATAAAATATAATAGACATCAAGTTTAATCTGCAATGAACAAGCAATCCATTAAAAGAGTCAAGTAGAGAATAAAATCTACTATCTTTTATGATTTTAAAGGTTTTTCATCACTTTTATCATCGTGGGACTCACTTTAATAAATAATCCACATCATCCACAAGACTTCTGGCTAAGGATATTCATTAGTATCATGACCACAAATTATCCATGCACTACGGGCCAATGAGGACTTTTACCACATCATTTGTAACATTACGATCATGATTACACCGAATAATCCCTGGTCATAATCATACCAAGTCCATCTATGCACTATAAAAAGCCACAAAATGACTTTCAAAAAATATAAACATGAGGATGATGACAATGATATAAGAATTCAATAAAACAAGTTCAAGAATTAATTTATTCAGAACTAATAACGTCCAAATTGTCAACATGATAATTTTTTGTAGAGTAAAATTCAAGAATGCTCGTAAGAATATTTCCATGAAAAGATCTTGGATGAAGCGCAAATATCAAGGATATTCCACCGATTTCATTGAGTATAAAAGTCAAAACTTTAACCAACCGAGTATAATAAAGAATGAAATAACAAAAGAAATCACCAGTGTCCCGATAGACTTCACAGGACATGTTATTCCAACGAGAATAATAAATAATCTGAACCAGTCCCGTAAAACGCATGTATACGATATTCCAATGAGAATAATAAAGAGCGGAACCAGTCTAGCGTAAAAAAGCACGCATGTGATATTCCAACAGAATAATAAAGATGAAACCGGGTCCTTTGTAAAACGCATGACGGGCGATATATTCCAATGAAATAATAAAGAATGGAATAAAAGAAGAATTTCACCAAGTATAGGGTAGCAGCATGATCAAAGTTATTCCAACAGAATAATAAATAATGGAATAATAGAAGTTCTCTTCATGAATACAAAAGAAATAATACCCCTTTACTATAAAAGAAACTGGATAAAGGAGTAGTGAAGTAGCAGAATACTTTTCTTCTTTCTCTCTATAGTTTCGCTCTCTAGAGTTTCAGTGTAAGAAATAATGAAGGAATGAGCTTCTATTTATAGAAGAATGGACTGAATAGTAACTAATCCATGAATGGTCCAGATTGATTTACTTTTAATCAGACGGTCCATAAAATATTCTAATAAAACAAAACTTATAAAATAAATATATATATAATTATAAACTTTGCCTTACGGCAAAGGTATCCTTGCACCACACATGCTGATATATATAAACTTTGGTTTGATATGTATTATTTCCTTTCACTGATGCATGTTTTCAATCAAATAACAATATAATATATATATATATATATATATATATATATATATATATATATAAACATAAAACACATGTTATATATATAACCATATATATATTATACTAATTACCTTCCTAATACGTTTCCTCCGCCCACCCATTTTCCTTTCAACCATTTCTTCCACACATGGGCCCCACATGTGGCCCCCACGTGTGGGCCCCACCTTTATTATAAAGAATAAATTTCTACCGATTATTTTGAAAAATGGGTAAATGGGGGGGTCCATAAATACAACAAATACTTCATAAAAATCTCCTTAATATTTTTAACAACATTTATCATCATTATTATAATTCACAATATTAATCGACCAGGTCGTTCCCAGGAAAGATGGAGCTTTCCAATAAGGATTTCTCCCTATTGGCGCGCAATTAGGTGACCAAACCTCTCATTGGCAAAACTTCTAAACATCATTAATATTGCAAATAATAATATTAATAACTCTTTCATCTCAATTATTGATTTAATAATATATAAAATATCGACAATAATTGAATCAAATAACATGAGATACTATGCAGCAATTACTGTAGCAATAATTGAACAAAACTAAGTGACTTCTCACGTAAGCATCAATAATCAATACCATGTGCTACTATGCAACCACGCGTATTACTGTACTTTTACTACCGAGTAGTTGAACAGTATTAACGGTAAAACTTCCGCCATTATTTTCAATAAAATATTTTTGTCATTTTCTAAATTCGACAATAATTCTATTGTGGGGTCCACCAATGATTGCACCATCGTACGAATATTCCCCGACCAATCGAATATTATATAACAACTTCCGTACTTTGCAAAATTTATAAATATTACCCACAACTATAACATTATATCAAATTCACTTCATAATATTCAAAATGATATTTATTGAAAATCATCTTTATATAAAAAAAATTGGGGTCTTACAATGCGCCAATGAGGACTTTTAACACATCATTCGTCACATTACTATTATGATTATACCGAATAATCCACGGTCATAATCATACCAAGTCATCTATGCTTACGTAAGCCAAAGATGACTTTCATCATAATATAAAGCGTGAGGATGATGACAATAACATAATAAATCAATAAAACAAGTTCAAGGATAAATTTTAAAGATTTATAATTTAATTTATCTAGGAATCAAATCGTCCAAATTGTCAACATGATCTTCGCTTTGTGGAGTAAAATTCAAGAATAATATTCATATACCAAAATAATTTGAATGAGAAAAGAAATATATTTGAAAGTTATACGAAATAGGTTTTTGTGTTAACAACATCGCACTCGTAAACGCATACGATCTTCTACTCAACGCGTCAGCTACCACTTCGCTCTTCCACGATGATATTGAATGGTACGATCGTAATCTTCAATAGCTCGAGCCAACATCTTTGCCGCATAATACGTTCATTCTAGGAGATCGTATGCATGGGTGAATCAATAGCTCGACAATAATTGAATCAAATAACGTGAGATACTATGCAGTAATTACTTTAGCAATAATTGAACAAAACTAAGTGACTTCTCATGTAAGCATCAATAATCAATACTGTGTGCTACTATGCAACCATGCATATTACTGTACTTTTACTACCGAGTAGTTCAATAGTATTAACTGTAAAACTTCTGCTGTTAATTTCAATAAAATATTTTTGTCGTTTTCTCAATCCGATAATAATTCCGTTGTGGGTTCCACCAATGATTGCGTCGTCGTACGAATATTCCCCGACCAATCGAATATTATATAACAACTTGCGTACTTTGCAAAATTTATAAATATTACCCACAACTATAACATTATATCAAATTCACTTCATAATATTCAAAAATGATATTTATAGAAAAATCATCTTTATATAAAAAATTGGGGTCTTACAACCTCCCCTTCTTATGAAATTTCGCCCTCGAAATTAGGGTACATACCTGGTATGTCGAAGAGGTTATACCTTGATTTCATTTCAGATTCTAACTTCTAGGTCATTTCCTCAACATCGTGGTTTCTTCACAAAACTTTGACTTGAGGTATAACCTTGGAGAGTAGAATATGTTCCTTCTTATCCAAGATTTGAACAGGGACCTCTTCATACGTTAAATCTTCTGCTATTTCGTCCGGTTCTAACTCAATAATGTGGTTTGGGTCTTCCACATATTTACGAAACATGGATATATGAAAAACGTTATGAACACGAGACATACTTGGCGGTAAAGTGAGTCTATACGCCACAGTTCCTACTCGATCGAGGATTAAAAATGGGCCAATGAATCAAGGATTGAGCTTTCCTCTCTTTCTAAATCTCGTAACTCCTTTCCATGGAGCAACACGTAACAACACATAATCTCCAATATCGAATTCCACGTCCTTTCGATGAAGATCAGCATAACTCTTTTGTCGGTCTTGTGAGGTTTTTATACGTTGTCGGATCGTTTGAATCTTTTTCGTAGTCATACGTACCAACTCTGGTCCCAACAATGTTGCTTCACCCACCTCATCCCAGCATACTAGAGAACGACACTTTCTTCCATACAACGCCTCAAATGGAGCCATGCCAATACTTGCTTGATAACTGTTATTGTAAGAAAACTCCACCAATGGTAAGAACTTGTCCCAACTTCCCTTGAAGTCAAGGACACAGATTCTTAATAAATCTTCAAGAGTTTGAATAGTCCTCTCTGATTGTCCGCTCGTCTGAGGATGATATGCCGAATTAAATCATAAATTCGTGCCCATAGCTTTTTCTAAACTAACCCAAAATCGTGAAGTGAATCTTGGGTCTCGATCAGAAACTATGGATATTGGCATATCATGCAATCTTACCACCTCGTTTATGTACATACGAGCAAGACGTTCAAGTGTATAAGTTTCTCGTATTGGTAAGAAATGAAGAGACTTGGTCAATCTATCAACAATGACCCAAATTGCATCTATGCCTTGAGAAACCGTGGGAAGACCAGTAACAAAATCCATGGTAATGTGCTCCCACTTCCATTCTGAAATTTTAAGTGGTTGTAATGGACCTTTTGGTACTTGATGCTCCACCTTAACTCGTTGACAAGTTAGACACCTTGAGATAAACAGCGCTATCTCTCTCTTCATATTGCTCCACCAAAATGTATGACGAAGATCATGATACATTTTGGTACTCCCAAGATGGATTGCAAACGGTGTGTTGTGCGCCTCCATCATGATTTTATACTTTAACTTAGGGTCGTTAGGAACACAAAGTCTGGAGTTGACTCGAAGTATTCCTTCTTCATCGATTCTTGCTTCCGGTATAGCACATTCTTGCACTTTTTTCCTCATACGCATCAGCTCCAAGTCTGTAATTTGAGCAGCTTTAACCTTATCGATTAAAGTTGGTTCTACTCGTATATTCACCATCATCACGTGGGTCCCTGGAGTCTTTATCTCTATCTCCATCCTTTGCAAGTCATACAAAATGGGCCTTTGCGTTGACAATATCGCTTTCGTACCGCATATATGATCTTCTCACTCAATACGTCAGCTACCACGTTCGCTTTTCCAAGATGGTATTGGATGGTATGATCATAATCTTTCAACAGTTCAAGCCAACGTCGTTGTCGCATGTTGAGTTCCTTTTGAGTGAAGAAATATTTGAGGCTTTTATGATCCATAAAGATCTCCACTTTCTCCCCATACAAGTAATGCCTCCAAATCTTTAGTGCAAAAATGACTGCTGCCAACTCTAGATCATGAGTAGGATAATTCCTCTTATATTCTTTGAGTTGTCGAGAGGCATAGGCTATGACTTTCCCATGTTGCATGAGAACACATCCTAACCCTTTGCCCGAAGCATCACTGTAGATGACAAATCCCTCCGAGCCAGATGGTATTGTCAGAACAGGTGCTGAAATGAGTCTCCTCTTGAGTTCTTGAAAACTCTTCTCGCATTCCTCATTCAAACCGAATTTGTATCTTTCCAAGTCAGCTGAGTTAAGGGAGTAGCGATTCGAGAAAACCCTTCTACGAATCTCCGATAATAACCAGCTAAGCCGAAAAAGCTACGTACTTTGGTCACTGATTTAGGTTGCTCCCAGCTTTGAATAGCTTCAATTTTTACTAGGTCAACAAATATTCCAAGACTTGATACCACGTGCCTAAGGAATGCTACTTCCTCAAGCCAGAACTCGCATTTCTTCAACTTGGCATAAAGCTTATATTCACGAAGCTTTTGGAGTATGCCTAAAGTGTTGGTCATGATCTTCGTGGCTTTTGGAATAAATAAGGATGTTATCAATAAAGACTACCAAAAAGTGATCCAAATATTCATTGAATACTCGGTTCATCATATCCATGAAGGCAGCAGGAGCATTAGTCAATCCAAAAGACATGACTAGGAATTCATAATGCCCGTATCGAGTTCTGAAAGCCGTCTTTGGAATGTCATCGGTTCTAATCTTCAATTGGTGATATCCGGAATGAAGATCAATCTTTGAAAAAAAATTGGCGCCTTGCAACTGGTCAAACAGGTCATCAATGCGAGGCAATGGATATCTATTTTTGCTGGTGACATGATTCAACTCCCAATAATCAATACAAAATCGCATATTCCCATCTTTCTTATTCACAAATAAAACAAGAGCACCCCAAGGAGATGTACTAGGACGAATAAAACTGATGTCTAACAATTCCTGCAGTTGGGTCTTTAACTCTTGAAGTTCAATAGGAGCCATTCGATATGGGGCTTTGGAAATAGGTTCTGTACCAGGTTCAAGGTCAAGACAAAATTTAATTTCACGCTCTGAGGGTAGGCCAGGAAGTTCTTCAGAGAATACATCAGGAAATTCATTAACAATAGAAATATCATTCAAAACTGACATATTTTTGTTTAGATCCGTGACATGAGCTAAGAAAGCTTGACATCCATTTTTCAATAAACGAATAGCTTTATGGCTTGAGATGACAGTGATTGATTTTAATGGTTTGGTTGCTTGAATTCGCATAATAGGTTGGTTAAGAACATGAAAGCTAACAACCTTACGAAAATAATCAAATTTTGCATAATGAGTAGTTAACCAATCAATCCCTAGAATTACGTCAAATGCAAATATTTTCAAAGAAATAAGATCGACAGGTAATGTGAGGGTACCGATTTGAACCAAACAAGACTTATAAACAGTTGATGTAATGAAGGTTTCTCCCAACGGAGTTTCAACAGATAAGTCAAAGTCTAATTTCTCTGAAGTCAAATATAAATGTTGAGCGCAAGTAGGAGAAATAAAAGAATGGGTAGAACCGGTATCAAATAAGGTATAAACTTCGCTAGAGTTTATGATAAGCTTACCCGTGATGACCTCGTTCGGGTTCCTTGCTTTCTGGGAGGTCACAACAAATGCTCTCCCTTGCACTACCGGCTTTGACTTTTCTGGGACGTCCTTTGGTACCTCCATCCTAGCTGAACTTGTCTTCAGTGAACGACAAAATCGGGCTAGGTGACCTTCTCTTCCACAATTATAACATGCTATGGACGGTATCGCGCAGTTTGGACTAATGTGTCCCTCCCCTCCGCATTTGAAGCATATGATAGGTGGTCGTTCTCCTTCCTTAACAACGGGTGTTGGTGCTAACGTCTTTCCATTATTGTTGAATCTCCTCTTCTTGAAATGTCAATTCTTATTGTTTTGGCCATGATTACCACCGAAGTGGTTACCATTTCTGGCATGTTGATTCCCTCCACGCTTATTGTCACCGCTTTGATGACTGCTATCACTAGTATTATCATTTTGTCGGCTGCTCTCTTTTGGTTGGGCTGACTCATTATCGCGTTCCAATAACTGAGCCTTATTAACAACATCTGAATACAAACACAGTTTATGAGAGATAAGATATTGACGTATCTCGGGTTTCAAACCTCTTAGAAACATTCGCGTCATTCTCTCCTCATTATAAACCAAATGGGACGCAAACCGGGACAACTCGACAAACTTGGCTTCGTACTGCAACACGGTCATGTTGTTTTGTTCTAGTTTAATGAACTCTACATTTTTCATGTGACGAATATTTTCAAGAAAGTACTTGTCATTGAACAGTTCTTGGATTTTCTCCCAAGACATCTTCATCAAGTCGAGAGTTGAGTACGCTTTGCTGATTTCCACCGATGTCGCCTCTCGCCTGCAACATGAAGGTGGCAAAGGGAACCTTTTGCTCCTCGGAGCATCCCAAGAAATCAAATATCTTGTTGATCTGCTTAATCCACGTCTCCGCCTTAAGTGGTTTTTGCTCTCCAAAAAACTCAGGTGGTCCCAGTTCCTTGAACTGCTTAGCGGTGACCATCCGAGAGTTGCTAGTGTTTACACCTGCATTTGGGACAGGAGCTGCCCTTGCCTGATGTTGCATGAATTGCATAAAGCCTCTAAACATTCCATCGTTCATCATTTGGTCCGTGTTTTTTATTGTCTGAGGATTGTCGCCTTCCTGATGCACATTATCCCGATTATTGATCTGTGGAGACTCAACGGTCTCCTGTGCTCTATTGATGTTCTCAACATTCTCGGATGTCATTTTCAAATACTGCCACAAAACAAGGGTTAATTAACATATCACATATTATCCCTATACTCTGACCGACCAATTAAATACCAAATAAACTTAGGTAGGTCATAGTAGCGACGGAATTCTCTATCTCTCCCCCTCCTAGTTCTTGTCTCACATCTTAGCCAGGGATCATATCCCTAAGCTTTGACACCAACTGTGATGATCCCAAAATAGGTATACATCACCTATTTTGAGTTGCCAAATACATGGTACAGAATACAAATACAATCTTAAATATACAACAAGAGCTGTAAGTTTTAATACAAATATTATCTTCTTAGACAATATCCATTCTCAGAATAAGTCCTCATTACATTTATTATTACACTATTTTATAGAATAGTGAGGACTACTAAGACGCCATCTCGGACCATCACTCCGTTCCCCGACTAGTCCTGGCTACGTTCTCATTTCACAGAGAACAACGGTGAAAAGAAAGGTGAACTCAACTAGCCCAGTAAGAAATATTATGACTAAGATAATGCAGAATAAATTATCATTAGTATTCAACAATGTTAAACTCATAAAATATAATAAACATCAAGTTTAACTGCAGCGGAACAAGCAATCCATTAAAAGAGTCAAGTAGAGAATAAAATCTACTATCTTTTATGATTTAAAAGGTTTTTCATCACTTTTATCACTGGGACTCAGCTTAATAAATAATTCACATCATACCTGCACTACGACTAAGGATATTCATTAGTACCACGACCACAAATTATCCATGCACTACGGGCCAAGGATATTCGTGTATTCATCAATGGTCATGATCATGCCAACAATTGTCTATCAATGCACTACGGGCCAATGAGGACTTTTACCACATCATTTGTAACATTACGATCATGATTACACCGAATAATCCTTGGTCATAATCATACCAAGTCCATCTATGCACTACAGGCCACAAATGACTTTCAAAAAAAATATAAACATGAGGATGATGAAAATGATATAAGAATTCAATAAAACAAGTTCAAGAATTAATTTATTCAGGAACTAACAACGTCCAAATTGTCAACATGATACTTCTTTGTAGAGTAAAATTCAAGAATGCTTAGAAGAATATTTCCATGAAAAGATATTAGAAGAAGCGGAAATATCAAGGATATTCCACTGATTTCATGGAGTATAGAAGTCAAAACTTTAACCAACTGAGTATAATAAATAATGGAATAACAAAAGAAATCACCAGGCCTGCGATAGACCGCACAGGCAGGTTATTCCAATAGAATATAAAATAATGGAACCAGGTTCGGCGTAAAAGCGCATGCAGATGATATATTCAACGAAATAATAATAAAGAGAGCGGAACCCGGTCCGCGTAAAAACGCATGCATGAGCGATGATATTCCAATGTAATAATAATGATTTTAACCAGTCCCAAAGTAAAACGCATGAGCGTGATATTCAATGTAATAATAATGACGGAACCGAGTCCGGCGTAAAAGCATGAGCAGGATATTCCAACAGAATAATAAAGAATGGAATAAAAGAAGAATTTCACCAAGTATAGGGTAGCCCGCGTATACAGGTTATTCTAACAGAATAATAAATAATGGAATAACAGAAGAATTTCACCAAGTATAGGGTAGCCCGCGTATACAGGTTATTCCAACAGAATAATAAATAATGGAATAACAGAAGTTCTCTTCATGAATACAAAAGAAATAATACCCCTTACCGTAAAAGAAACTGGATAAAGGAGTAGTGAAGTAGCAGAATACTTTTCTTCTTTCTCTCTAATGTTTCTCTCTCTAGAGTTTCAGTGAATTCGTAAGAAATAATGAAGGAATGAGCTTCTATTTATAGAAGAATGGACTGAATAGTAACTAATCCATGAATGGTCCATATTGATTTACTTTTAATCGGACGGTCCATAAATATTCTAATAAAACAAAACTTCTAAAATATATAAATATATATATATAATTATAACCTTTGCCTTACGGCAAAGGTATCCTTGCACCACACATGCTGATATATATAAACTTTGGTTTGATATGCATTATTTCCTTTCACTGATGCATGTTTTAAATCAAATAACAATATAATATATATATATATATATATAAACATAAACACACATGTTATATATATAACCATATATATATATATATATATATATATATATATATATATATATTATACTAATTACCTTCCTAATACGTTTCCTCCCCCCCACCCCATTTTCCTTTCCACCATTTCTTCCACACATTGGCCCAACATGTGGCCCCCACATGTGGGCCCCACCTTTATTATAAAGAATAAATTTCTACCGATTATTTTAAAAAATGGGTAAATGGGGGGGTCCATAAATACAACAAATACTTCATAAAAATCTCCTTAATATTTTTAACAACATTTATCATCATTATTATAATTCACTATTTTAATCGACCAGGTCGTTCCCAGGAAAGATGGGGCTTTCCAATAAGAATTTCTCCCTATTGGCGCGCAATTAGGTGACCAAACCTCTCATTGGCAAAACTTCTAGACATCATTAATATTGCAAATAATAATATTAATAACTCTGTCATCTCAATTATTGATTTAATAATATATAAAATATCGACAATAATTGAATCAAATAACATGAGATACTATGCAGCAATTACTGTAGCAATAATTGAACAAAACTAAGTGACTTCCCACGTAAGCATCAATAATCAATACCGCGTGCTACTATGCAACCACGCGTATTACTGTACTTTTACTACCGAGTAGTTGAACAGTATTAATGGTAAAACTTCCGCCGTTATTTTCAATAAAATATTTTTGTCATTTTCTAAATTCGACAATAATTCTGTTGTGGGGTCCACCAATGATTGCACCATCGTACGAATATTCCCCGACCAATCGAATATTATATAACAACTTGCGTACTTTGCAAAATTTATAAATATTACCCACAACTATAACATTATATCAAATTCACTTCATAATATTCAAAAATGATATTTATTGAAAAATCATCTTTATATAAAAAAAATTGGGGTCTTACAACAGGCCAATGAGGACTTTTAACACATCATTCGTCACATTACGGTAATGATTATACCGAATAATCCCTGGTCATAATCATACCAAGTCATCTATACACGTAAGCCAAAGATGACTTTCATCATAATATAAGCATGAGGATGATGACAATAACATAATAAATCAATAAAACAAGTTCAAGGATAAATTTTAAAGATTTATAATTTAATTTATCTAGGAATCAAATACGTCCAAATTGTCAACATGATACTGCTTTGTGGAGTAAAATTCAAGAATAATATTCATATACCAAAAATAATTTGGACAGAAAAGAAATATATTTGAAAGTTATACGAAATAGGTTTTTGTGTTAACAACATCGCACTCGTAAACGCATACGATCTTCTACTCAACGCGTCAGCTACCACTTCGCTCTTCCACGATGATATTGAATGGTACGATCGTAATCTTCAATAGCTCGAGCCAACATCTTTGCCGCATAATACGTTCATTCTAGGTGAAGAAATATTTAAGGGTTTTAGAAATGGGTTTTGTACTAGGGTCAAAACAAAATTTGATTTCATGCTTTAGGGTTAGGTTAAGAAGTCTTCAAGAATACGCCAAGAATTTTATTAACAATAGAAATATCATTCAAAACTGTGACTCTCATCCAAGACTTGGATAGTACGTCACATTGATACCTATCAACTTGCCACCATTATTCACGGCTTCCCCTACAGAAAGTCTAGCTTCGATGCATTCCACACAAGGAAGTCACCAGCAAAAGGCTAGGGGGTCTTTACTTATGGCTTAATATGACAATGATTGACTTTTACTGGTTTGGTTACTTGAATTCGCATAACAGGTTGGTTAGGAATATGAAAGCTAACAACCTTACGAAAATAATCAATTTTGGCATGATGAGTAGTAAACCAATCGATTCTTAAAATCACATCAAAGGCAAGTATTTTCAAAGAGATAAGATCGACATGTAACGTGAAAGTGTCGATTTGAATCAACAAGATTTATAAATAGTGGGTGTAACGAAGGTTTATCCTAACGAAGTTTCAACCAATAAGTCAAAGTCTAACTTCTCTAGGGTCAAATTTAAACGTTGAGCGCAAGCAATAAAGATAAAAGAATGGGTAGAACCGATATCTAATAAGGTATAGACTTCGCAAGAATTTATAATTAACAAACTCGTGATAACTTTGTTTGGGTTACTCGCTTTTTGAGAAGTCACAAAAAATGCTCTTCCTGAAACCACCGACTTTGTTTTGTCCGTATTCGCCTTTGGTACCATCGTCCCAGCTGGACTTGATTTCGCTACAGGACAAAATCGAGCTATATGACCGTCTTTTCCATAACTAAAATATACCTTGGAAGGCTGTGAATAGTTCAGACTTATGTGTCCCTCCTCTCTGCATCTATAGCATCTAACTGGCGGTCATCCTCCTCCCCTAGAATTTGTTGTTAGTGTTGGTGTTGCTGCTAACGTCTTCCAATCATCGTTAAATCTTCTCTTCTTGAATTTTCCACTTCTATTATCTTGGCCATGATTACCACCGAAGTGGTTACCATTCATGGCATGATAATTTCCCCCACGATGATTATCATTGTTTCGATGGTCGTTGCCACCAGTATGATTATTATCGTGTTGTTGGTCGTTGCCTTTCGGTTGTGTTGACTCATTATCGCGCTCCAATAACTGAGCCCTATTCAAAACATCTGAATATAAACAAAGTTTGTGAGGAATGAGGTATTTACGTATATCGAGTTTCAAACCTCTTATAAACATCCGCGTCATTCTCTCCTCATTATCAACCAAGTGGGACGCAAACCGAGACAACTCGGTAAACATAGCTTCAGATCTTTACCACGGGCCATATTGTTTTGCTCAAGCTTGATGAACTCTACCTCCTTCACGTGATGAATACTTTCGGAAAGTACTTGTCATTGAATGCGACTCTTGGAACTTCTCCCAAGACATTTTGAGTCTGGCGGTTTGAGTACGCTTTACTGATTCCCACCATGTCTCACCTCTTTCTCATAACATGAAGGTGGCAAAGGAACCTTTTGCTCCTCGGAGCATCCCAAGACATCAAATATCTTGTTGATCTGCTTTATCCACGTCTCCGCCTTAAGTGGTTTTGGCTCTCCAAAAAACTTCAGTGGTCCCAACTCCTTGAACTGCTTAGCGGTGACCGTCCGAGAGTTGTCAGTGTTTCCACCTGCATTTTGGATAGGAGTCTCTCTCGCCTGATGTTGCATGAATTTCATAAAGCCTCTGAACATCTCATCGTTTATCATCTGATTGGTGTTGTTATTTACCTGAGGATTATTGTCTTCCTGTTGCACATTATCCTGGGTATTGATCGTTGGTGACTCAACGGTCTCATGTGCTTCATTGCTGATCTCAACATTTTCAGATGTCATTTTCGAACACTGTCACAAAACAAGGGTTAATTGACATACCACATATTATCCCTATACTCTGACCGACCAATTAAATACCATATAAACTTAGGTAGGTCATACTAGTTAAGGAATTCCATGTCTCTCCCTCCTAGTTCTTGTCTCATATCTTAGCCAGAGATCATATCCCTGTGATGCCCCCAAAACAGGTATACATCACCCATCTTGAGTCGCCAGATACATGGTACATAAATTTAAATACAACTTAATTATACAACATTCGTGTAAAATACGACAAAACATAACTGAGAGTTTAAACAAGAATATTGTCATCTAGACAATATCCACACTCAATGAAGTCCTCATTACAATTATTATCACATTATTTTGTAGAATAGTGAGGACTACTAAAGTCATTCATCCTGGACCATCACTCCATTTTCCGACTCGTCCCAGCTATATTCTCATTTCCTGAAGAGAATAATGAAAGAAAGGGTGAGCTCAACTAGCCCAGTAAGAAATATTATGACTAAGATAATGCAGAATAAATTATCCTTAGCCTTCAACAGTATAACAACTAATAGAATACAATAGACAACAAGTTTTAGATCAACAACTGCAGTGGAAATAAGCAATCCATTAGAAGAGTCAAGTAGAGCATAAAATCTACTATCTTCTATGATTTAAAATTTTTTCATTAACTTTATCGCTGAGACTCAGCTTAATAAATAAAATCGAATCTTCCCTGTACCACGGCCAAGGATATTCATGTAATCATCAATGGTCATGATTATACCGAATAAAATCCTTGGTTATAATCATACCAAAAACTATTCATCAACGCACTACAAGCCAATGAGGACTTTTACCACATCATTTGTCACATTACGATCACGATTATACCGAATAATCCCTGGTCATAATCATACCAAGTTCATCTATGCACGTAAGCCAAAGATGACTTTCATCACAATATAAGCATGAGGATGATGACAATGACATAATAATTCAATAAAACAAGTTCAAGGATAAATTTTAAAGATTTATAATTTAATTTACCCAGGAATCAATAACTTCCAAATTGTCAACATGATACTATTTTGTGGAGTAAAATTCAAGAATAATATTAATGTACCAAAAATAATTTGGACTGAAAAGAAATATATTTTTTGGGTGAACCCATGAATAGTACTTCGGGAATAGTACCCCGTGAATAGTACCCCGACACGAAAAGTGTTTCGAATACCCGAGTGAATGATACTAGAGTGAATAGTAATTAGGTGAATAGTAACCCATGAATAGTAACTCATGAAAAGTACTCCGGCACAAAAAGTGCCCCGAATATCCGAGTGAATAATACTAGAGTGAATAGTAATCGGGTGAATATTAACTCGTAACAGAAAAATACCAAAGAAAACGATATTTCATGACGAGTACAAAAGAAATGATATCCTAGATTAGTATATAATAGAATATACGAAACTGTAAATGGATTTTCACCCGCCATGAGGTAATCCACGTAGACAGATCATTTCCATAATTTAATAAAGAATGAATATGAAGGATCATTCACCATGCATGCGGTAATCCACATAGACAAGTTATTCCAATAGAATAATAAAGAATGGAACCAGGTCATGCGTAATCCGCATGCATGTGATATATTCAATGAATAATAAAGAATGGAACCAGGTCATGCGTAATCCGCACAGACAGGATATTCTAACAGAATAATAAAGAACGGAACCAGGTCATGCGTAATTCGAACAGATATAATATTCTTAAAGAATAATAAAGAATGGAATAACAACAGAATTCACCAGGCATGCGATAGACCGCACAGACAAGTTATTCCAACAGAATAATAAAGAATGGAATAACAGAAGAATTTCACCATGTATGCGGTACTTCGTATAGACAGGTTATTCCATAATAATAAAGAATGGAATAACAACCCTTACGAGTATCAAAACAAAATAACTCTCTTCATGAATACGAAAGAAATAATACCTCTTACCTTAGAAAGAAACTGGATACTAGAGTAGAGAGGTAACAGACTTCTCTTCTTCTTTCTCTCTATACTTTCTGTCTATAATAATTGCTCTATAGCTTTAGTGAATTGATGAGAAATAAAGGAAGAATGAGCTTCTATTTATAGGAAAATATAGTTTCGATAATTGCACGTTTTGGGGCTCGAAATATTACAGTGTAATACTTTCCTCTTTTTCTTTATTTGTCATTTAGTCCTGCAAGTATTATCAAACTTGCACCATCTCCCCTAATAGTAAATCATGTGAATCAATAGTTCTAGACATGTAAAAATACGAATTACAGTATAGAACTTCCATCTATACCTCCATTTTTAACTTAGTCATGCAAGTATTATCAATCTTGCACCAACTCCCCTAATAGTAAATGAATGTGAATCAATAGTACACACATGTGAACAAATAGTTATAATCATGTGAATCAATAGCAATTAATTGCTCATTTATCCTGTTAATTACCCGATTGGTCAATATAACCTCCAAACATCAATTATTATCGAAATAAATGTCGATTTCCACTAACAATAATAATTCCCACACAATGGAACTATCAATTTCATCTTTAATCAACATGAACTTATTCATCATTAATATTATAATTCATAATATTTAACAACCAAGTCGTTCCCAGGAAAGCGAGGGCTTTCCGATAAGGATTTCTCCTTATTGACGCGCAATTAGGTGACCAAACCTCTCCTTAACAGAACTTCTAGACATTGTCAATATTACAAATAATAAAATGAATAACTTTGCCATCTCAATTATTGATTTAATAATATAACATATTATACAGATGATATTATGACAATAATTGAATCAATAATTTATAAATATTACCCACGACTATAACATTTTATCAAATCCACACCATAATATTCAAAAAAATATTTCAAGAAATTTAAATCTTTATTCATAAAATTTGGGGTCTTACAGTTAACACATAATATTTATACACGGTAAGAAGTCATTTGTCAAAGTTTAGAACTTCTTGTGTTTATTCAAAGTTGTTTTCACACTTTAAGGCTTAACGACTTTCTTTAACAAGATTCAATGGTTACAAGCTTTTAAACCATATATTGGTACTAATAAACCTGTAGTAGCATGCTCATATGTATATATCTTATCTACATATGACTACCATAGTTTATCACTTGAGAACTTTTCTTTCAAAACATGCTTTAATGACTTCTATTGTCAAACTAGATAAGTGTACTTATAGGTCAAGTTTAAAGACATAAATAGTACTAGCATGCCATACTACAAGTTAAGAGGTTAGACAACACAATGCTCATGAATATTGGTTTCAAAATGTCTAAGTTTTCTTTTCTTCAAATCCATGTTATGCCAACCTAATCATGCAAGACAACTTTGAATCATATGTCATATTCATTTGTGCATATTTCTACACATACTTACAAGGTTAAAATGTAGGCGACACCATACTCATAATTATTAGTTTTCAAACTTGAATTTCTATTTAAAAACACATATTATCCAAGCTATACAAGTTATCTTATACGAGGTAACTTAAGATCACATTTTATCCTCGCATGACTCTGCCATATGCTCTCTACAAAGTAAGAACTCCAATGACTTAAAGTTCGTCAAGGTTTGTTTTCGAAATCTTCAAGTTTCTTTTTAAAACACACACTAAGTCATGCTAAATCATTCCATTATGAGTACTGTAATCTTATATGTCATGTCTAATATCATGCATTTTCATGTTATATCACTTAGAATAACATATTCCATCGTCAGGAGCATTATACTTGTGTATGTGCTCGCTCGACGCCCTCTGATCGCCTCCGAATACGTAATAGTCACAAAGATGACTATTTTTACCCTTCCTAACGACCTCAAATTAAAAAACGTAAAGAACAAAAGTTGTAGGTGTATTCATCCTCGTTCCGGATCATCTTAAATCACCCCAATCGGAGTTCATATGAAAACGTTATGCCTAATTTACTACAGCAGGTCATAGCAGTGCACCAGACACTGATGTCCGACGCAGCTGCTCCCTAATTAACCTTGGGGGCAGCTCAGTTGCGCCCCAAGTCATAGAACAGCCCCTCAGGCTCTGCTCCTCATGATTTCACAGACCAAAACTCCTTCCAATCATCATAATATGAGTTATACTCATCCAATTTAGTCCATTTTCGATTCTATGAGTTTCTAACTCATAAAACTACAAGATACCAAATACCCAATAATTAACATAAACATTAACTAAACCAAAAATGAATCTATAACTCATGTTCATGCAAATGTTTATGTTTTGGATAATTTACCGAAATCATTCGCTACGAATTCGTTTCTAAACCAAATTGGTCCGTTTAACTTTCATTGTTTTCGTTTTTAACTATATTAACAGTATCTAGCAAAAATTCATGGATTACAACAATCCTTAGCCATCAATTTTGTGACTTAAAAGTAAGTATTTCATGATATTACTAAGAATTTGAAAACTTAGAAAATCAAGATCATGTAAGTTTATGTTATTACCTCTTGAATGCTTCAATATGCTAAGCATAGCATTCCTAACCTCTGATTGCTCTCCAATTTTATTGACTCTCCATAGCCACTTCTCAGACATCTCAACAAAAGAGAAATAAGATGAAGAAGTCTCTATTTATAGAGAATTCAATACTCAGACAATTCATTTACATAATGTTTTGAACTGGTAGGGAGAATGAGAAGGAGAAGCCAAAGGGCAATTAAGAGTTGGTAACCCACTCCCTCCTCCTCCATTCCTCTAGCCATCATCAGCTCTCAACTTTCATTATTAACAGTAGACTAGGCCAACGGCCTAACTCACGGCTAATACATATTAGGGGGATAATGAATATGGGACAAAAGCTTATAACTCTCTAATTTATCAGAAAAATGGGTCTAATTTTACTAAGGCAAATTCCTTTTGGGCTTGTTAAATCAATTATAATGACTTAACATTACTACATTAAATTAAGTTATGGGCATATATATATGTACCTACCTACATATAGGAAGTATACTTATATTTTAAATATGCACCAATATAATCTTATTATAATAATAACTTACTTATTTGTTTTATGTCAAATAAATAAATTATTCATCTTATTGATTAATTAACACTAATATTAATTAATCCATTCCTCATTGATTAATGTAATTATTGATCTCTATAATGATTAATTATCTATTACGATAGTAAATAAATATAAATCTTATTATATTTATAGACACATTGCTTATTATTATATCCCTAACAATAATAATCACATATCATTAATTAATCACCATTAACAATTAATTAATATTCTACAATAACAATTAACAATTAATATTAATTAATTGTTCACTTAACAATTCCTTTGTCGATTAATATCATTATTAATATTTCCCATCACTGTGCCACACAAGGCTCATTTATCTCATTTACTGGAGTTATATAACTCAAGCTCATTATTTCTATAATAAAATATTAGGGGTTTAGACCACGTTTGGCTTTTCCCCAATTCCACATTATTTTAATATTTATTTAATATAAGATTTAGGTGTCACAGCTTACCTTAATGCTAAATTATTTAGCTTACCTTACACTTAAAATAATTAATATATACTCTATTAATTATTTAAGTTATACACTATATAATTATTTAATCGTCCCATAACAACTTCTTCCATCTTATTCAGATCATGCTTCGCTAACTTAATTCCTTCATGAACACTTAGTCACCATTCATGACCTTATAGGAGTTATTAGTATGCATGGCTTTCAAATCACATTTTCATAAACTGACTCAAAGTTTTCTACAGACCGATCATGTTGTCTTTGGTCACGAGCTTGAAATGGCATACCAAGCATATAACAAAATCGAGGCGGAACAAATTCGCCTTAGCAAAAAAAATGAAACCTACGCTTCTAAATACTTTACACATTCTTCTTAAGCCTTAACTCGTCTAACATTAATCCCCTCTTTGGTTTCACACCATCGGTTACTATTTCCCTTAACAATTTAAAGATCACACTTCGAGTTCTAAAACTCTATTTTCCCTTATTAGTTTAACCAACTATACAACTCCTTTATGGTTTCTTCCCACCAATAACACAACACTCGAATATAACACATACATTCATTCTTTTAATCTTCACTTCTCGCCGTGTATCAATGTACTCAATAATTCTCTAACCACTTTAAAGGTATATCAATTTCTCCTCTCGTCTACAACGTACACGCATACAAGTCTAAACCTAACACGCATCAAGTCTTTAATAGTATTCAATATAGTAAATTGAGTGGTTTCCCATAAACAACCAACAAATTAGTTTTCGTCTCGTCTACACTGTTTTCATAGTGAGTTTGATCGGTTACTAATTCGTATATACCTCCGTTCTCTAAACGAATTATTTAGCCCAACTCCTATACATCCACCATTAAAGAGTATGATTTCACTACCTTAGACTTGATACTCACTCGTACATATACTCAAGAAATTGGTGATTATCAAAGATATTTTAATGTCACCAACTCACTATTATAAAATAATTTCACATAAATTATTTAATATCAATAGATAAATTTTTATCCATCTTCTTACTAATTCATCTCTACAATTTATAACAAATATATAATAATGATATATATTCATTAAACACAACATTACTTATTGCATAGCTCATATTACCCTATGTAACACAATACCACATACCTCGTAACACATTTATATATTCTTGTTCGAACCCATTTCATGCTTTAAGAATTTTATCTACTAAATTCTTATTTTAATATTTTCTAATAATTCGGGTTCTTACAATATCCATCTCCCAAATACTAACTGATATGCTGATACCAAGGATGTTGGATGGGAGGTAACTCATCTGATAAGGCCAAAGTTGTTAGTGCATCCGCAAAATCATTCCTATTCCGAGGAATGTGGAGGAAGTTTATTTCTTCAAACTCCAAACCATCTGGATAACCTACCGATGGTAAGGCAGAAAATGTAGTTCTTTGGTGTGATAGATTCTGGTGGTTTGTCTGATTACCAATTTGGAATCCGCATAGACAGTTAATCGCCTGATACCCATTGATTGGGCAAGTTTGAGTCCCATGATACAGCCTTCATACTCAGCTGTATTGTTGGTGCTGACAAACTGCAATTTGATGACGACGGGATACTGCTCCCTCGTATCGGATACTAGAACCGCTCCAGCTCCAGAACCTTCTATATTAATAGCTCCATCAAAATACATTATCCATAATTGATCTGTATCGTACTGATGGTGTTGTTGGACTGTCATTACCCCTTCGTCGGGGAAGTATGTTTCCAAGGGTTTGAAATCCCCTGAAGGTGCAGCGGCCAGTTGATTTGTAATTCCTTGACCTTTAACAGACTTTTGTGTCACGTAGACAATGTCAAATTGCTGCAGGATCAACTGCCATCTGGACAGCCGATAATTCAAGATGGGTTTACTAAACATGTACTTGAGAGGATCCATACGAGATATGAGATGGGTTGTGTGACCATGGAGGTAATGATGTACCCTTAAAGAAGCCCGTGATAAAGCACAACAAGTCTTCTCAATCAGAGTGTACTTGCGTTCACTACTGCTGAATCTTTTGCTGAGGTAGTAGATAGCTCACTCTTGGCCTCTATCGTCTTTTTGTCCTAGCATGCAGCCCATAGCATTGTCATTGATGGATAGGTACATGAACAGGGGAACATCATCCCTGGGAGGTACAAAAACAGGAGCGTTGACCAACTGTTCTTTGATTGCAAGGAAGGCTTTTTGACACTCATCGTTCCATTTCATGGAGGAGTTCTTCCTTAACAACTTGAAAATAGGCTCACAGGTTGCTGTGAGTTGGGAGATGAATCGGCTGATGAAATTGATTCATCCCAAAAGTCCCCGTATTTTCTTCTCTATCTAAGGAATGGGCATTTCCGTGATGGCCTGGATTTTGGTGGGATCCAGCTCAATCCCTTTATGGCTGACTAGGAATTCTAGCAATTTGCCTGATTTAATGCCAAAGGCGCACTTGGCTGGATTCAACTTCAAGTTATACTTACGCAACCTGTTGAAGAGCTTTTTGAGATGGTCTATGTGGTCTTCTTTCCTTTCAGGATTTAACAATGATGTCATCCACGTAGATCTCTCTCTCTTTGTGCATTAAGTCATGGAAAAGAGCCATCATGGCCCACTAATAGGTAGCTCCAGCATTGATGAGGCCGAATAACAACTGTCTATAGCAAAAGGTTCCCCAAGGCGTGATGAATGCAGTTTTCTCATGATCCTCTTCAGCAACCATGATTTGATGGTACCCCGCAAAACAATCAGCAAAGGAGTACATGCAGTATTGAGTAGTATTGTCAATGAGAATGTGGATAAATGGCACGAGAAAGCTATCTTTAAGCCAAGTTTTATTCAAATCGCGGTAATCCATGCAAACTCGCACCTTTCCTCCCGGTTTAGGCACGGGTACTATATTGGATAGCCATTCAGGGTATGTAGACACCATGATGAAGACTTCTCAAAATTGTTTCACAATATCTTCTTTAACATTTAAACTCCACTCAGGTTTTAATTGCCTGAGGTTCTGCCTGACTGGCTTGAATCCCTCTTTAATGGGAAGATGATGAATGACAATGTCAGTGGATAAGCCCACCATGTCTTCATGAGACCATGCAAATACATACTAGAATTGGGTTAATATCTTAACCATGTAATTCCTTTGGTTTTGAGTGAGGTTCGTACTGATCTGGATTAGCTTAGGGTTTTCTAAGGTTCTGAGATTGAATGAGGTGGTTTGATCAAGATTTGGTTTGGGTTTATCCTTGACCCATTCTTTGATCTCCTGAGGTATCTCAGTGTCCTCTTGTATTTTCATCAAGTCTGAGTCCAACTTTTCATCAAAGTTACAGTCCTTGTGGAGAAAAGGCACCTCATCAGCAAGTACAGGCACATCTAAATTCAGAGTCCTAAAACAAAATATGCTTTCACTTAATATATGAACTTGTTCAATCATACAAAGTGTTAGCCTGTAATGACAAAACAACTGCTAATATTGTACAGAAAAGTAAGCAGTTATAGCTATTTACAGGGCAGAAGGAGTTTCTGTCCTTTTTTACCCTTATCGACAAATGCAGGAGTGTTGCTCCAATTGTCAATGTTGAAGTCCTATTAAACTGCAGTGATAAAGGGGATGTTATCGTACTCCTTTTCCTGAATGATGACCATAATGTCTGGACAATCATCGTCTGGGGTCTCTGTTTGTGTGCTCATCATGAAAATGATACGTAGGTGAGACAATCTCCTGGCGATGTCTTGTTTACATCTTCATTCCCTTTCTTCCGCTTCGGGATCAGGAATCAAGACCTCTTTTGCTTTAACCAGTATCGGTTTGGGAAATAACATAGCCATTACATGGGCAGGCACCTTTACCGGAGACCGTACAGGCTTAGGATCTGTAGGTTGAGAAAATCGCCGTGTGGCTGAAGCTGAAGGAATCTGTTTGTGCTTATGAGGATTTCTATGACTGGAACTAGCAGAATAGCCTAGTCCGGCTGTCCCGGTCTGACTGGGAACTTAAATTGGGCACTTGATGCCCTAATGATCTTTTCCCAACCCTTGTCCAGGTTGATAGCTTAATGATATCATCTCTTGAGTTATTGCAATTACCTCGGCAAAAATCTTAGGTATAAGAGGTGGCACCCCAATGGGATGGTAGTGAGTATTGCTCACCTCTAGGGCATGGAAACTGACAGGTTCAACTTCTACATTGAAGCTGATGAGTGGTATATCACCTTGTTCAGGACATTTCGGGTCAGCATTGACAATGACTAAGCTGTTGTTAATGGTGTATTTAAGTTATTGGTAATGGGTGGAAAGGACGGCTCCGGCCATATGAATCCACGGTCTTCCCAAGAGCAGGTTGTATCCTGTATCTATCTTGAGCACATGAAAAGATACACAGAATGTATGTGGACCAATCTCCACTGAAAGTTCAATCTCTCCGACAGAGTTTCGTCGGGATCCATCAAATGCTTTAATAACCGTATGGCTGCTTCAGATTCGATTGAGATTGATGTTCATCTTCAGCAAGGTGGCATAGGGACAAATATTCAAAGATGAACCTCCGTCTATCAAAACTCCTCCCATCATGTATCCGTAGGACAGAACCGTAATGTGCAATGGCTTGCAATGACCAGTCCCTTCAGGAGGAATGTCATCATCAGTGAGAGATATCACATTGTTGTTAAAAATGTGATCAACTAGATGTTGGAACTTTTCAACGTCCACTAATTTTGGTAAATTGGATTCTTCCAAAACCTTGAGCAAGATCTTTTTGTGATCTTCGGAAGAGAAAACCAAGTCCAGTATAGAAATTTGTTGTAGAGATTTTCTCAAGCTTAAAACCACATTGGCTTCATTATGGCCCATAGTACGGAGGAACTCTTCAATTTTCTCCATGGAAACTTTTCCCTTTGTTTTGATGGTAGGCTTCATCACCCGGTGTGGAAGATATAGTGGATTCTCCTTCAACACTGTAACAGTTATGTAACATGTGGATCCTTTAGCCTGTCCATAATTATATGGTACTTTTTGTAGGCTGACAATAGGATATTGTGGCCTGGATAGCAAGGTTATTGGCTTTGGTGCAACCACATTCAAAGGATTGTCAACACCTTTGAGTTGAATTACTTGAATTGTGAGTGGTCTGGCAGCCAAATCATCCTCAGTGGATATAACTGCTATAACTTCTTTCAATTTTGTAGGAATTGTATCCCCACTCTTAAAGAGCACAGTGTCATCGTCTGCCAATTGTAGGACACCACTGTCAATTAAATTCTGAATAAGGTGGCGGAGTGCCCAGCATTCTTCTGTGTTGTGTCTGCGAGAGTGGGAGTGATACTGACATACTCCATTAGAATCGAACCGTCTAGAACGGGGATTGATTGGAGGTAGCAGAGGTGTAATTCTTCCTTCATTAACCAGCATCTGAAATATCGCCTCTGTTGGTTGGCCAAGGTATGTAAATTCCCTCCTGTTGGCAAAATCCTTACAAGCCTTGGCACTTGCTCTTTTGGCAATTTTATCTTCCAGTGTTTTATTTTCTGGAGACTATGATAGAGTATTCGTAAAAATAGGAAGGAGACTAGCATGCTCATGGCTGACTAATTGGCGTGTGACTTGGTGCTGATAGATCACTAGTCCTGCCAATTGCTCAACTTGCTTACAAAGAGCCTTCATTTTTTGTTCAATCATAAACTGGAACTGTGCATAATCCCATTTATCAGCACCGTCCTTGCTGGCTTGGGAGGATTCACCGCCATAATTGGAACTCTGTCCATTCCTCCAATTAATCATGTTAACCTCTTTTTCTTTCTGTTGAGGAAGATGGTTGTCTTGCCCATGAGGTTGGTCGGGTTTAGTCATCATGATCTCACTGTTGTCAATTAAATCCTTGATCCTGTGTTTCAAGGCCCAGCAATCCTGTAATATCCTGAGTGTTTATGAGTTGAGTATATGATAACGATCCTTAGAAAAGGAAATGAATGGGTTAACGAATATATAATACTCAAAATATAATTGAATTCAAGTGAAAGCTTATGAAATAAAACTTACAAGAATTTATTATGAAGAATGGTGGGAGTAGGAAATATAAAAAAAAACTATATTAAGGTAATGTGATGAAGTTATTCAACGATAAATTTTGAAAAGAGATTTGGTGAAAACCGAGTAAGGGAGGTTTCGTTGATTCTGAGGACGGAATCCTTATAAGGGGGGAAAGATGTGACAACCCAAAATTTTATAAATTATTAAAATAAGAATTTAATAATTAAAATTATTATTATGAGATGTTTTGAGTTTGAGTATGTATATAAACGTGCTATATATGTTGAAATATATGATCTGGTGTGAAGAGAAATATATATTCATATATTGGGAAAGTGAGGAATTAATAGTTAAGTTAACTAGTGAAGGAATTAAATGAATTTAGTAATTAATTTTAAAATATTTATTGATGTGACAACCCAAATTTTTATAAATTATTAAAATAGGAATTTAGTAATTAAAATTCTTATTATGAGATGTTTTGAGTTTGAGCATGTATATATACGTGTTATATATATTGAAATATATGATCCGGTGTGAAGAGAAATATATATTCATATATTGGGAAAGTGACGAATTAATAGTTAAGTTAACTAGTGAATGAATTAAATGAATTTAGTAATTAATTTTAAATATTTATTGAAGTAAATAAATATTTTAAATTTATATATTTATTGAGATAAATAAATAATCGATGAATTGTGGTGAATTAATTTAGTAACTAAATTGATTAATGATAATTAAATTGAGTGTTGATCTAAAGGATTTATTTTAAGAAAATAATTTAATTAAATCAATTGCTTAATATTTAAGAAGATAATTAAATTAAGAGAATTGTTTAATATTAAATGAATAAAATAAAATAATGTTTCTAATTTATTAAAATTAGATATATATTTATTTATAATTATAATAAGATAATAGTGATTATAATTATAAATTATAAGATATTTAATGGGTTGCATGTGTGACAAGTAGTAACTATATAATATAATATTATTTAAATAATCTATTTGGGGGAAAAAGGTGTTAGCCAAACAAGGCCTTGTGGCCTTTGGCTTATTCCAACTGACGTCTTCTTATTTTTATAACTGAAGTATGCGTGGGTGAGTGGCCAGTTTATATTGTCTACGCATCTTATTTTTCCTAAGGCTAGTGGTGAGTTGGGTGAGAAGAAGAATTACAGAGGGTTTGCAAGAGAGAAGAAAAACTAGTTTTTGGAGATTGGCAAGAGGAAGAAGGGAAATTACTAAACCTAGTCACCATCTTTTGTAGCATACAATCGAAGAGAAGGTATAACCTACATCAACTCTAATTTTTTTTTGATAATTTCGTTGAATTGATAAAAATACATGTATATATATGTTCTATAATATGTTAATCCTCGTTTATGGGTGTTATTTGATGATTAAAGGTATGGAATAGGGTTGTAGTAGAAGGTTGTATATATATAAGTGTGTATGTTGAAAAAGGGCTTTAGAAAGTACGAGAATTGATGCCTTATATGTGTTGTAATCTGTAATTTGTTATTGGATTGTGATAATATGATAAGAAATGAAAACGGCATAGTTTAAATCGTGTTAATTGGTTAAGAAACGAAGTCGTGGAGATCGAATTCGCTAGAGATGTTAAAACATGAAAATAGAGTATGAACATGTGTTTTGGTTCAAATTTTAGGTTGGTTAATGTTTTTATAAATTGTTAGAATTCTAGTATGTTGTAGTTCTATGAATTACGAATCCATAGAATCGAAAACGGACAAATTTAGATGTTTATAACTCAAGTTATGAAGATTAGTAGGAGAAAAAGGGTAAAAAATCGTGAAGAACAATAGCGTGTGGTCCGTTTACGCTACTAGCAAGTAATTTGCTAACTGTGTGCTCAAGAAGGCTTAATTAGGCACAACCATACCAAAGTATGTCAGGTGTGACTACTTTGACCTATTTTACTAAAATAGGCATAACGTTTTCATACGCACTCCTATTGAGATGATTCAAGATGATCTGGAACGAGCACGAATAGACCTACAACTTTTATGCTTTAAGTTTTTCATTTTGATGTCGCGAACAGGGGTAAAAATGGTCATGTTTAGGACTATTGTGTTTTTAGAGGCAATCAGAGAGCGTCGGGCATGCACGTATACAAGTGTAGTGCTCTTGACGATAAAAGATGTTGTTCTAAGTTATAGAACATGAATATTATGAAGTGTAATAATGTTTAAAATTAATAAATAATGTTTTAGATAAGTTGTACATGCATACTAAGCACACACAAGAGATACAAGTTGGGCGTGTGACGAATAAACGTTGAAACGCCGTGATAAGTGTTAATGAACGTAAAAAGAATTTTAAGTCAAATGAAATGAACATTATAAGTTATGAAATGGGTTTAATATAAAACCAATAATGATTCCTATCAAGACTTAAGCACTTGAATGAACTTCGAATATGAAATATAGTGAGCTATATGTCAAAAGTTAACACAATAAAATTGAACATTGTGTATTGATAATAGGAAGGGTTATGAGACGTAAATTAAAGTTTGCATTACAACTACTATGCATTGCTATGTGGTTAATAGTTAATGTGAATGATTATATAATTGTGTAGGGCACGTGAAGTGCAGATATCTGTAAGCTGTTAAACTGTTATTGGTAAACAACGATCAAGGCAAGTCTTTTAGTTCCTATTTGCTATGTGAATTTGATTGTTTTAAATCTTTATTGGAAAGAGCATGATGTGTTATATATATGTTGAATGTATTAAATGTTTAAGTCAACTTAGGACTACGTTGATTGAGTAAAGCATGCTGATTGAGTAAGGAACTCAATCTTTATACATCTTTATACTTGTTATATGAACTGTAACATGTATGTTATGTTAGTCCAATATTTATGAGATATATGTTGAGCATGCTATTATGTGCTACGTGATGCATGAAAACTGTTAGATTTTGCTGGGCTATCGAGCTCAACCTTGCAAATAACAATTTTTGCAGGTTAAGGATTAAAAGTAACACTATGTGCTACTTGAATGACGTGGATCAGAAATAATACACGAAGATTAATATTTTAGCTTAAGTTGTTATTTCTTTGTACCATGATTAAGATTCATGAGATGTACTAAATGTTTTATGATGTATAGTTTTATGAATTGTTGTAAAGCTAATGATAGAGTTATCTGATATGTAAAGGTTATCGGATTGAAATGTAAAATTTTATAATAACAGTGATAAAGTGAATCATAAATTAAGATTGATTCAAAGACATATAGATGATAAAGGTTTTGATTCAGGGAACTAAAGTAATAAGACATAAAAGTTTAAATTATTCCGCATTATATAAAGTTTATCATCGAATAATGATGTGAATTCAGAAGGTAGATGTGTTATTAACGACCGAAATTAATAATTAAATTGTACGAATTTTGGGGTTGTTACAGTTGGTATCAAAGCCGTAGGTTATAAACCTTAGGTAGGAGTACCGTAGGCTATAATCTTAGAGAAGGAAGGTGAAGATAATGAAAGAATAAGCTCAAGTAGAGTTTGAATAATAAGAAGTAATTTAAGAAATTTATAAAGAAAGGATTAAAACATGTGTGAGAGGATTCAAAGAAGAATCTCGCAGAGTTATAAGGAATATAGATGTGGGGCTACCCAACTCCAACAATAAGGATGTAAGATGATAATAAATAGACAATGTCTATAAGAAGAGAATGATAAAGAAGTTAAGAATAAAAAGTTATAATTAAGTATGGTACAGTTGTACTCTTTAATAGTTGATGTATGGTATCTGGGCTAAACGATTCCTTCATAGAGCGGAGGTATATATGAACTAGCAACTCGGAACCTAGTTTGTTGGTTATTTGTGGGAAACCACTCAGCATGCCATATTGAAACTATTAGAGACTCGATGTGTACCAAGTATGGAAAATGGATACGTATGATGAAAATGTAGAACTCGAATGAATTGTTGAGCAATGTAAATGAAGTTAAAAATTCTTAAAGGAAGAATTGTTATATAAACAAGAAAATTCAAAGAAGAATCTTGAAGAGATATAAAGATAAGAAATTGGTGTTACCCTAACTCCAATAACCAAGATAACGAATGATGTCGTAAATGATAAAAAAAAAAGAAAAGAAAGGGGATCGTAAAACAAAACGATCACGAGTTAGAGAAAAGAATTTTAACGAAGATGATTATAGAATAAGATCACGACGTGATCTGTTTAAGTTATAAAGCAACGATGGTCTATAATGTTTGAATAATTATAGCTTGATGCTATGAAGATAATGTACTATGATATAGTATGAGATAAACTCACGAGGAGTTATAGATAATGTGATACGAGGAATTCGTATCGAGCAAAGAGCAAGTTAAGAGTAAGATAGAGTTAGGTGGGATTTCAATTGAGGACTCATGTGATGGTTGAGTTGTACAAATCCTTGTATGGGCGAGGGTTTTGTGCTTGTTCTTAGTTTATCACATTGATAATCATTGTAATATTGGTGTCGCGCTATCAATGTATATGTGGCGAAAAGGTGATTCTTTTCTCATGTGTATGTTTGATAGTTAGAAACATTAAGATTAGTCAGATATTATTAGGATTAGGTGCAGTTTTTAAAACTAATGCATATGGTATGTTCGTGACTCATAATAATATGGTATGTTTTGAACCCCTCAGCGAATAGACACCTATGGTCTGACTAGGATAAGTTCTTAAACTCATATTATTGTGGCAAGTTCCTAAACTTCCAATGTGCAGTAAGTTTGATGAACTATACTGGGGTATAGATAAGATATGAATGAAGAACTGAGGATTATGGAAATAGATAGAATTATTAAGCAATGGATCAGTATAGAAAGTGGAGACATAGGTTTTCCAAATCTTCTAGCTTTGCTAGATTTTTGAAATTTATTGACTTCGTGCCGATGGTTGTACTTTTAATTTTTGAAAAATGTTGGGTCACACTAGTAAACCAAATAATTTTTAAAACAGTGTTATTATTCGCGTATCTATGCTGTTTGTTTCGGCTAGAAAAAAAAATGATTATTTTTAAAATTTTAAAATATATTTTAATTATATATATCGGGTGATATGATAAATGATGGAGTCATCAATGCAATGGAACCTGGTGTTGGATGTGATCATATGATCGTCAGCCCACTATGGTGAGATATAGTATGACAACGTCATAATCATGACGCCATAAAAGGATTTTTGAGATTTATTTAAGATATGAGAATATATATATGCGTATATGTATATTTCGATTGATGTCCGAATTGTTGTAGAAGTCTATGCTATTTGATTCAGCTAGACGAATATTGAAAGATGTTCATGAAATTCAAGTGTTTCTTGAGAAGTTATGCCAAACCAAATTGTTTTGGTGCGAATTCAGATGTTGAAAAGCTGAGGTGAACAACCCTGTAAAAGGGAACATGTTATCAGAGACAATAGTTCCGAAAGTAACGCATATAGTCGTTACGATGTTAAGATGTAATACATTGTGCACGACGTAGGGGTACGATAGGCTGATCACCTAGAGTACTTGCAGAGAGTGTTTTCAGTCTGTATGATCTCTAAACATTCTATAAAAGATGGTTTATGGTGGTGATGCATTGTTAAACCTGGAGAAAAGTTCAAGGTCCGTATAGTCTTATGACTGTTAAAGGTTCAAGTCGAGATACTTGATAACCTAGGGACATAGTTCAATGTCTAATGACCCCTCAACACGATTTGGAATCTTTTAAATTCATGTTATTAGTATCACTTCCCAATTATTGAGCAGTTGTGGAAGATTCTTGTTATTCTGAAAAGTGAAAGTGGAAAGGATGAGAAAATTAAGCAAAATAATGATTTCAAGAAAGAAATGAAATTATAGAAAGAAGAGAAATGCGGAACTCTTAAAAGAGGATGGGGTGAGGAATATGATGATCTTAGAAAGATCCTTAGAGAAAGAATTTGGTTGCAGAACCTAAGGAATAAATAGATATTAACATAAAATCTATTTTGATAGATTAAATGAATGAAGATTAATAAATAAAATTTTGAGGACGAAATTCTTAGAAAAAGGGGAGAATGTAATATCCCGAGTGTTTATGAGTTGAGTATATGATAACGATCCTTAGAAAAGGAAATGAATGGGTTAACGAATATATAATACTCAAAATATAATTGAGTTCAGGTGAAAGCTTATGAAATAAAACTTACAAGAATTTATTATGAAGAATGGTGGGAGTGGGAAATATAAAAAAAAACTATATTAAGGTAATGTGATGAAGTTATTCAACGATAAATTTTGAAAAGAGATTTGGTGAAAACCGAGTAAGGGAGGTTTCGTTGATTCCGAGGACGGAATCCTTATAAGGGGGGAAAGATGTAACAACCCAAGTTTTTATAAATTATTAAAATAAAAATTTAATAATTAAAATTCTTATTATGAGATGTTTTGAGTTTGAGTATGTATATAAACGTGCTATATATGTTCGAAATATATGATCTGGTGTGAAGAGAAATATATATTCATATATTGGGAAAGTGAGGAATTAATAGTAAAGTTAACTAATTTAGTAATTAATTTTAAATATTTATTGAAGTAAATAAATATTTTAAATTTATTTATTTATCGAGATAAATAAATAATCGATGAATTGTGGTGAATTAATTTAGTAACTAAATTGATTAATGATAATTAAATTGAGTGTTGATCTGAAGGATTTAATTTAAGAAAATAATTAAATTAAATCAATTGCTTAATATTTAAGAAGATAATTAAATTAAGTGAATTGTTTAATATTAAATGAATAAAATAAAATAAAATAATGTTTCTAATTTATTAAAATTAGATATATATTTATAATTATAATAAGATAATAATGATTATAATTATAAATTATAAGATATTTAATGGGTTGCATGTGTGACAAGTAGTAACTATATAATATAATATTATTTAAATAATCTATTTGGGGGGAAAAGGTGTTAGCCAAACAAGGCCTTGTGGCCTTTGGCTTATTCCAATTGACGTCTTCTTATTTTTATAACTGAAGTGTGCGTGGGTGAATGGCTAGTTAATATTATCTACGCATCTTATTTTTCCTAAGGCTAGTGGTGAGTTGGGTGAGAAGAAGAATTACAGAGGGTTTGCAAGAGAGAAGAAAAACTAGTTTTTGGAGATTGGCAAGAGGAAGAAGGGAAATTACTAAACCTAGTCACCATCTTTTGTAGTATACAATCGAAGAAAAGGTATAACCTACTTCAACTCTAATTGTTTTTGATAATTTTGTGGAATTGATAAAAATACATGTATATATATGTTCTATAATATGTTAATCCTCGTTTGTGGGTGTTATTTGATGATTAAAGGTATGGAATAGGGTTGTAGTAGAAGGTTGTATATATATAAGTGTGTATGTTGAAAAAGGGCTTTAGAAAGTACGAGAATTGATGCCTTATATGTGTTGTAATCTGTAATTTGTTATTGGATTGTGATAATATGTTAAGAAACGAAAACAGCGTAGTTTAAATCGTGTTAATTGGTTAAGAAACGAAGTCGTGGAGATCGAATTCGCTAGAGATGTTAAAACATGAAAATAGAGTATGAACATGTGTTTTGGGTCAAATTTTAGGTTGGTTAATGTTTTTATAAATGGTTAGAATTCTAGTATGTTGTAGTTCTATGAATTACGAATCCATAGAATCGAAAACGGACTAATTTGGATGTGTATAACTCAAGTTATGAAGATTAGTAGGAGAAAAAGGGTAAAAAATCATGAAGAACAGTAGCTTCAGGTCCCGTTTCTGCTAACGGGCACAGCTGCACTTTGCCCAAGGCTTAATTGGGCGCAACTGTGCCCAAAGTATGTCAGGTGTGATTGCTTTGACCTATTTTAGTAAAATAGACATAACGTTTTCATACGAACTCCGATTGAGGTGATTCAAGATGATCCGGAACGAGGAAGAATAAACCTACAACTTTTATGCTTTATGTTTTTCAATTTGAGGTCGTGAACAGGAGTCAAAATGGTCATTTGTAGGACTATTGTGTTTTCGAAGGCAATCAGAGAGCGTCGGGCATGCACGTATACAAGTGTAGTGCTTTTGATGATAAAAGATGTTGTTGTAAGTTATAGAAAATGAATATTATGAAGTAAAATGATGCTTAAAATTAATAAATAATGTTTTAGATAAGTTGTATATGCATACTAAGCACACACAAGAGATACAAGTTGGGTGTGTGATGAATAAACGTCGAAACGCCGTGATAAGTGTTAATGAACGTAAAAAGTATTTTAAGTCAAATGAAATGAACATTATAAGGTATGAAATGGGTTTAATATAAAACCAATAATGATTCCTAGCAAGACTTAAGCACTTGAATGAACTTCGAATATGAAATATAGTGAGCTATAAGTCGAAAGTTAACACAATAAAATTGAACATTGTGTATTGATAATAAGAAGGGTTATGAGACGTAAATTAAAGTTTACATTACAACTACTATGCGTTGCTATGTGACTAATAGTTAATGTGAATGATTATATAATTGTGTAGGGCACGTGAAGTGCAGATATCTGTAAGTTGTTAAACTGTTATTGGTAAACAACGATCAAGTCAAGTCTTTCAATTCCTATTTGCTATGTGAATTTGATTGTTTTAAATCTTTATTGCAAAGAGCATGATGTGTTATATATATGTTGAATGTATGAAATGTTAAAGTCAACTTATGACAATGTTGATTGAGTAAAGCATGTTGATTGAGTAAGGAACTCAATCTTTATACATCTTTATACTTGTTATATGAACTGTAACATGTATGTTATGTTAGTCTAATATTTATGAGATATATGTTGAGCATGATATTATGTGCTACGTGATGCATGAAAACTATTAGATTTTGCTGGGCTGTCGAGCTCAACCTTGCAAATAACTATTTTTGCAGGTTAAGGATTAAAGGTAACACTATGTGCTACTTGAATGACGTGGATCAGAAATAATACACGAAGATTAATATTTTAGCTAAAGTTGTTATTTCTTTATACCATGATTATGATTTATGAGATGTACTAAATGTTTTATGATGTATAGTTTTATGAATTGTTGTAAAGCTAATGTTAGAGTTATCTGATATGTAAAAGGTTATCGGATTGAAATGTAAAATTTTATAATAACAGTGATAAAGTGAATCATAAAATAAGATTGATTCAAAGACATGTAGATGATAAAGGTTTTGATTCAGGGAATTAAAGTAAGAAGACATAATAGTTTAAATTATTTCGCATTATATAAAGTTTATCATCGAATAATGATGTAAAATTAGAAGGTAGATGTGTTATTAACGACCGAAGTTAATAATTAAATTGTATAAATTTTGGGATTGTTACAAATCCTGAGTATCATACCCTGGCGCTCCAACATGATAAGAACACTTCCGATTAGCATTGAAACCCTTCCCATTCGGGTTGGCAGTTGGAAGAAGCTAGGTAATTTTCTTCTAAATTGTCAGAAGATTAAGAATATTCTCGAGTGAGTCCCCTAGGGGTGTGAACACACGGTTGCGTTGGACTTCTCCACTTTTGGGCAATGGAGGGTTTGAAGATTGTGCCTGAAAAGGGGAATTGTTTCTCCTCTCGATAGGCATGTTTTGATTACCTTTCTAACCTTGTAGTATCAAGGAAACATCCTCCTCTTTCTTCTTATGGACCCTCTTGAGGTTGTTTCCATAACTTCTACACTTGATGTGCTCAGCAACAGCTTTAAGAGCGGCTAGGTCTTGCATCTTTCCTGACTTTAATCCCAACTCAGCCATCTCTCCGTGTTTAATGATTTCAGAAAATGGCTTGCCAATACCAAATAAGACTCTCTTATAGAAGGAAGCTTCTTGTATGTCTATGAAGGTCATCACCATTTCTAACTCAGTCATAGAGGGAATCACTTGAGCAGCAAGGCGCCTCCACCTTTGAGCATACTCTCGGAAAGACTCATTTGATTGTTTCTTGACCTTAGTAATTTGGTACTAGTCAAGAGCCATATGAGACTGGAAACTATACTGACTGAGGAAGGCATGAGCCCGCTCTTCCCAACTATAAATCTTGGAGTTGTCTAATCTGGTATACCACGATCTGGTTTCTCCAGTTAGACTCTTTTGGAACAGCTTGCATTCTGAGCTTCTCATCCTCGGCATAAGATCCGAGTTCTCTAATGAATACCTTCAAATGTGTGTAAGGATCTCCCAACCCATCATACTTTGCAAAGTCAGGAGTCTTGAACTTTTCTGGATAATGAACACCAGGGAATATACAAAGGTCAGCATATGAAACACTCCCGTATGCTCCAATACCTTTAATATACCGAATGGTCTCTTCTATTTGAAGGACATTCTTCCTGATATCACCGGTGTCTAGATCTTCTTTGAGGTGGGTAATTTCAGGGATTTTGTTAGACTTATCCAACTGAAGCTCAGGTATTGTAATTGCTTGGTTAGAACCTTGAGTTCCTCTTTTTATAGAGGATTTTGTATGTACGGGTATTCGTAAACCCTGAGTAGACTGGTGTAGTTCTTTAAGCAGAATAGCCAAATCTGTAATTTACTTGTTTAATCCGTCAAACTCTTTACGAGAGAAAGGAGCAGGATTAGCTTGGTCAAATGAAGACATAATTGGCTGTAGGCTCGTTGCCTTTTTGGACTTTGAGCGGGTAATAAGCCCAATTTTTTCCCTTCAAAAAACTTATGTAGTTTAGTCTTAGGGAATGTATAAATGTTACATGTTATGTGATGGGTATATTTTAGGAGTATTATCCTGCAAAACGGATGTTAGCTATTTATAAGATACCATGGTAAAAAGGAATGCATGTACACATTTTTCTTTTATACTTTCCATTAGAATGAGATTGACATGGAATGTAATTACAAGTAATTATATTTACAAGTAATTGAAATGGAAAAGTATGAAGAGACTTCCCTCCGCATTTGGTGTATCAGAGGCTGACCTATCTTAGGTTACTCTCGCGGCTTTTTGGTATGAAGGTTCCCAGATCATCACAATTTACTTGACGAGAAGTTAATCCGATCTTTCAACTGGAGCAAATCTGGGTAGTGCCTTTCCTGAGCCTCGTTGGAATTAGTCTCCCTACGAGTCTAGTAATTAAACACCGACAGGATAGCCTCCTGAGGGAGGGACCAGACAACATTCATTCACATACAACGTATCTCACCGTTATGGAAATGATGACATGTTTGAAGCACTTTAATATCATAAGTAGATACAATGTGAAGCACTAAGTGTAGTAAGTAAATGCATTCGTACACATCCATATAAATGTAAATGCAACACCCACACATAAGCATATAACAGTTTGAAAAGTTTGTAGTAGTGGCTTAAGTCCTCTTACTGGATGTCCCCAGCAGAGTCGCCACTTGTCAACATCGGGATTTTTATTGTCCCTTTTCTGTTCTTGTCTTTTGGTGTTCTCATGTTAGGTGACATTTGTTTGAAAAAACAAGTTGTGAAAAGGTCCGACTTGTATATGTCGACGATTGGACTGTAAGAGTCTCCCGTTAGTATTTTTAAATGGTTACACCAACTCAACCGAGAAAAGGTTTGCACATTGACAGTGTTTAACAGGTCTGTGAAACCGAGATTCGCTAGGATCCGGGGACTTGATTATGCAGAAGGAAGGTGTTAGGCTCCCCCCGACATCCGTGTTACCACGGTGACCTCCACTTTTCAATTAAACTGTTATATGAATATGTGTGTGTGTGTGTGTGTGGATCAATGTGTAATTATCTGGAAGTAGTGATATACCTCGTTCGCACCTATATACAAAGGGTTTGAATTTGTGTAAAAATTCAGTTTTAACAAGATATAGCAGTGATGTTTTGTAAAAGAGATTTTTTAAACCCTTATGCTCAATAGTAATTGAGGCCTTTGATACTTCCATTTTATTAAATGTTCGGTTTAATTGCTTTTATTTTCGAGATACGAGGCATCTTCGAGAAAATAATATACATAGTAGTGCCGAACTCCTTATGAGCATGATAGCCATCTAAGGAAATTCAAACATCGTGAAGAATGTACAAGCTGTTTACAGCCAAAAATGTCCATCACGGGAACCGAATCTAGATTCAGAAGACTGAATCTGTGATCACATGATTCCTAGGCTCACATGGTGTAGCAATTTATATGAAAGCTGTAAACAGTTATATATATAAAAGCTGTAAATATATATATACAGACTGTCATCCACCACGAAGCGAACTTTATGGGGGACTGAAAATGTAAATATATAAAAGCGGTAAATATATATATATAGAGACACAATCAACCACCATGAAGCACCTCCATGGGGGATCAAAAAAGTAAATAAAGTAGTAAAGATGATCAACCGCCACGAAGTAAACTCCAGACGGGGCTAAATGTAAATAAAGCAATAAATGGCCACGAAGTAAACTCCAGACCTGACAAAATATAAATATATATATATATATATATATATATGTGTGTGTGTGTGTGTGTGTATAAAAGCTATAAACGCACAGGATATATACGATCTGGGCTCGGTTTATCATTTCAGCGATATATATTTAAGCCGTAAACGCACCGGATATAAAATCCAGGCTCATCGAATAGAGTTCAATAACAGTTTATATATATGTATATATATAAGCAGTAAACGCTCTGGATGTAAATCCAGGCTCATCGAACAGAGTTCGATAACAGTTTTTATATAAGTATATATATAAGCAATAAATGCTTCGGATGTGAGTCCAGGCTTAATCGAGACATAACTCAATAATATTAGTCCATATATATATATATATATATATATATATATATATACAAAATGAAATAAAAAAGCCACGGACCGAAGTCTGGGCATACACACGCCATACGACTCTCAACGTGAAGAATTGTGTGTGCACAGTAGTGGAGAAAGGCTTGAAAAGATGTAAGAAGGCTTACAGTGGACTGCCAAAGTAGACTTCTATAGCATTAAATAGATGAACACTCGGTTCCCACCGGTAAAAATATAGCCAAATATGAGCTCACAAGTGTTTAAAATAAGAAAGCACTCAATTTATAGTGTGTACAGAGCAAACTGGATAGGTCTTCCTTGCCATTTTCTCTTACAAAATGGCCACCCCAAGCCCTCTATTTATAGAGGGGGAGCATGAGCAGCACTGGGCCACCGGGTGCCCCTGCTCTCTGGTCTTGTCGTCTCGGCATGCGTGCATGCATGCAACGTGATGTCCGCTCGAACTTTTAGAACTTCAATCTGGGCATTCAATTGTGGTGTATAAGACCTTTTTTGGAGTGTTGTTGTCGAGAGCTACACAATGGCATGGGATTAGAGGTTGTGCGAAGTCAGGAAGATGGGACCATGCCCTTGGTCTTTAAGTCTTCAAATTTTATCTGGTGTGCTGTCTTGTGTAGTAGTCACTCGGGATTGGAGCTATTGGTTCTTGTAGGACACTGTTGTGTAGAATGTATGTTGAAATGTGTTAAGACGGCGCGTATGTGGGATCGAGGTGGAAAAATGATGATTTTGCCCCTCATCGGGGTTATCTCCAATTTGGTCTGATATAGGAGTTGTTGCTCAGGGTTATCTCTTAGATTGGGTTGCTGCAAGTGTTGAATGTCCTCATGGTTATCTCTGAGGTGTGCCTGACCTCCCAGGGTTATCTCTAGGTTTGGGACTGAGTGCCTCAGGGTTATCTCTGAGGTTGAAGCTGACTATAAAGTTTGAAAGGAACTTTTTCGGGGTTATCTCTGGAACTGGAACTGCACTCTCGAGGTCATCTCCGAGGTTGGAACTGAAACTCTCGATGTTGTTTTCGGGACGAAACTGGATAACTCGGGGTCATCTCCAAGATGAAAGAGCTTTCTCCGGTGTTATTTCTGGAACTTAAATTGCATCCCTCGGGGTTATCTCCGAAAGATGATTCTGACCTCCTGCAATGTTAGTAACAAGAGTGCAAAAAAAATTTCGAGTGTCTACAGGTGGGGAGGCAAATCAAGCTAGAGCCGAAGAAGGAGTGGTAACATGGACTAGGTTTACGACACTATTCTTCGAGAATTATTTCTCGTCCAGTATGCAGGTTAGGATGGAGGTGAAGTTTTTGGAGTTAAAGCAGGACAATATGACAGTGTCGGAGTATATCGCAAAGTTTAATGAATTATCTAGGTTCTCTCCGCACCAAGTTGATACAGAGGCAAGGAAGGCAAGGAGGTTCGAGCTGGGCTTAAAACCCTGGCTCTCCAATAAGGTGGCGGTGTTGCAGATCAATACATTTGTAGCACTTTTGGAAAAGGCTATCATAGCCGAAGAGGGAAGTGAGGCCATGAGTCTCTACAATAAGGAGAAAAAGAACAAGGGTAGGGTCGAGGGAGCTGTAGTAAGAACCCGAATTTTCAAAAAATATTAAAATAAGAATTTAGTAGATAAAATTCTTAAAGCATGAGATGGGTTTGAACAAGAATATATAAATGTGTTACGAGGTATGTGGTATTGTGTTACATAGGGTAATATGAGCTATGTAATAAGAGATGTTGTGTTTAATAAATATATATCATTATTATATATTTGTTATAAATGGTAGAGATGAATTAATAAGAAGATGGATAAGATTTATCTATCGACATTAAATAATTTATAGAATTATTTTATCATAATGAATTGGTGACATTAAATATCTTTGATGGATAATCACCATTTTTCTTGAATATATATACTAGTAACTAGTATGATGGAATATGAGTTTTAGTTAGTGCTTAAGCTATCCATGTATAGATTGAGATAGTAAAACCTAAATTAGTTAATTATGAGAATTAACTAACAAGTAGGAATATTGGTTAATTTATATTAAAGTGGAAGTTATATTATGGAATAATATAATTTGAAGGGTTTAAGAATCACTTAAGTAAATAGTGAATATGTGATTATTGTGGGTGCTTTATATTTGAGTTTTGTGGTAAGAAAATCGTAAAGGAGATTTCATAGTTGGTTAAACTATTAAGGAAAAATAGAGTTTTAAAACTCGAAGTTCGATAATTAAATTATGAAAGAAAATAGTAATCCATGCTGTGGAATCAAAAGAAAGGTTGATTTTAGATGAGTTACCATTTATGAGGTATATATAAAGTGATTAGGAGCATAGATTTTATTTCTGCTAATGCAGAACTTGTCTATCTCTAAACTTGGTATGGCACAGCTGCGCCATTTCTAAGCCTATGACCAGCACAACTGCGCCCGTTTGTAGGATGTTCTGAGAAAGTTGTGGAATTTAAAATTCAAGAAATTGATACTAAGGACTCATAGGGATAATAAAATCTTAAATGATGATTAAGTTGTCCATAAATGGATTTGAATAAGACTTAATAAATTAATTAACCCAGAATAAATATGGTTAATTAAGAGATATTATAGAATATTATATTATGAAGCTTAAGAGATATTGTTAAGAGAGATATTGTTTTGGAAAAATTTATGGAAGAAGTGAAATGAAAGAATTATATTATATTAATTAGTGTAGTACATACTAATTATTGTAAGGAAATGGCCATTTGGATAAAGATGTTATCAGTATAAGTTATAGTATATACTCATTTAAGGTAATTAAGTATTAAGGTAAGGTGTGACACCTAAGCTTTATATTAAATGAATATTAAAATAATGTGAAGTTGGAGAAAAAGCCAAACGTGGTCTAAACCCCTAATATTTTATTATAGAAATAATGAGCTTGAGTTATATAACTCTAGTAAATGAGATAAATGAGCCTTGTGTGGCCTGAGTACTAAATTTAAATCAAGATAAAGGTTTAACTGATTTATTAAAAGAGAATTAATGGTAAGGGAATAAATGATTGATATTAATCATTGTGATATTTAAGTGTGATAGGAAATAATGGGTTTAAAGTACCCAATTAATTTATAGTTATCCCAATTAAAATATTATTTGGATTTGCCCAATGTACATGGGATATAAGAATATGTAGTGCTGTATATTTAAAATATAAGTATACTTCCTATATGTGAGAAGGTACATATATATGTGTATATGTACCCATAACTTAACTTTATGCACTACAAGAAAAAGGTTTATCAGCTACCGACTATCAGCAATCGTACGCGGTCGCAGATAACTATCAGCGACCGAATGCGGTCGCTGATGGGATGCAAATCAGCGACCATTATTAGTGATCGAAATATCTGCGACCGAAATGATAAATTCGGTCGCTAAGCTTAGTCAACATGGTCTAGGGCCAAAGCTAATGTGGCCCACATTGCAGCGACCGCTATCAACGACCGCATACGGTCGTTGATACCCTCAAATGTTTAGCCGTCTCTAATAACTATCAGCGACCGCATGCGGTCGCTGATCTAAAAAAATGAAAACTAGATTTTTGCTGTTTTACAGAATTCCCAAAAACCTGTACCTATTTTGTACCTACTTTATCCCAACATACATACACAACAAGATAAACAGCATGCATAACAATATAAACATCCATCGTCCACTGACACATACACCGAACTAGTATATAAACTATATAAACCTTTAAAAACCAATATGAATTGAATAAATATAAACAAATCTAATATTATTTAAGTAACATACAGAAAACCAATATGAATTGAATGAATATACAAGTACAAGCTTATCAAATAACTACAAAATTGATCTAAAGAAGGTACGCCAAGCATCATCGCCTCCTTAATCACCCTGTAATTAAGAAAATAATAAAACAAGTTACAAATATAGTAACTATGTTTATACTGGTATATATTATGACAATATATACAACAAATTGATTTTATACCTCGTTGTCATCCCCATGTTGTCCTGCTGCTGCTGTCGCAACTGCTTCTGCTAACTCCTCAGGACTCAGAGCCCCCAGATGCCCGCCCAGTATCTTCAAAAGATCTTGATCTCAACATATAGCTCTCACACAGTCAGTTGGAGTATAAACAATTGGATGGCTCGATGACTGTGAAGACTTGGTAGAAGAGCGGCCTGAGCCACTAAAGGATGGGTGTCGTCGTTGTCCTTAACCTTCAGGATAGCGCTCATTCAATAAACGCTTATAAGTATCCTGTCATCATATTAACAATTAAATAGTTAAAAATAAATTCTGTAATCATTGATAAACAAGATCAAGTTGTTAAAACTTATTACTGCTATCTGGATAGCATCAGGCAGACCATCACGGGTGGCCACGTACACATCTAGCCAATGGATAGGCTGACCTTGAGACTAAGACTCAAAAAATAGCACAATATTACTAAGTAAAAATGTGATATATTTTCTACAATTCATGATTGTATAAACATATTAAAACTTGTAAATACATACCTTGGTAGTGATATCTTTAATCGTGAAATCTTTATCGCCTTTGTATGTTCCTTTAGCCTTTTTGCCATCGGGTACACCCGAGGATCTGTTTGTGGCGGCAGTCTTTCGTCTTTTCACCCAGATCTCAGCTCTCTATTGGGCACACATCTCAGCCCATATGGACTGGGTGCACAACCAGGGGCTATGCTCGTGCATGTAATCCTCTCCCTGGCCTGGATGGTCGATCTCGATATTGTGAAGGGCTTTTTATCGTTCTTTGCTCAAATTATCCCTGGTGCGGATGACGCACTTCTGCCAGAATAATGTCTGAATCACTGAAGCCTACGCGTCCTCCCATCTATACCTTTTCTGCAAATAAAACAACAATTATATCATTACTAAATAATTATCCTTAATTAGAATATTATATTATCTGTCACAATTAAAAAAACATACCGAAATTCAAATTTCAAACAAAGATCCTCAGAGTGGCTAGGTGTGTGTGCTCACCAATGTAATCACAGTGTGTAGCCAATTTCAGAAACACAACTGTGATATGCACTTGATGATCTTATTATCTGAAAAATCACTATAGTATACAACAATTTACATCAACGATAAGTAGATATATTAAAGCAATTTACATCTAAGTTCTATATATCTTGTATAAATGAAATCTAAAATGCTTATATATAAATGATGTGGGACGTACGTGCTATTCGGAGGAGGGTGAATCTGAATAAGAATCAGATCATCCAGATTAGTAAGGGCCTTGGGCACATGATTAGGTCCCCTACCCAAGCCGCGCTTTTTCTGCGCTGCTTCAGAAACCATCTGTATATTACAAATTTCAAGATGTATATATGAATATATAAAATGACAATAAACATGACAGTGATATAAACATGTATATATATGAATATAAAATGACAATAAACAAAAATTTCATTTAAATAGTTAAGTACATAAACATGACAATGATATAAAAAACATGTAATGCTAAACATACATTTCATTTGTTCAAGTGTCAATGTCTGATTCAGAATCATCTTGTATACGTGTTGCAGATTCATAACCATCATCTGCTTCAGATTCAATGTCAAATTCAGTCAATAACTCTTCCCCCTCAATATCAATGTCATCTCCCACAAGTATTGACTCAGGATCTAATTCATGTGGTTCATCTCCACCATCTAACTGGATTACTTCATTGTCGTCCTCCACATTTATTATAGTTTGACTATGAAGCATCTGCTCTTGGTAAATCTCCCCATCAACTACTTCTACATGACTACGCGTGGGAGTATGAATTACAACTTGCCAATCTGTAGGCGGTCTATCCATTTTCCTAACAGGACTAGGAGTGTAGTATACTTGTACTGTTTGAGTTGGTAAAACAAACGATTTGTTGGAGTACGCAGACCTATGGAGGTCAATATTGACGATTCCATGTTTGTCAACACGTATCCCTTTTTTCTGAATCAAACCAACGACACTTGACCAATTGAATATAACCCCTGTACGTGCCCTTGTATGACAACTCTATTATTTCCTCCAACTCCCCATAAAAGGCACGACCAATCTCATTGTAACAATCTCCTTAGACACACACTCCAGAATTCATTGTTCTTTTACCGCGCCCATATGCCTTTGTATGAAATTCACAACCATTTATTTTGTAACCATTGCGGCTGACTTGGTCCCTGTCTGGTCCCATAACTAGGACTTGTACATTAGCCGGAATCGTTGATCCCTTAGTCAAAGCCTACAAAAACTCCATCTTATTAAATGAAGTTATAGTTAACATGGAGTATATATATATATATATATATATATATATATATATATATATATATATATATATATATATATATATGTCGTGCTTAAGAAATTGAACTTACTTTGTCCTTTTGCCAAAGTGCAAATTTTTTATCACGATTGATTTGAATATCTTTATAAGTTATGTCGGGATGCTTCACTTTTAACTCGTCATCATACAATCTATACCATGTTATAAACATTAACATATTGGAATAAATTTTCAACTTAAAAGATAAATTATCAAGTTTACATGTGTACCTCACAAATTCATCAATCTCCTCGCAATTGAGAAGAATGTAAGTATGTGCAGCATGTAAATCTTGCTTAGAGAGGAATATGTGCTTCCCTTTTCCATAAGCGCGGCCCGATAGACCAAATACAGAGAGATGATCATTTAGTTCAATATTTCCCCCATCATCATGTCTCGATACTCGATTGGCCTTTATCAAGACTTCGTCCAAAAAATAGTCTGAGACAAACGTAGATATCTCATCGAAACTGTATGCCTCACATATCGACCCCTCAACATAAGCTCTATTCTTCACCTTCCTCTTAAGGTTTCCCATCACCCTCTTGAAAGGGTAGATCCATCTATATTGAACTGGACTCCCAACACGAGCTTCATAGGGACGATGGATTTACAAATGCTCCATGAAGTCAAAAAAACCAGGCGGGAATATTTTTTCCAGTTTACACGTGATCTCTATTATGTTCTTCTCAAGTATAGACATGTCCTTCTCATTTAATGATTTTGAACATGAGTCTTTGAAGAAACGACTAAGATCCGTCAAAGCATCCCATATTGGTTTATCAAGCAGATCCCGAAATGCTATAGGCATGAGTCTCTCCATGAACACGTGACAGTCATGACTCTTCATCCCTTGCAATTTCCCATCCGTAACACACCTTGCAATGTTTGACGCATATCCATTCGGTAATTTTAGAGACTTAATCCATGTGCACACATCTTCAGCTTGTTTTTTGGACAATGTGTACCTTGCATGCGGTTTGACAATCTTACCATTAGGAGATTCATAAAATTCTAATCCAGGATGCTTACAAATATCTTTCATGTCCAAATATGCCTTATCATTATCTTTTGTCTTCCCCGTAACATTCATCACAGTGTTAAACACATTGTCAAACAAATTCTTCTCAATATGTATCACATCTAGATTATGACGAATCAAATTTGTAGACCAATAAGGCAGTTCCCAAAAGATGCTTCTCCGAACCCAGTTATGAGATTCGCCAAACCCATTGATTATGTTTGTGGCATAAATCTTACCAAATGGGGTAACCGGAAATCTCATCACACGATCTTGCATCTTCGTTCCCGACAATCGCGGTGCAGGCATATCATTTTCTACTTTCCCTTTCCTGAAGTGTTCTCTATTTCTTCGAAACCGGTGATCTACCTGCAAGAATCGACGATAAGAGTCAAACCAGCAAGGCTTTCGACCTTTTGATAGATTAAACGACTTTGTATGCTCCATACAATATGGATAAGCCAACTTCCCATGTGTACTCCATCCAGCTAACATACCATAAGCTGGGAAGTCACTTATAGTCCACATAACCGCTGCCCTAAGGTTGAAGTTTGTTTTTGTTGCAACATCGCAAGTCTGTACTCCATCCTCCCACAATACCTTCAACTCGTTTATAAGAGGTCTCAAGTAAACATCTAAGTTCATTCCAGGACTCTTAGGACCAGGAACCACGAGTGAAAGAAACAAGTATGGTTGTTTCATACACATCCAAGGAGGCAAGTTGTACGGAGTAACAATCACAGGCCAACATGAGTACGGAACAGCTGAGTGGCCAAACGGATTGAAACCATCGGTGGACAATCCAAGCCTCACATTTCTAGGTTCCAATGCAAACCCAGGATGTGCTAAGTTGAAATCTTTCCAAGCCTGCCCATCTGCGGGATGATTTAGTTCTCCATCTTTAGATGGAGATTTCGCATGCCAACTCATATGTTCAGCTGTTCTTGAAGACATGTACAATCTTTTTAGCCGATGTGTTATTGGAAAATACCTTAGAATCTTAAACGATATACTTGATTTTTTTGTAGTCACACCCTCTTTAATAGGCCTAAACCGATCATGACTGCAAAACGTGTACCTTGTCATCTGTTCATTTTTCTTATAAAATAATATGCAATCATTGAGACATGCATCGATCTTTTGGTATCCAAGACCCAACTTCTTCACCATTTTCTTACAAAAGTAATAGTTACCAGGTAATTTCTCACCGTCAGGCAACATACTCTTAATGGCCTTCAAGAGCGACTGAAAACACTCATGGCTCGTGTTGTGATCAGCCTTGATGTTAAGTAATGTCGCCACTGCAGACAATGTAGTGTGTTTGGTGCAACCATGCCACAATGGCTCGCTACCCTCGTCTAACAACTTAAAGAAGCCTTTGGCATCAGAATTCATAGGTTGCTCTCTGCCTTGTTCCCAGTCAAAATATGGCCCTGCAATATCATGAACCATTTCATTCATATGATGAGTACTACTGCCCTAATTGTGTACTTCTATGATGCCACCATCTCTTCTCTGCCCATGTGCCCACCAACATTCTTCGTAATTTTTTATGAACCCAGAAATAAGTAAATGATAGTTTACCACGTCTCTGTCCATATAATTTACATTCTTACACTTCAAATATGGACATCATATCTGCGACTGACCATTCATACATTCCGGGTGACTATACGCATACTCCAAAAACACTTGGCAACCAGCTCTAAATTCAGTTGTAGCACATATTTGGGCACTTAACTTTCGTCGTGCCATCCAACTATGGTCTGAATAGAGGTCCATGATTCCACGGTACCTACTACAGACAACATGAGCTTATTAATCATGTGACTTGAGCATACTTGTAACCATATGACTTGAGCATACTTGTAAGCATATGATTAACATTTCAGCATACTTGTAAGCATATGATTACCATTTAAGCATACTTGTAAGCATATGACTAGAGCATACTAGCCAGTAAGCATATGACTTGAGCATAGTAGTAAGCACATAAAGAGCTCGTTAATATTATAAATGTTCGCAACTACTCGACCAATAAAAAATTTTTTGCCAGAGTCTCCCCTATAATATGAACTCGCCACATGCACGACGGCATGTATATAAGGTCATTTCTAGGCACCCAAGACACAAACCAAGAGAAATATACACATGAGCGCAATAATTGACTTACTTCTGATTAGGGCACTTATCTCTTAGTTCTTTAACTTCAGAGTATGATATTGTTGATGTTCATTAATATTTTTATTCCATTGGAATGCGTGGTTGTTTATTTTCTGAAATGATCACCAAATACACTTTCTTTCATTTTATTCCTTCCTCAATTAAATTTATTCAATTTAAACGGAATAGAGATGCCATCTTTTGGGGATACTGATTTTAAGCTGTTCAAAATGGGCAGGTGGTCTAATTGAGCATTTTATAGAAATTAATTAAAGGTATACACTTATTCTTATTTTCTAAAATAATTAATATTTTTAATATTAGTAAATAATTCCTCCAAAAATCAAGGTGGGCAATTACTCATCTTCCTCATAAGTTGCATCTACCCCTGAATTTGTAATAGTAAGGATTAAGGAATGATCCCCATTAGTCTTCACTATTTCCTTTTTAGATATTTTAAATAATGCATCCTAGATTAATTATAACATTTTGAAATGGGGAAAAATTATACTTACTTCTGTCAAAAGAGGTATTCACATAGAAGGATAGAAAGATGGAAGGATGGAGCTAATGGTCGTCCAATGGACCCATCCTCTTAAACCTCTTTGGTAAAATACATTTTTAGTATTTTTTTTATCTCCAAATTTATCATATATGTACATGAAAAATAACTTCTTCAAATAAAGCATTTTCCCCCAAATAAGGCATAACTCATTCAATGCCACACACACACTCTTTTTCGTGAAGAACCCGTTTTAGTAAACTAACACATGAACACCATTGAAGTGTCACTATTTAAACTTTAAAACCAAAGTATAGTCTATACATATAAAATGGGAGAAAACAAAATCAAAAACTCCTTTTGAAGTTTCATAGTCTTCAAAAGCAATTCAATTAGTGCCCAATACAATACAAAAAACATTATATTTCATTTATCGACACTAACACACAATCATATAGAATGCAATGGAGCATAAGATCGTTGTAATAAGCAAATCAAAAAAACCCAGAAAGAGAAAAAATAAAAAATAAAAATCATCAAATAGCCCTAAAATAGTACAAATTATTACCCTAAATATATAGGAGAGACAGAAATAAATTGAAAGTTCATACCTTTAATTAGAAACCGATTATGGGTATTGTCAATTTTGGGAATCACTGGTCGGAATAATAGCAAAGGGACTGATGTGGGGCGGCTAAAGAACAACGACGGCGATGGCAGTGATGTCGTCGGTGGGGCGTTGTGGCAGTAGTGGCGTCCCTCTTCCCCTTCTTCTCTTCTCCCCCTTCTCCCTCTTCTCTCTATTATGCTTTTCCCTCTTTTTTTTCTTCGCATGTGTTGAGTGAATGACTGAAATTGGTAACATTAAGTTTTATCAGCGACCGCATGCGGTCTCTAATTTTTAATGATGTGGAAGTATCAGCGACCGCATGCGATCGCTGATGGTGAGTGGTCGCAAACAGCTAGCACGCCAACATTTCCTGCCAATTTTTTTGGAAGTAAAATTGAACCAGCGACCACTTAGTGACCGGGTTCGGTCACTAACATAATTTAGCGACTATATGCAAGGGTGGTCGCTACTGTCGGTTGCTATTAATCCTATCTGCGACCAGAAGTGCGGTCGCTGATATGTTTGGTCTTTGTTAGAGCATTTTCTTGTAGTGATGTAGTAATGTTAAGTCATTATAATTAAGTTAAGGAGCCCAAAAAGGAAATAACCTTGGATTATTAAGTGGCCTTGTTGCTAATACAGTAAGCTAAATAGCTTGTCCCAAAATCAGTGTCACCCATTAATATATCAGATGTGTAATAGGCCAATGGCCTACCCCTCTATTTCTTAAGATCGGCAAAGGCTAGACAGCTGCTAATGGTGGAGGAAGGTGGAGTTGGTAACCGACTCTTCTCAAACCACTGGATTTTTCTTCTTCCTCTTAGTTTAAATCTTTGGGCAAAATCATTATATGGACAATGATTCCCTATAAATAGGGACTCCTTCTTCTTTCCCGTTTGATTAATTTTCTGAGAATTTGGTTAAGGGAGGTCTGTAGAATTGAGAGAAATTGGTGGATTGAAGTGTTATAGTTAGAAAATTCCAAGCATTCAAGAGGTAATCTTACTAACATATAAGTTCTTGAGTTCTAAGTTTTGTAATTTCTTTGTAATAATAAGAAATAGTTGTTTTTGAGTCACAAAATTGATGGCTAAAACTTGTTGCAATCCATGAATTTCTGTTAGATGTTGTTAATATAGTTCAATACGAAAACAACGGAAGTTAAACGGACCAATTTGGTTTAGAAACGAATTCGTAGTGAATGATTTTGCTAACTTTTCAAAACATGAAAATTAAGTATGAATATGAATTTATGATTAATATTTGGGTTAGTTAATGTTCATGTTAATTGTTGGGTATTTGGTATGTTGTAGTTTTATGACTTACAAACCCATAGAACCAAAAATGGAATAATTTGGATGAGTATAACTCATGTTAGGAAAATCGGAAGGGGTATGGGTCTGAGAAGTCGTTGTGCCTCACAGGGTGCAGCTGTGCTACCCCCAAGGTCATTTGGGGCGCAGCTGCGCCGGGCATCAGTGACTGGTGGACTGCTTTGTCCTGCTGTAGTAAATTAGGCATAACGTTTTTATACGAACTCCGATTGAGGTAATTCAAGATGATCCAGAACGAGGACAAATAGACCTATAACTTTTGTTCTTTAAGATGTTCAATTTGAGGTTGTTAGAATGGGTCAAAACTGTCATCTTTGTGACTGTTACGTATTTGAAGACAATCGGAAGGCATCGAACGAGCACATGTGCAAGTATAGTGCTCTCGACGATGGAATATGTTATTCTAAGTGATAAAACATAAATATTCATGATAATAGACATGACATAAAGTTTGAAGTTGTTTTATATGCGCTAAATTGCTTTGATTTGGTTTAAAACGGTTTCAAAGGCAAACTCAAATACTTTTGCAAACTACGTTTTATAAACATGGAGAGGTTATATTTTGACCTTGTAAGAATGTGTAGAAACATGCACAAATGAATATGATATATGATTCGAAGTTGCCTTGCATGATTAGGTTGGCATGACATGGATTTGAAGAAAATAAATTTAGACATTTTGAAAACATTATTCGTGAGCATTGTGTTGACTAAACTTCTGAAGTTGTAGGATGGCATACTAGTATCTTTTGGGTCTTTAAACATGGCCTATAAGTGCAAACACATTGTTTGACACAATGTAAATCATTGGAACATGATTTTAAAAGAGTTTAAAGTGATGGACGAAACTAGTTATGTATAAATGATGTGAATACTTGTGAGCGTGAATTATATAACCCTCTTATATGAATAGATGGATAATATAGTTAACCTCGTGATTTAATGAACTTAGTTGGCCTTAACTTAGTAGAAATTTCCAACTAGAGACATATTGTGTAAAAGTGGACTTGATATAACTCTAAGAAAGTCTAAGATCTCTTAATATGTATGCTTGCTATGTGTTAATATTCTGGTATACTAAAAAGTGGAATGAAACCCAGAAGATAAAAGCTCAAGTTTGATCTTGCCAGGGGAAAGCGCAGCTGCGCTGCAAGACAGATTGGTCTGGACATTTTATTTACTTTCTGATTTTGGCAACTTACTTATAGTACTATTCTACGATATAAGACATAGTCTCAATGCTGTTTTAAATATTCATTGGTATGATGGTTATATAAAACCCAAATGTGTTAAAATTTATTAAAGTTTGCAAAATGTAAAGACGATGTAGATCATACATCTATAAACTTTCAATATGTATCAAACACATAGCGAGTCAAGTGTGTGATAGATGTATATGAATGTTGATGTCAAGTACAAATGGTTAAGGTATACCTATACATACCTAGCTATTCTAAGAGTATTATGAGAAAGTGAAATGTAGGTTTTATAAACCTAGTTAGAAAATGATGTAACATTATTATTATATTACGAATGTATGAAATATGTGACTAATAGGTATGAATCCTTGATTATATAATTATGTAGGAATACACGAAGTGCAGATAAGCTTTAAGAAGCTAAGTCATAGTTGATAAACTACGAATCAGGCAAGTCTTTCAGTTCCTATTTGTTATATGAATTCGATAACTGTTAGTTAAGCTATAATATGCCATGAGAATGTTGATGTATATATATGAAATGCATATGAGATATGTATGAAATGTGAAAGTTAATCTTTGATGATATGCTTGTGAAATAAATCTATATGCCTATTATATGAGAAGTAACATCTGTAGTAAATATTAATGGATTATGAATGCATGAGTTGGGTATGTTATTATATGCTATGTGCTGCATGAAAACTGTTAGAATTGCTGGGCTGTCGAGCTCACCCTTGCAAATAACCATTTTTGCAAGTTAAGGACCCACGGTAAAGATTACGTGCTACTTGATTGATAGAGTTCAATAGTATCAAAGGAGATGGATTCATTTACTTAAATATATACTCTTGAACCATGTTTGGGCTCTAGGAGATGTACATGATAGTAGTTTACAATGTGTAATACATGTTAAGTTGTACTGTGTGATACATAGAGGAATTCGAATCGAAATGTAAAGATTTATATACTAATTCGGATAGAATGAATTATAACATAATTTGATTCAAGGATATGTAATTGATTCAAGTTAAGACATCAATAAAGGATTTATTTTTAAAGGAGATTGAAAAAGTTTAAATTATTCTGCATATTTTTATAACATTGAATATGATGTAAGACAGGAATGGTAAATAACTAAAATTTGAAACTTATAAAAGTTTGGGGTCATTATACAGATCATGGAAATTGAAAGAATTTATATTCTAAATTGTAATAAGAAAAGTTATATTCTTTAAGTTATGAATAAAAGATATAAATAGTTAGACGATAGTAGTATCGTGGCGGACCGGATCCGAGGTTCGAAGGGAACCGAATTTGTGGACGTCACAGCTGTAAAGGCGGAACCAAGCAATGGAAGTGGGAATGGAAAAAAGGAAGGGGAACAATTTTGGAAATATCAAAATTAAACAAGAAGGTATAAAGAAGCGGGTGGTGCAGTGTGGGAATTGCGGGAAGAATCACTCGGGGGAGTGTTTGAAAGGAAAATTTATGTGTAATAAGTGTGGGCAGGGGGGACATATCTCTCCTAACTACCCTAATCTAAGGACTAATAGTGGGTGTTTCATGTGTGGATCAACAGAGCATAAGGTGAGGGATTGTCCAAAAAGGAGAATGGATGGGGGAAGTGTGAGTACGGGGAAAAGCAGCGAAACATTAGAAATAACGGGACCAACTTCAACAAACAAACCAACAAAATCAACTGCAAGAGTCTTCAATATGATCGTTCAGGATACCGTAGCAGCCGGTGACGGAGTTACAGGTATGAATCTGATCAACGATCTTAATATATAAGCCTGATTCGGATAAGACCCATTTTCCTTACCGTAAGTTTGTTAATATAAGTACGTTTAAGTTAGGAACCATTGAATATAGGCATACGAAAGATAATTTCTGAAAAAGATACATATATAATAATCCATTCATAAAAGGATTTTTGAAGGAGGAATTTGAGTTCCGGATTCGTAACACGGAAGCTTATAAGGAGGGAAGAATATAGTATTCAACTTTTCATAAATAAAAATCTAAGGATAAAACATTAATATTAAGTGTAAGGTAATGATGATTCCGGGGATGGAATCTTTATAAGGAGGGGAGAATGTAAAGACCGAGAATTATCAAACAATTATATCTGTATTTTTACGAATAATTTTTTTATTATTATTAGTATTATTATTATTATTTTATGAATATTGGTAACATGAATAATATTTTGAAATTTGTGAGTTATGAATTTAGCAGGATAGTCAATTTAAAATTTTTAAGTTGACTAAGGATGAAAGTAAAGTTGGATATGGTTCAAAACCCTAATTTTGGATTTTGAATGAGAAATTGAATATTAATATAATATAATAATTATATTTCAGTGTAATAAGCATGTATGATATGCTTGTACTGATAATTGTTGATCAATTATAGTGTAGCATGGCAAAACCTTAAGGTTAAACTGATAAACCCGAATTTAAAATTCAAATAGGAATTTCAGATTTGTTAAGTAATTGTGATATGTGATTAATGATATATATTAGTAATTATAAACCTAAATAGGAAACCCTAATGTGCAATTAGGGAAACCCTAATTGTAAATTTAAAGATTTTAATGTTAATTAGGAAACCCTAATTTTAATTTACAAGCCCTAATGTTAATTAGTAAATCTTAATCCTAACTATTAAATTTTATGTAATTAGGAAAGCTAATGTAATTAGAAAACCCTAATTTTCAATTTAGAAAACTTAATTTTACATTTTAAACCCTAATTATAAAATCCTAAAAATTAATGTGCAAAACCTAAGGGTCAAACCCTAAGGGTTGGACCCTAAGGGTTGGAATAAGATTGACAAGAATGCCATTAAAATTATAAGCCAATTGACCAACATACCCTTTTCGCATTTCTTTAATAAGATGTAGTACAAATCTTGCCATATTTGTGGTTGGTGACAAACTCTAGAACACCCATGTGCTCAAAATCTCAGTAAAAACAGCTCTTGATTGCCACCTTGCATAACATAGATACATTGTATCATGTATAAGTGATTTAAGTGAGAGAAAGTCCACAAATTAGCTTCATTTGTTCACAACACTCAACCAAACTCCTCTCTCTCCAAACCTACGAAATTCGTTAGTATTTCAGTCCCTTATCAAGTCCCTACCACACCAAGAACATATTAGGAAGCCAAGATCCAAGCATTGTTCAAGAGAGGTAAAACCCTAAAACCCAAAATCTGATCTTGTATGTTATGTCAAATGTTATCTTTTTGTGTTTAATCTGGTGTTATTAGATGTTATTTAGTGATCTATGATGTTACATCATAGATCCATAACATTAAAATGCTCAAAAATTATGTTTTTCAAAATTGTCAAGAACCCTAGATTTATGGCCTGACTACCGAATGTTATAGGCCATAGATCTAGATCTGTTTATGATTTTTCTTGTTTGTTGTATTGGACTTGTAGTATGCTATGAGAACTGTGATCTGGAATTGGAATCATGCTTATATCATGTATAGATTTCAAGTTATGGATGGTCAAAGTGCATTGACCGACCATGACATTTTATTTCTGGATAACCCAGATTTTACCCAAAAAGCTCTGACAACGAGTTCATGGGCTCTGATCTGTCAGGTGTTTGTTAATTTGATTATGTTGTTGTATCTAAGTTGTAGTGTGGTAGATGGACTACAGAATCATGCTTTTAGATCGCCTAAATAACAAACAGATTTAATATAGTGGACAGTCAAAGTAGGTGGTATGAACACGAAATGTGTTTTGTGGGTAACCTAGAAAACTTAAGAACATGACTTCTGACATGGTTTGACCGGACAATATCTTGTGATTGTGATGTAGTTAGACTGATTTAGTGTAATAGATCTGTTCTTTAACATGTTGACTACAATCTTGAACCATTAAAACACCAAAACATTACTTGAAAAGCAAGTTGTGGAAGCCCAAAAGTGACCCCTTAGACTATTCTTATTTTCTTGGTAACCCAAAAATGAAGAACAGCTCTGACAGCTTGTTCAATGGCTTATATCTTCAAGATGTGTTGTAATTTGACCCAGAAATTGTTATACACTTGTAGTATTACATCAATACTACAAGATCTGACCATTAGCTAGCCTAGAAACAACATAGACAATGAATTAGGATTGGTCAAAGTAGACACCAAGAACACTGACTTTGAATGTTCTTGAGGCTCAAGAACACCAAAGGCGACAGTTTCTTTCGCTAAAGGCTTTAGCGACAGATTTATTAATTTTAATTAAACTAATTTCCAAAAACTATTTAAAAATAGAAATTAATTTCTAAAAATTCCAAAATTAGTTTAAAAAATTATTTTAAGTTGTAAAAATTAACTTTTAATAAATTGACATATTTTTCATTAATATTATTATTTATTTAAATATTAATGATATTAAATTTATTTAATAAATGTATTAAATAAATTAGTTAAAAATGATTTTAATATTATAAAAATTATTTTAAATGAGAATAAATAGTTTAAAAATATTTTAAGTTATAAAATGTGACTTTTAATATTTTAAGGTAAATTTCATTAATAATTTAATATTAATGATATTAGATTTATTTAATAATTATATTAAATAAATAATTTTAAAATGGTTTTACTGATTTAAAATGCATTTAAAAATGATATAAATAATTTAAAAATATTTTAAGTTATAATAAATGACTTTTACTATTTTGATGAATAATACATTAATATTTAAATATTAATGGTAATTATTTAAAAATAATTTTAAATGTTTGAAAATTTATTTAAGGGTAATATTAATGTTTTAAAAATATTTTGAGTTATTGTAAATAACTTTAATATTTTAGCAATGGTTTCATTAATATTTTAATATTATTTAAATATTAATGATAATAGAATTATTTAGTATTTAAATCATTTAAAAATGATTCCAATGTTTGAAAAATCATGATAAATTATAATAATTGTTTAAAAATTATTATAAGTCTATAAAGAATAATATGACCGATATTTAAATTATCTAAAATAATATTGAAGCTAAAAAATAGAGTTTACTTAAAAATAAACTCGATAATTATCCGATAAAGTCGTTGGTACACCGAATTGATTCCGAAATTGATCTGAACCTATATAGTTTGCCTTTATAAGTGGTTGTTTATGTTCTAATGACTGATATAAGTATGTGACAATGTGTTTAAGTTATTGCGGTGACTGCAAATAGCAGTACTATGTGTTACGACGTATTATTCTAATTAAAAGAATAATTCTATTGATGATAGGACTTCATATTAGAGATAAAAGCGTAAGCTATACTACGTAGCAGTAATCAGCTACCAAGGCAAGTATTTAAACCTTACGCACTACTTTTATTTTATGCAAACGGGTATATGTTATTCCAGTTTCTATAATCTTTTATTGTTCAATTATCTTAACCTTTGCATTTACTTATACAATGATCCTGTGTAAATAAGTTATTGAATTATATTCTTGTTGTACAAGCTTCTTAACTCTATTATTATAGATCAAGATATTTATTCTGTTCGTTAATTTCTAAGTATGGTTATACAAGTTTCCACATTTGATTAACTGTTGTACCTGTTGATACATACTTATTGATTTCCGGTATGTATACATTAATTAAAAGCCGTCTATGCTATTTGACTTGGCTAGACACAGATTTAAAAACATCGTTGGACATGATAGAACGTTATTGTTATCCAATCGAATTGTTTTGGTTCGGATTCCTGACTAAGTATGAACATCCCGAATCTGGGAAAACTTTTATGCGCCAAAGGCGGATATGATGAACGAAAATATCGTTCTAACACATAGTATTGATCAATACAGGGCATAACGGGTTGATCACCCTCCGTGCAAGTAAGTCATGACCGTTTGCAGATGAAGTTCATTATGACCTTTGTAAGACCCCAAATTTTATAAATAAAGATTAATTTTCTCGAATTATTTTTTTTGAGTATTATGGTGTGGATTTGATATAATATTAAAGTTGTGGGTAATATTTATAAATTTGTAAACTACGCAAGTTGTTATAAAATATTCGATTGGTCAGGGAATATTTGTTTTAACAAGGAATATTCGTATGATGGCAAAAACATTGGTGGACCCCACAACAGAAGTATAGTCAGAGTTAGAAAATGATAGAAATGTCTTTTTATAAAAATAACAGCGAAAGTTTTACCATTAAACTGTTTAAATACCTGGTGATAAAAGTACAGTAATACGCGTGGTTGCAAAGTAGCACGCGGTATTGATTATTGATGCTTACGTGAGAAGTCACTCAGTTGTACTCAATTATTGCTACAATAATTGATGCATAATATCTCTCATATTATTGATTCAATTATTGTCACAGTATCATCTGCATAATATTTTATATTTTTAAATCAATAATTGAGACGACAAAGTTATTCATATTATTATTTGCAATATTGAAGATGTCTAGAAAGTTCTGTCGAGGAAAGGGGTTTGGTCACCTAATTGCGCGCCAATAGGGAGAAATCCTTATCGGAAAGCCCCCTCTTTCCTGGGAATGATCTGTTTGTTAAATATTATGAGTTATAATATTAATGATGAATAAGTTCGTGTTGATTAAAGATAAAATTGTATTTCCATTGTGTTGGGATTATTAGTGTTAGTGGAAATCGTCATTTATTTCGATAATAATTGATTTCTGGAGGTTAAATTGATCAATCGGGTAATTAATCGGATAAATGAGCAATTAATTGTTATTAGTTCACATGCATATAATTAATTGTTCACATAAATTGAACTATTAATTCACATGATGTACTATTAGGGGAGGTGGTGCAAATTTGATAATACTTGTAGGACTAAATTAAAAATGGAGGAAAAGATGAAGGTACTATACTGTAATAATAATTCGAGCCCCAAAACGTACAATTATCAAAACTATGTTTTCGTATAAATAGAAGTTCATTCTTCTTTCACTCTCACCAATTCACTAAGACTCACGAGAGCAATTATAGAGAGAGAAGCTATAGAGAGAAAGAAGAAGAGTAGTCTGCTACTTCACTATTCCAGTATCCAATCTTCTTCTAAGGTAAGGAATATTATTTTTGTTCAGTATTCATGAGAAATAATATTTTCTACCATACTCTGTAGTATGTGAGTAATATTATTTTGTTTCATATTCCTAATTCTACACTCATTTTGTTAAAATATTGCTTCTATACTCCGTGAAATTAGTAGAATATCCTTGATATTTGCACTTCATCCAGTATCTTTTCATGGAAATATTATTCTGAGCATTCTTGATAATTATTAATCTTTTCATACCGGAATACTATTCACGGGGTACTATTCACAAAGTACTATTCATGAGTACTATTCACAAAGTACTATTCTCAGGTACTATTCACAAAGTACTATTCACAGGTACTATTCACAAAGTACTATTCATGGGGTGCTATTCACTCGAGTACTATTCACCCGAGGTACTATTCATGACAAAAATTGATTTCTTTGCTGTCCAAATTATTTTAGATACAATATTATTCTTGAATTTTACTCCACAAAGCAGTATCATATTGACAATTTGGACATTATTGAATTCTGGATAAATTAAATTATAAATCTTTAAAAATTTATCATTTTCTTTCTTTTAATTGAATTCTTATATTATTGTCATCATCCTCGTGCTTATATTATGATGAAAGTCATCTGTGGCTTACGTGCATAGATGGACTGTTGATTGGTATGATTATGACCAAGGATCATTCGATATAATCATGACCCGTAATGTCACAAATGATAAAAGTTCTCATTGGCCCGTAGTGCATTGATGGACAGTTGTTGGTATGATCATGACCATTGGTGAAAACACAAATATCCTTGGCCCGTAGTGCATGGATAATTCGTAGTCGTGATACTAATGAATACCATTGGCCGTAGTGCAGGGATGATTTGATGATGTGGATTATTTATTAAGCTGAGTCTCAGCGATAAAATTGATGATAAACTTTTAAATCATAGAAGATAGTAGATATCATGCTCTACTTGACTCTTCTAATGGATTGTTTGTTCTGATGCAGTTAAACTTGATGTTTATTGTATTTTATCAGTTTAACACTGTTGAAGGCTAACAATAATTTATTCTGCATTATCTTAGTCATAATATTTCTTTCTAGGCTAGTTGAGCTCACCCTTTTGCTTTCATTGTTCTCTTTAGAAAATGAGAACGTAGTTGGGACTAGTCGGGGAATGGAGTGATGGTCCGAGATGGTTATTTTAGCAGTCCTCACTATTTACTGTGATAATAAATGTAATGACGATTGAATTTGAGTTTGGATATTGTCTATGAGACAATATTCGTGTAAAAACTCTCAGCTCATGTTATATAATTAAGTTGTATTTGTATTCAGTACCATATATTTGGCGACCCAAGATGGGTGATGTATACCTATTTTGGGGGTCTCGCAACCTTTTCAAAAATTGAAAACAAAGTTCATAGTCTGTCGATTGCTTACCAATTATAGTTAGTACGTAGATTCAAAAATGAAATATAATTGATTTGTGGGCAAAGGTTTAAAAATGCCCCTGACTTTTACCTCGATGTCTACCGAGCACCGTATATTTTTTTGTCCAAAAGTACACTTAACGTTACAATTTATGGGTCGTCCGTGCCCCTGCTGTTAACAGATCTGCCAACTAGACTAACAAGGTTATAATCTTGATGACGTGGTTGCCACATGGAACATTTGTTGAAATTAATGATGGTTAAAACATACTAAAATACTAATTACATATTTACATCAAATATTAAAAATACTGATTAAAAAAATACTAAAATACTAATTAAAAAATATACTAAAATACTAAAAAAATCAAATTCAAAATTACTAAAATTCAAATTATTTTGTTAATTAATCAAAACAACAAAAATTCAAATGACATCATTAAAATACTAAAATACTAAAATTTTACCATAGTTGTATAACATATCAAATTTTACTAAATTTTTTAGTAATTGAAAAAAAATTAACGTTAATTTGAGAAGTAGCGACAATTAATTTTTTTTTATTAATATGGCATAAAAATTATTTAAATTTTAGTAAATTAAGTATTTTATTAAAATATAATACTAAATATATTTGTATTTTAGTAAATTTTTTAGTAAATATAATGCGTGTGAATTGACATATTAACGTATTTTAATAAATATTAACGAATTAAGTATTTTAGTAAATTGACGTATTATCAATTCATATTTTAGTAAATTATTATCGTTATTTACTAAAATTTAACGTTAAATTTTAGTAAATTCTTATTTTAGTAAAATATAATAATAAATATATTCGTATTTTAGTAAAAAAATATTTAGTAATTGAAAAAAATTTAACGTTATATTTTAGTAAATTCGTATATTAGTAAAATATAATACTAAATATATTTGTATTTTAGTATATTTTTTTTAATAAGTATTTTAGTGTTTTTTTAATTAGTATTTTTAGTATTTGATGTAAATATGTAATTAGTATTTTAGTATGTTTTGACCATCATTAATTTTAGCAAATGTTCCATGTGGCAGCCATGTCATCAAGATTGTAACCCCGTTAGTCTAGTTGGCAAATCTGTTAATGGCAGGGGCACGGACGACCCAAAAATTGTAATGTTAAGTGTACTTTTGAACAAAAAAAAGTATAAGGTGCTCGGTAGACATCAGGATAAAAGTCAGGGGCATTTTTGAACCTTTGCCCATTAATGTGACGCCCCTAAATCTGGGTATCTTCCAACCCGACAAATGGTGCTACACGATACTACCATTCACATATACATTCAATTGAAAAGCCTCAAAGGAACGAATATTTCTTCTATATATTCAAAATAATATTAACATTCCCAGGTTCTTTATAACCATTACATTTGTTCTTGTCATAATATCAAATATATTACAACATTAAACCTATACTATTACATAAGTATTCTACGGGTTCATCTTCGCCTTGCCCTTATCCTTGCCGGAGCCTTCAGTCCGTTCAATCTTAGCTGCGTTTATATGGTTCAAGCAAGAGTGAGTATGACTAGCTCAGAAAGTACAACAATTCTAATTAACAATATGCTTGAATCATACAAATCATATATCTTCAATAACTGGACAATAGTTATGAAGTACTATTGATAATTCAAAATAGCACTTCTCTTTTCTTTAAAACATTTTACAATAAAAATATTCAGTAAAACATCAATTCCGGTCCAAGACCTTGAGCATTTCATACTTTATTTGAAAAGGACATCCCGACACTAAGTCCGTAAGTCTGACATTTCTTACGAGCACGTCTAGGTGATCAGCCTATAGTACTCTATGTTGATCAACACTACATTCATTAAACGTATGTATGTTTAACTTGTGGCAACCTCACGTGTCTGTCATTTGACGACAAAACATTTTTAGCACACTCAGTCTTTGTTTAAAAACCACACCAACATAACTTGGTAAAACATTGACCACACTTTGATAGATTACAAGAAATCCAACATATCTTAAGTCTAGCCTAGAGAATTGGCTTTGACATCATCATAAAATAATTCATGCGTAAGAGTATATGAATTACAAAGCTTGTCCAGATTGAACTGAAACAAGAGTTAGAATACTTGCCTTCAGCGTCTGCTACTGTTTTAATTACTTTCCACGTTAAGTCTTTAAGTGTCTATAATACATGGTCACATAACATACCAAATTAGGTCATATATAATCAAGTATGTGTACTACTATATCTTACCCTTCTTCTCAATCTAATCATGACTTGGATTTGTTACTATTGGTTTCGGCTTGCCGATATAGTTCACATTGTTCTTACGTTAATGTTCGATTGATTATCTTTAACCCTTAAGTATCATACTTAAGGTTTAAACAATGCCTTATAATGTTAGAATTAATCTTTACTTCTTTGTTAATCTGTTACTATTCATTCTATACTTACAAACTTTCTTCACTGACCAAACCCTAGGATCAAGGCCATGCAAGGCACATTGTCCTTTGCCCTTCACTTCATGACGCGACGCAGGTTTCCAGTACCTCTCATACGGCCTTGGCGCTGCGGCGCCACACATAAATCTCTTAGCCGCGCAACGGAGTGACTCTACAAGAGGGTTCAGGCCTTTGCCGCATATACTATGCACAACCCACCATTATGCCTTGGGTTGGCGCCATGATGCCATTTCTACATACCAAACAATGAAATTTTTTTATTTACATAATGAACTTCCCGGACTACAAACTTAATCATTTTAAGTCTGAATTGGCTTGTTCAAAAGCCAATAGCTCACAAATCACATACTCTACGTGATCATGTGAGAATTTTATATTTTCGACTTCGTTTACTCAAAATTCACCTATTGGTTCATTTTTAACGAAAACAATAAACGTCTGTGAACGTTCAACGCTCGTTTCTCCGTTCTAAGTCGAAATTCGGTCATTTTTGAGTCCACAACTCTATAATGCCAAATAAGACTTGTCTCCATCAAAAACCAATATTTCTGAGTTCAAACAAAAAATCTGACTTCCATTCCGAGAATTTCATGAATTCGACGTTTATCGTCCAATCGTGTGAATTCCGGCAAAACTTTGATACTTAGGATTTGTTCATCGTTCTAAATGAATTCAATTCATCATATGGACATATTAACCTACAATTTACATCAACTTATTTTCATGACAACTTATGGCTTATTTTTCATGAGTTTATAACTTATCAAAGTATAATCTACTTATAGTTTCTATTCTCATAACTTATGATAATTTAAGTCCTTTATTCATCATTCTTACATACTTTCATCATGTTAACAACATTCATGCAAACATGACACAAGTCTTACAAGTTCTTACTTAATTCATAGCTTATCTGTGAACAAAGTGCTTATTCTCGGCTTATTAGGACTTAAGTCCTTATTTTATTCATTCCTATCATTCTTAGAATACAAGACCATCACTTCACTATCAAGCTATCATGGAAGAGATGGAAGATTATAGGACAAGAGTCTTACCCTTGACGACTAGCTTTCTTCTTCTTAAAAATCTAACAAGGAAAGTTTAACTTATAAGTGCTTATTCTCTCTAACACTTAAGTTGTTAATGTTGGATGAAGTTAACAAACCAATAATGAAATTTGAGCTTGCTATTTATAGGCTTTCTAAAGTTAGGGTACTTTGGTCAAAAGCACATCCCACCTCCTTAGTAACCTCTTTACTATTCACTTACTTAACAACTAAGTAACTTGGCCATTACACTAATTCCTTGCCCATCACACAAAGTTCTTGGTCACCAAGTTCACCCATGGGTTGCCCCATGGATCCTAATTACCCAATGTATCATAGTTTGGGCTTTAATCCACTTAGCTTAACTTATTCCTTTGGGCTTACATGGATTTACTTTGGGCTTTACATTAACAAACACTTTAGGCTTGCACATACAATTCTTATTGGATTTGTACATCCTACATAATCCACAAGTTCATTTACAAATGGCTTAAAGCCTTAGTACGTATTATATACTTATAATTCTCGTATTCTCACTCGTATATTGATTCACAAGATACAATATTTCATCCTTCATACATACTAGTATCATGCTTGTATTCATTTATTCGTACAATACATAAGCATCATACGATCAATACATTATCTTCTTAACGCTTGTTATTCCTAACGTTCTGTAATTAAGTCCGCATGCGAAATATTACGTTTTCCATACTTGAATTATTATTGCATAATCCATCTCACTTTGTTATTTTAACGTGACATATTTCTCAGAAGTTCAAAAATAATTCCCGAGCAGAAATCAATGAATAGTATTTTTTGGAAAATTTCTCGGAAAGCTTTTATTTTCATCTTGGAAATTAAAACACTTTAATTCCTTCACGTGGTTAGAATACTACGACTTTATGACGTTTCTAGGTTATAGAACGACATTCATCTTACTAACACATACTACTAACAAATAATATTATTTTATTCATTATAAAAGTATTTACAAAAGGTTCGATTTTCTGGGGCGTTACACTCTCTCCCCCTTATAAGGATTCTGTCCCCAGAATCTCGTAAAAGAAAAATTACACAAACAAGTGAGGGTAATTCTTTTTCATCTTTTCTTCAAGTTCCCACATTGCTTCTTCTGCATTGTGGTTCTTCCATAACACCTTCACGGAAGGTATACCTTTGTTCTACAGAACTTGTTCTTTTCTATCGATGATTTGAATCGGCATCTCTTCGTATGTTAAGTCTTTCTCAATATGAATAGGCTCATACTCTATTACGTGCTTATAATTCGGCTTATAAAGACGCAATATCGATACGTGAAACACGTTATATATTTGTTCTAGGTCTGGAGGTAACGCTACCATATAAGCTACCTCACCTACCTGTTTTAACACTTCAAAAGGTCCTATAAACCTTGGACTTAACTTTCTCTTCTTTCCAAAGCGTATCTTTCCTTTCCAGGGAGATACCTTTAGAAATACGTAAGAACCTACTTCAAACTCTATATTTCCTCGATGGGAGTCTATAAATTCCTTTTGTCTATCTTGAGCTGCTATTAGATGCATTTGTATTAGTTTCACTATATCCGCTGTTTGATGCACCAATTCTTGTCCTAGCATTCGACGTTCTCCCACTTCATCCCAATACAATGGTGTTCTACACTTTCTTCCGTACAAAGCTTCGTAAGGCGGCATACCTATGCTTGCATGATAACAATTATTATACGCAAACTTTACTAATGGTAGATGATCATCCCAACTACCCTTGAAATCCATGACGCAAGATCTTAACATATCTTCTAACGTCTGAATTGTTCTCTCGCTCTGTCCATCAGTTTGTGGATGATATATCGTACTCAGCTTCAACTGCGTTCCCAATTGCTCCTGCAGACTTCTCCAAAAGTTCGATGTGAATCGTGGATCACGATCTGACACAATCAAAACTGGTACTCCATGTCTGGAAATTATTTCCTTACCATAAAGTTTAGCTAACTAGTCCAAGTTATACTTGACCCTAATTGGCAAAAAGTGAACCGACTTCGTCAATCGATCCACTATTACCCAAATTGCATCATACCCCTTCGTTGTAGTCGGAAGTCCCACCACAAAGTCCATCATGATATGCTCCCACTTCCACTCCGGAATCTCCAATGACTGTAACAAGCCACTTGGTCGTTGATGTTCGGCCTTAACTTTCTGACAAGTCAAGCACCTACTCACATACTTGGCTATTTCTCTCTTCATGTTCGGCCACCAAAAATTCTATCAAGGGTCTTGATACATCTTCGTACCACCAGGATGAATCGAGAGCCTCGAACTATGAGCCTCTTGTAATACTTGCTCCTTTAATTCCGTCTCATTCGGAACCCAAATTCTTCCTTCAAATCTTAATAACCCTTCATTATCAAGACTGTACTTAATATCCTTTTCATTAGCTAACCACTTCTTCATTTGGTCACATTCAACAGTTTTGAGCTGCATCTCCTTGACTCTCTATACGATGGTAGATTGAATCTTTGTCGCAAACAATATCTGCCCCGATTCACTTGGCAACTTTACTTCTATTTCCATCCTAGCCATCTCTGTTATTAACTCAGTTTGAGCCGTTAACATAGATAACTTCTCCTGACCCTTCCTACTTAAGGCATCGGCAACTACATTGGCTTTTCCAGGGTGATACAGGAATTCACAGTTGTAATCCTTTATCAACTCCAGCCATCTCCTTTATCTCATATTCAACTCCTTCTGTGTGAAGATATATTTTAGACTCTTATGGTCTGTATATATATCCATTTCTCTCCGTAAAGATAATGTCTCCATATCTGTAAGGCAAAAACTACTGCGGCCAGTTCCAAATCATGAGTAGGGTAAACTTTCTCATAATCCTTCAATTGACTTGATGCATAAGCAATGACCTTTCCATGCTGTATGAGCACGCAACCAAGTCCTCTATGCGAAGCATCACTATAAACTACGAAATTTCTCGTGTCATCGGGTAATGATAAAATAGATGCTTCACTCAACCTCTTCTTCAGTTCTTAAAAACTGTCTTCACATTTATCAGTCCATACGTATTTCACCGTATTCCTTGTCAAATTAGTCAACGGAGTAACTATCTTTAAAAAATCCTAGATGAATCTCCGATAGTATCCCGCTAACCCTATGAAACTCCGCACCTCAGTCGGCATTTTCGGTTGTTCCCAATTCATCATGGCTTCCACCTTCGCTGGATCTACTAAAAATTATACCTTTTCCAACAAAAATTCACACTTAGTGAACTTTGCATACAACTTCTCCTTCCTTAGTGTCTCCAACACTATTCTTAGGTGTTCAGCATGATCTTCTGGCGTCTTAGAATAGACTAGAATATCATCAATAAACACCACAACGAACTTGTCCAATTATTGTTTGAACACTCTGTTCATCATATCCATAAATGCAGTTGGTGCATTAGTCAATCCAAATGACATCAGCAGAAACTCGTAATGACCTTAAGGAGTCCTGAATGTTGTCTTCGGTACATCCTCCTTCCTAACCTTCAACTGGTGATACCCCATCCTTAAATCTATTTTAGAAAAATACTTAGCCCCTTTTAACTGATCAAAAAGATCATCGATCCTGGGCAATGGGTATTTATTTTTTCGTTAACTTGTTCAACTCTCTGTAGTCGATACAAAGTCTTAACGATTTGTCCTTCTTCTTGACAAACAGTACCGGTGCTCCCCACGGTGAAACACTCGGTTGTATGTACTTCCTGTCCAGCAGTTCTTACAACTGTATCATTAACTCCTTCATTTCCACTGGCACCATACGATATGGTGCTCTAGAAACTGGTGTCGCTCCTGGCACAATGTCTATTACAAACTCGGTCTCCCTATCGGGTGGAAGACCCGGCAATTCACTCGAAAATACATCCGCAAATTCTCTAACTATAGGTATTTGTTCCATGGTTGCTACCACTCTCTTGGTATCAACAACATGACACAGATAACCTACACATCCCTTCCTCAATAATTTCCTAGTTTATGTCATGGTAAGACAACACGAACGTCCCGGCGATCTATTCCCGTAAAATACTACCTGAGGTTGTTTTAACGTTCTAATATTCACACATTTCTTCTGACAATCTATAATTGCCCCATGGTTAACCAACCAATCCATTCCGAGAATTACATCGAATTCTCCTAACTTTATAGGCATCAAATCTACCAATAATTTACAACCCCGTATGTCTACACAACAACTCCTATGAATATCTTCAGCATGAATTATCTCTTCGTTTATTACCTTAATATTTAAAGGTATAGGCAACTTTTTGGGAAGTAATCCTAATAGTCTAGCAAAATCACATGATATAAACGAACAAGTAGCACCCGAATCAAACAGCACGTAAGCATTTATGTCATTGATCAGAATAATACCTACGACTACGTCCCCTGATGCAACCTCATCTTGGACTGCCATATTAAAGGTACGACCCATCGGCCTACCCGGACGCTGGACCACCAATAGCTAACTTACCGCTATTAGTGCCCCGATTCCCGTCCGTCCCCTTCTTCAGGCAGTTCGTTGCCATGTGGTCAGCTGACCCACACAAAAAGCATTAGTGATTCTTCTTCGGACTTGAACAATTAGGCGAAATGTGCCCCTCCTGTCCACAATTGTAGCATACGGCCTTCCCCTTGAGACAGACTCCCAGATGAGTTTTCCCACAGGTTTTGCAGGCCTCCATTCTTCTCTTTGGATCTCCTTGCTTCACTCCAGCATTCCCAGAGTTGAACACTTTCCACTTTTGTCTCTCGCCACTCCCACTGGCTCCTTCTATCTTCACTCCCCCATCAACCTTCCCCTTATTCTTCTTATCTTTGTGGTACTAGCTTAGAGCCTCGCTACCACCTTCGGTGATTATCACATTCTCTAAAATAATCCCAAATATAGTACTTTGGAACACAAATATACGGTTATAGAGCCATGGTTTCAAGCCTTGCGCGAACCGTCGAGCTTAACTAACCTCGGTGTCCACTTGGTGTGGAACGAACCTCACCAGTTCATTAAACATGGCAGCGTATTGGGGAACCATCATGTCCCCTTGTTTCAAGTCCAAAAATCGCATCTCCATCCTTCCCTGCATACTTGTGGGAAAGTAGTTCTCGAAGAATATCTCCTTGAACCTCACCCATGTAACATTCTAAATATCAGCTCTGGCCTGGTTGGCCTCCCACAAAAAGTTGGTCTCTCCCTTCATCATGTAGGTTGCAAAGGCAACCTTCGGGCCCTCATCGACATTTGATATAACAAATGCCTTCTCAATTTCCTTCACCCACATTTGGGCTTTGATAGGGACCATAGTTCCTTTGAACTCCGGCGGACCAACACTTTTAAAATCCTTAAAGGTAGAAGCTCGTGCTACTCCCGGATTTATGGGGATATTAGCCCCATTTCTATTAAATGCGATTGTTAATAGATTAACAAATTCCTACATTGGGTTAACCGGACCTCCTTCCGGTTGATTTACGTTAGTGCCTTGGTTTCGTTGCCCTCTTCTTGGTAGCATTTTGCTGATACAATAAATAACACATTGAGTCATTATTCCTTTCTTATTAGTTAGTTATTATTCGTGATTAAACAATAACTTCAACATCCATTACTCAATATGTTCCGTAAAAAGGCTTATATTGATTCATTCATTGTAGTATAATACTACATCGTTTCATTACACAGCCTAAGCTGATTACATTACCATCCCGCAATTGCTTTCCAAAAATTGGGATTTACAAAAGACTACCATTTGATATACAAAAGAGGGTTTTATGTCACTACTAGATACACAATATTTACATATCTAAAACTACTCTAGCTATTACTAGATTACATGTAATAACCCGATATTTTCAATATAATTAAATCAGAAATTTTGCGTACAAATTTTTTTATTATTATTATTTTAAAAGTAAGAATGTGTGCAAGGTAAAGTATATGTATATATGTGATAAATAAAATTTATTTATTACATGAATAATTAGAAATAATTTTATTTTAGAATTATTGATCATTATAAAGTATATTCTTATAATAATTAATTTTATAGTAGCAATGATTTTATTATTTATTTTCCTTGAAAATATGAATTATTATATTTTCCATGAAATGATTATATAAATTATTATAATAACTATTTTATTATATGAATTTATTTCAGATTAATTAAGTTAATTATTTTAACTTAATTAATAATGTTATATATGAAAGATAAATCAGATATGGAATCCAAACCATAATTATAGATTTTTGATCAATGAATGAGAATAATAATATTATATTATTATTAGTCAGTGTTATAAATATGTATATTATGTGTGTAAGGTTAATGTGTGGAAAAGTTTTAAGGTAACCTGCAAAACCCTAATATTACTGATAAACCCTAGTTTTGAAGTCAAATGAGACTTTAAAATTTGTCTAGTAATTATGTTATGTGATTAATGACATTTATTATAAATAGTATTTTTATTTCAGTGCTATGAATATGTACTGTATATGTGTAGACTGATGATGGTTGGTCATGGTATAGTATTACAAAACCATAGTATTATTTTAATAAACCCTAATGCGATAGTCGAATAAGACTGTAAGATTTTCAAGTAATTACGTTAGGTTATGAATGTCATGTGTTATTGATTTTGACCCCAATTATGGAAAACCTTAATTAATTAGGAACCCTAATTAATTGAGAACCCTAATTACTAAATTAAGAAACCTAATTAGCTAATTGCTAAGTGGAAACTCTAATTTGAAACTCAATTATGAGTTCGAGACTGTTATGTAGCTGTGTTATTATGATTAAGGTTAAGTATTATAGGATTTAATGTTAATTAGGTAAATCCTAATTAATATTTAGAAATCCTAATTTTTAGAAACCCTAATATTTAAATTATAAACCCTAATTTGCTAATTATGAACCATAATTGCTAACTTAGCAATCTTAATGCTAATTACTGAATCTTAAACCTAAGTTTCATGTTTTATATTATTAGAAACCTAAACTATTTTAGAAAAACTTAATTTATAATGTTTAGAAACTCAATTTCATTTTAAACCCTAAATTGAAATCCTACAAAAATCAAATTTTTGAAAACCTAAGGGTTAAACCCTAAGGGTCAAACCCTAAGGGTTTGTCAAGATTACGTTTATTCCATTAAAATCATCAGGCCAATGAAAAAAAAATACCCTTTTACATTCTTTAATAAGCTAACTTGCAAATCTTCCCATATTTGGAGTTAGTGACCTACTAATTTGACTTGCATGACCTAAAATCTCCAGCAAATCAAGCAAAGTTATCAACCATGTGCTTTACATCATCATATATAGATTTGAGAGAGAGAAAAAGTCCACAAAACTTAGTCATTTGCATCCAAACTCTCAACAACTCTCTCTCTCCTAATCTCCTAAATCCTTAAGTGTATCAGTCCTTAAACAACATCCTAGAACCCCAAGAACAGATCTGGAGAGCTAAGATCAAGAATTGGACTAGAAAGGTATAAACGTAAACCCATCTTAGATCTTGTGTGCTAAGCTAAAGTTTGTGTTTATATGTTTATATAAGTGTTAAAGAATGTTTTATGATGATCTAACATAGATCCATAGCATCAAAATGCTTTAAAATCAAATTTTCAAAAAATTGTTCTTGAGCATTCATAGTGGTCTGACAAGCAATGTCAGTGGCCCTAGATCTTTATATGTTCATGCTTTTTGATGTTTTATGTTGTAGATCTATGGTTTGATATGTGGTCTTTGATCTGGAAGTATAATCACAGTCATTGGATGTCTAGATTTCATGTTATTAGTGGTCAAAGTGAGTTGACCGAGCATGACCATAACTTTCTGGGTAACCCAGAAAGTGTGAATCGGTGTATGACAAGCTTTTTAAATGCCTTGATCTGTCAGGTGTTATGTTTTTTTTGATGATGTTGTTATATCTAGATTTTAGCCTGATATGTGAACTCTAGATCCATGCTATTAGATCTCTTAAAGAACACATATGTTGGTAGTAGTGGGTGGTCAAACTGAGCAACTCGATCACGAAGTCCAGTTTCTGGAATTTCCAGAAACCGTTAGAACATTGCTTCTGACAACCTTTGACCAGAATTGATCTGGAGTTTATGATGTTGTTGGACTGATAGAATGGTATATAAATGTTCCTTGACATATTAGTACTATAGTTTTGAATCTTAATAACACCAATAAAATAAACTGAACTGGGAGAGAATCGAATTGCAAAGTGGGCAGTCGAAGCTTCTGGGTTTCTGGGTAACCCAAAAAGCCCAGAAAGCTTCTGACAGCCATTTGAAGCTCTGGATTGTGAAGCTATGATATTGTATGGCTTAGATGATGATTGATCTATGTAGTGCTACATGATCAATGTTTAACATGGCCCAGAACATGCTTATGCTGATAATAAAAGGAGGTCAAACCTTGACCCTTGAACATTGACTTATCAGTGTTCTTGAGCCAAGAACACCTAACACGGCAGAAATGTGTCGATATAGCCTATAGCGACGGTTTTTATTATTTTTATTTTCTGAATTTCCAAAAAAATGATTAAAAATAGAAAATAAATTCTAAAAAATTACAAAAATATATGGTTTTTAAAATTATTTTAAATTATGAAAAATAACTTTTGATAATTTGGGATATTTTTCATTAATTTTTATAATTATCGAAATAGTAATGATATTTAATTTATTTAATTAGTGTATTAAATAAATTAGAGAAAAATGATTTTAATGTTATAAAAATCATTTTAAATAAGAATAAAGTGTTTAAAAATATTTTTGAGTTATAAAATGTAACTTTTAATATTTTGTGATGAATTTCATTAATTCATTAATATTAATGATAATTAATTCATTTACTGAATATATTAAATAAATTGTTGAAAATAAAATTAATGATTTAAAAATCATATAAAAATTATTTAAAAGTTATAAAAATATTTGAAGTTATAAAATATAACTTTTGATATTTTGACATGAAAAATAATAATATTTTGATATTAATGATATTAGATTATTTAATATTTATATTAAATAAAAATCATTCTAAATGAAAATAAAGTATTTAAGAATATTTTAAGTTATAAAATATAGCTTTTAATATTTAAAGGATAATTTCATTAATAATTTAATATTAATGATATTAAGTTTATTTAATAATTATAATAAATAAATAGTTTAAAAATGGTTTTATTAATTTAAAAATCATTTAAAAAGATATAAATGAATTAAAAATATTTTAAGTTATAATTAATGACTTTTAATATTTCAAAGATAAGCAGTGCATTAATATTTAAGTATTAATAGTAATTATTTAAAAATGATTTTTAATTATTTTAAAAATTATTTAAGGGTAATATTAGTACTTTAAAAATATTTTGAGTTATTATAAATAACTTTAATATTTTGGCAATGGTTTCATTAATAGTTTAATATTATTTAAATATTAATGATAATAGAATTATTTAATATTTAAATCCTTTTATAATGATTCTAGTGTTTGAAAAATCATGATAAATTATAATAATTATTTTAAAATTATTATAAGGCTATGAAAAAATAATATGTCTGATATTTACATCTATTGAACTATAGAATAGAGTTCTAGACTCTATAATTACCCAATAAACCAGTCGGTACACCGACATGTTTTAGAAATTGATCTGGACTTAGATAATTTGACTAGATACATATTTGTTTGTGATCCAATGACTGCTAAATGTATATGACAATGCGATTAGGTTATGTGCTGACTGCAAATAGCAGTACTATGTGTTATAGTATGTTATTCTAATCGAATAAATGATCTTATTAATGATAGGGCTTGATATAAAAGATAAAACTAAGTTGCGTATTGTAAGCAGCAGACTAGGCAAGTATCCTACCTTTGCATTTACTTTATGCAATGGACATAAGTAAGAAAGTTTCATAATTATATTATCATTGTGCCAGAATATTAACTCTATTGTTATCGATTATGTATCCGATCATTATTTATCAGTATAGTATTATTATATAATTCATATATTTATTCTGTTCATTAATTTTTAAATATGGTTATACAAGTGTTCTCACTTGGATAATCATTTTATTTAATCACATGTTGATACATACTTACTATTTTCCATTATGTATACGTTGACTTAAAAGTTGTCTAAGATATTTTATCCGGCTAGACACAAACTTAAAAATATTGTTGAACAAGATAGAACTTTATTATTATCCCAAAAAATCATAAGAAATGAAGTTAAGGCAAAATTTACAAGTTTGGACGATAATCGTCGAATTCGTGAAATTCTCGGAATGGAAGTCAAATTTTGATATTGAGCTTGGAAACATTGGTTTTCAATGGAGACAAGTAATATTTGGCATTATAGAGTTGTGGACTCGACAATGACCATATTCCGACTTAGAACGAAGAAACGAGCGTTGAACGTTCACGAACGTTTATTATTTTCGTTAAAAATGAATCAATTGGTGAATTTTGAGCAAACGAAGTCAAACAGATAAAATTCTTGCATGAACGCATAGATTATGTAATTTTTGAACCGTAGGCTTTTGAACAAGCCAATTCGGACTCATAACGAAGAAGTTATGCGTCCCAGATTTTTGCAAAGTTGGAAAACTGTCAAAAAAAATTTAGGCACAAAGTTCGTACCACAGCGCGACTCTAGGCACAAAGGCCTGCACCGCAGCGCCGAGTCCGGACCTTACCCACTGCTAAGTCACGCCGCGCATGACACAGAGAGGAATAGCCAGCGTCGCAGCGCCAGCCTTAAGGTTTGCATAGAGATAAACGATTATGAAGATAAAAGGAAAGACAAATGAAGTAACTCAACCTTAACAAACATTAGGTGACATTATTATGATATTCTTAAACCTTAAATATGATCACTTAGGGTTGAAGATAAATAATTGAACGTGAACGATATGCAGTAAGTGTACTTAACCAATGACGATCAAGTTTTGATTAATAACGTAAGAATGTTAGTAAGCCATGAGGAAGGATGATTAACTCGAAACGAGTGATATTAATAATAATTTCATAAAGAAGTTGGTAAGAATGATGTAAGTTATAATGGTAAGCCGGAACCAATAATAACAAATCTAATATAGGATTAGATTGAGAAGAAGGGTAAGATTCATTAGGAACCATGTATGTTCATTCATAACCTAATGTGGTATGTTATGCGGTTATGTGTTGTAGAGACCGTAAAGACTGAAAGGAAAAGTTATTGTACTATAGCAAACGTTGAAGGCAAGTTTTTCTTATCGCTTGTCTAACCTTCGTGTTACCCAAGTTTTCTGTGATTTATGTTATGAGATGCATGAATGATTTTAAAGAAAGGGTCGATGCCAGTTTTAACTCGGCTAGACTAATCTTGAAGGTTGATTGATTTATATACAAGTCTTTTAATATAAAATTGTTAACGCTATCATACGCCAATTATTTGGTACGGATTCAAAGTAAGCCTGTATAAATAAACAAATATATTTTTCATCAATTATTCGATGGGCAAACGAGATTGCCAAAACTTAAACGTACATACGTTTAATGAATGTAGTGTTGATCAACATAGAGTACTATGGGCTGATCACCCAGAAGTGCTCGTAAGATAAATCGGACTTACGGACTTAGTGTTGGGTTGTCCTTTTCAAAGAAATTATGAAATGCTCATGGTCTTTGACCAGGATAAATGTTTTACTGAAAATTGTTATTGTAAAATGTTTTGAAGGAAAAGAAGTGTAAAATCCCAAATTTTACGAATAAAGATTTAATTTTCTTGAAATATTTTTTAAATATTATGGTGTGGATTTGAGATAATGTTATAGTTGTGGATAGTATTTATAAATTTTGCAAAGTATGCAAGTTGTTGTATTATATTCGATTGGTCGGGGAATATTCATTTTAGCAGGGAATATTCGTACAACGGTGCAATCATTGGGGGATCCCACAACGGAATTATTGTCGGATTGAGAAAATGACAAAAATATTTTTAGGAAAATAACGGTGGAAGTTTGATTATTGATGCTTACGTGAAAAGTCACTTAGTTTTGTTCAATTATTACTTCAGTAATTGTTGCATAGTATATATCACGTTATTTGATTCAATTATTGTCGATATTTCATATATTATTAAATCAATAATTGAGATGACAGAGTTATTAATATTATTATTTGCAATATTAACGATGTCTAGAAGTTCCGCCAAGGAGAGGTTTGGTCACCTAATTGCGCGCCAATAGGGAGAAATCCTTATTGGAAAGCCCCTCTTTCTCGGGAACGACACAGTCGATTAATATTGTGAATTATAATAATGATGATAAATATTGTTAAATATATTGAGGTGTCTTTTTATGAAGTCACGGAAGTTTATATATATATATATATATATATATATATATATATTATTCTATTAGTATTATTAATGTAATAAAAGCGGAAAAGCATTTTATATAAAATGCAATACTTTTATAAAGTTATTTATTTTATTAGACAATAATTAGAATATATTATATTTTATTATGCATAGTGTTTGCATAGTGCACTGCGATAGTGTTTGCATAGTAAAATCTTTTTATATAAAATGAATACTTTTATAAAGTTATTTGTTTTATTAGACTATAAATAGAATATATTATATTTTATTTAAAAGATTTTGTTTTATTAGAATAATTTATTAAAACTGCATAGTAAATCAATATGGACCATCCGTTTAAAAGTAAATCAATCCGGATCGTTCATGAATTAGTTACTATTTAGTCCATTCTTTTATAAATAGAAGTTTATTCCTTCATTATTTCTTACAAATTCACTGAAACTCTAGAGAGAAAAACTATAGAGAGAAAGAAGAAAAGTATTCCGCTACCTCACTTTTCCAATATCCAGTTCTTCTAAGGTAAGGGGTATTATTTCTTTCGTATTCATGAAGAGAACTTCTGTTATTCCATTCTTTATTATTCTATTGGAATAACCTGTATACGCGGGCTACCCTATACTTGGTGAAAATTTTCTATTATTCCATTATTTATCATTATGTTGGAATAACATGTCTATGCGAAGTACCGTATACATGGTGAAATTCTTCTGTTATTCCATTCTTTATTATTCTGTTGGAACATCCTGTCTGTGCGTTTACGCATGACCGGTTCCGTTATTTATTATTCTGTTGGAATATCACATGCGTGCATTTACGCATGACCTGGTTCCGTTATTTATTATTCTGTTGGAATAACCTGTCTGTGCGGTCTATCGCATGCCTGTTGATTTTTTTGTTATTTCATTCTTTATTATACTCAGTTGGTCAAAGTTTTAACTTCTATACTCCATGAAATTAGTGGAATATCCTTAATATTTGCGCTTCATCCAGTATCTTTTCATGAAAATATTCTTCTGGGCATTCTTGAATTTTACTCTACAAAGAAGTATCATGTTAAAAATTTGGACGTTATTAGTTCCTGGATAAATTAATTCTTGAACTTGTTTTATTAAATTCTTATATCATTGTCAACATCCTTATGTTTATATTATGTTAAAAGTCATTTGTAGCCTGTAGTGCATAGATGGACTTTGTATGATTATGGCCAGGGATTAATCGGTATAATCATGACCGTAATGTTACAAATGATGTGGTAAAAGTCCTCATAGGCCCGTAGTGCATTGATGGACAGTTGTTGGCATAATCATGACCATTGATGAATACACGAATATCCTTGCCCCGTAGTGCATGGATAATTTGTGGTTGTGATACTAATGAATATCCTTGGTCGTAGTGCAGGGATTATGTGAATTATTTATTAAGCTGAGTCTCAGCAATAAAAGTAATGAAAAACCTTTTTAAATCATAAAAGATACTACCTCCATCCCATAATAAGTGATTTTTTAGGCTTAATATTTTTTTCCAAAATAAGTGATGTGTTAGAACTTCAATACAAATTTTACAATATTTTTTCATATATGCCCTCCATTATTCTTGACTCTTCGTTTCCTCTATTACTCACTACAATTAAATGACTCTCATTAACTCTTCAACTCCAAAAAAAGTATATTAAGGGTATTTTTGCTATTTTAACTTGTGTATTGGTATGTGTGATTTAAGCTAAAAAATCACTTATTATGGGACGGAGGTAGTAGTAGATTTTATTCTCTACTTGACTCTTTTAATGGATTACTTGTTCCGCTGTAGTTAAACTTGATGTTTGTTATATTTTATCAGTTTAAAATTATTGAAGACTAATGATAATTATTTCTACATTATCTTAGTCATAATATTTCTTACTGGGCTAGTTGAGCTCACCCCTTTCTTTCAATGTTCTCTTAAGGAAATGAGAACGTAGCCGGGACTAGTCGGGGAATGGAGTGAAGGTCCAGATGATAGTATTAGTAGTCCTCACTATTCTGTTAAATAGTGTGACAATAAATGTAATGAGGACTCCTTTGAGTGTGGATATTGTCTAGATGACAATATTCTTATTAAAACACTCAATTTATGTTTTGTCGTATTTTACACGACAACTATATTATTAAGTTGTATTTGTATTCTGTACTATGTATATGGCGACTCAGAATAGGTGATGTATACCTATTTTGGGGGCGTCACAAGAAGTGTTATTTTGAATTATCAATAGTACTTCATAACTATTGTTCAGTTATTGAAGATATACGATTCATGTCTTTCAAGAATGTTGTTTAAAAGAATTTATTGTACTTGCTGAGCTTGTTATGCTCACTCTTGCTTGAACCATATGAATACAGCTAGGACCGAATGAACCGAGGGATCCGACAAGGATAAAGACAAGACAAAGATGAATGATTAGTTTACCTTGTAATAAACTAGTAAGTTGTATATATCATAGTATGATGAACAAAGAATGTAATGGTTTTAGAACCTGGGAAAGAGATGTATTATTATTAATGTAATAAGAATGTCATTAATACACACATTTTGATGTCGTTTCAATAGAATGAATGTACAGTTATGAGTATCGTGTAGCACCATCTATCGGGTTGGAAGATACCCGGATTTGGGAGCGTCACTGTGAGACCCCGAATTTTATGAAATAGAAGAATTCAATTTTTTTTATTTTGGTGAATAGTTAAATTCATAAAAGTTTAAAGTTAAGGGTGACATTTGCAAATTTTTCAAAGTAAGCAAGTTGTTATAAAATAATCGGTGGTAAAATACGCGTGGTTGCATAGTAGCACACGGTATTGATTATTAATGCTTACGTGAGAAGTCACTCAGTTTGATTCAATTATTATCGATATTTTATATATTATTGAATCAATAATTGAGATAACAAAGTTATTAATATTATTATTTGCAATATTAACGATGTCTAGAAGTTCTGCCAAGGAGAGGTTTGGTCACTTAATTGTGCGCCAATAGGGAGAAATCCTTATTGGAAAGCCCCCTCTTACTGGGAACGACCTGGTCGATTAATAGTGTGAATTATAATAATGATGATGAAGTTTTGTTTTATTAGTATTATTAATGTAATAAAATAGAAAAACTTTTTATATAAAACAGAACACTTTTATAAAGTTATTCATTTTATTAGACTATAAATAGAATATATTATATTTTATTATGCATAGTGTTGCATAGTATTTTGCATAGTGTTGCATAGTGTTTGCATAGTAAAATGTTTTTATATAAAATATATTATATTTTATTTAAAAAAAATTTCTTTAAATATGGACCGTCAGATTAAAGTAAATCAATCTGGACCGTTCATGGATTAATTACTATGCATTCTATTTTCCTATAAATAGAAGCTCATTCCTTCATTATTTTCTTACGAATTCACTGAAACTCTAGAGAGAGAAACTATAGAGAGAAAGAAGAAAAGTATTCTGCTACTTCACTTTGCCAATATTCAGTTCTTCTAAGGTAGGAAATATTATTTGTTGTACCCGTAAGGGGTGTTATTCTTTCTTATTCATGAAGAGAACTTCTGTTATTCCATTCATTATTATTCTGTTGGAATAACCTGTAAAAGTGGCATACCCTATACATAACTTTGTGTATGTGGCATATACCCTATACTTGGTGAAATCCTTATATTATTCCATTCTTATTTATTACATTTGGAATAACTTTGTATACGCTGAATCCCCTATACTTGGTGATCTTCTTCTTCATTATTCCATTCTTTATTATTACATTGGAATATCCTCGTGCGTGTGTTTTACACCGACTGGTTCCATTGTTTATTATTCCACATTTATTATTCTCGCTGGAATATCTTGTGCGTGTGTTTTACACCGACCTAGTTCCATTGTTTATTATTATTCAAATTTATTATTACATTGGATCATCCTCCTTGGTGTGAATTTCACGACTGGTTTCGTTATTATTATTACATTGGAATAACTCGCCATGCTGGCAATCCGCATGCATGGTGATTTCCTTTGTTATTCCATTCTTTATTATACCCAGTTGGTTAAAACTTTGACTTCTATACTCCATGAAATTAGTAGAATATTCTTGATATTTGCGTTTCATGTAGTATCTTTTCATGGAAATATTCTTCTGATCATTCTTGAATTTTACTCTACAAAACAGTATCTTGTTGACAATTTGGACGTTACCAATTCCTGGATAAAATAATTCTTGAACTTGTTTTATTGAATTATTATGTCATTGTCATCATCCTCATGTTATATTATGGCTTACGTGTATAGATGAACTTAGTATGATTATGACCAGGATCATTCGGTATAAATCATGGCTTGTTATAAATAATGATGTGATAAAAGTCCTCGGTGGCTGTGTATGCAAAGTGATGGATAGTTTTTGGTATGATTATGACCAGGGGGTGATTCGGTATAGTCATGACCATTGATAATTTGATGAAAATCCTTGACCGTGTAATACGGGATGATTAGATATTGTGGTTTATTCATTAAACCGAGTCTTAGTGATAAAATTTATGAAAACCTTTTAAAACCTAAAAGATAGTAGACTTTATTTTCTACTTGACTCTTTTAATGGATTGCATATTCATTGCCGAGCTAAAACTGGTTGTCTATTGTATTTTATCGGTTTAACATCTTTGTTGAAGGCTAATGATAATTTATTCTGCATTATCTTAGTCATAATATTTCTTCTTTGGCTAGTTGAGCTCGCCCTTTCTTTCACTTTATTCTCTTCGTGAAATGAGAACATAGCCGGACTTAGTCGAGGAACGGAGTAATGGTCCGTAGGATAGCATTAGTAGTCCTCACTATTCTCGTGAAATAGTGTGATAATAGTTGTAATGAGGACTCCTTTTGAGTTTGTATAATATCTAGTAGACAATATTTGTATTCAAACTCACGCTTTATGTCGTATTGCACACCACAGCTTATGTTATGTTAGTTGTTGTTTGAATTTATGTACCATGTAAGTGGCGACCCAAGATGGGTGGCGTATACCTAATTTTGGGGCGTCCACGGTTGGTATCGAGCTTAGGATATGATCCTGGCTAAGATGTGAGAATAGTACTAGGAGGGAGAGAGCGGAAATACCTTCGCTAGTATGACCTACCTAAGTTTATTTGGTATTTGATTGGTCGGTCAGAGTATAGTGATAATATGTTGCATGTCAATTAACCCTTATTTTGTGGCAGTGTTTGAAAATGGCATCCGAGAATGTTGAGAATAGCAATGGAGCACAGGAGACTGTTGATTCTCCACAGATCAATAATCAGGACAATGAGCAACAGGATGGCGATAATCCTCCTGTAAACAACAACACTGATCAATCGATTAACGACGACGACGCGTTTAAAGGTTTTAGAATTCATGCAACATCAGGCGAAAGTGACTCCTGTCCAAAACGTAGGTGGAAACACGAAATCTCTCGGGCGGTCACCGGTAAACAATTCAAGGAGCTGGGACCACCGGAGTTTAAGGGAGAGCCAAAACCACTTCTGGCGGAAGCATGGATAAAGCAGATTACCAAGATATTTGATGTCTTGGGATGCTCCGAGGAGCAAAAGGTTCCTTTTGCGCTTTATGTTGTTGCGCGGAGAGAGCAGCATTCTTGGTGGGAATCGGTAAAAAGCGTACTCAACTTCTTTGTCTCAAGATATCTTGGGAGAAGTTCCAGGAGCTGTTCAATGACAAATACTTTCCTGAAAGTATTCGCCACATGAAGGAGGTGGAGTTTATCAAGTTGGAACAAAACAATATGACCGTGTCGCAATACGAGGCAAAATTTGCGGAGTTATCATGGTTTGCGTCCCACTTGGTGGATAATGAAGAGAGAATGACGCGAATGTTTTTAAGAGGTTTGAAGCCAGAGATACGTCAACATCTTATTTCTCATAAACTGTGTTTTTATTCAGATGTTGTAAATAGGGCTCAGTTAGTGGAGCGCGATAACGAGTCAACGCAACTAAAAGAGAGCAGCCAACAAAATTATAATACCAGCGAGAGTAGTCATCGAAGCGGTGACAACAAGCGTGGAGGGAATCAACAGGCCAGATATGGTAACCACTTCGGTGGTAATCAGGGCCAAAATAATAAGAATGGACATTTCAAGAAAAGGAGATTCAACAATGATGGAAAGACGTCAGCACCAGCACCCGTTGTTAAGGAAGGAGAAAGACCACCTATCATATGCTTCAAATGCGGAGGAGAGGGACACATCATCCGAAACTGCGCCATGTCGTCCAAAACATGTTATAATTGTGGAAGAGAAGGTCACTTAGCTCGATTTTGTCGTTTACCGAAGACAAATTCAACTAGGATAGAGGCACCAAAGGCTATCCCAGACAAACCAAAGCCGGTAGTTTAAGATAGAGCGTTTTTTTCTCGTGACGAGGAACCTGAATAAAATTATCACGGGTAAGTTAATCATAAGCTCTTGCGAAGTCTATACCGTGTTAGATACCACTTCTACCCACTCTTTTATTTCACCTAGTTATGTTCAACGTTTAAATTTGACTCCGAAGAAGTTAAACTTTGACTTATTGGTTGAAACTTCGTTAGTAGGAGCTTTCGTTACCTCTACTGTTTTTAAATCTTGTTTGATTCAAATAAACATTTTCACGTTACCTGTCGATCTTATCTTTTTGAAAATATTTGCCTTTGGTGTGATTTTAGGAATCAATTGGTTAACTACTCATCATGCTTTTCGTAAGGTTGCTAGCTTTTATATTCATAACCAACTTGTTGTGCGAATTCAAGTAACCAAACTACTAAAGTCAATTATTGTCATATCAAGCCATAAGTAAAGAGCCCCGAACCTTTCGTTGTTGACTTCCTTGTGTGGAATGCACCGAAGCCAGACTTTCTGTAGGCGACATCGTGAATGAAGATGGCAAGTTTATAGGTATCATTGTGAGGTGCTATCTAGGTTAAGGGATAGAAGTCACAGTTGGTATCAATGTGACGTACTATCCAAGTCTTGGATGAGAGTCACAGTTTTGAATGATATTTCTATTATTAATAAATTTCTGGCGTATTCTTGAAGACTTCTTAGCCTACTTAGAGCGTGAAATCGAATTTTGTATTGACCCCAGTACAAAACCCATTTCTTAAACCCTCAAATATTTCTTCAACTAAAATGAACAGTTTACGTGGTTTATGATGAAAGTCATAATAAAAGCATTGGACTAATGAAAATCATGGGTATTCGTGGTATTAGTAAGTGTTATGATGAGTTATGTTGGTTAGTATGTGAAAACATGAAAGTTTCTTAGAAATCACAAAGAGTTGAAAATCAGATTTTGGTGAAAAACGTAACATGAAATTCAATTGACCAAATCTCTTATTATATTTTGAATTTTTGAGTGTGGTCAAGTCCTAGAGTTAGATCTATGAGTTACCTAACTAATCCAAGTGGAATTACTGGAAAAGGTGTTGTAGATTTTTGTGTGGACTGATTTTAGCAAAGGAGTGCAAAGCTGCAAAAACCGAAAAAGTTGCTGCCATGATTTTAGAGGGGCTGTTTCGGCCACTTAAATTATGAAAAAAATTCTGGCCTTTTGGGACATTAAGGTATATGGTATAAAGTACCTCCTGTCCAAAAATGAGCTCATTCTGACTTAAAATGAGCAAGTTATGACTATTTCAATATTTAGGTTTTTCCGATGAAAAAACGCTATAACCTGAGTTCTATAACTCAGATGACCATGAAATTTAAACTAGAAGCTCACGTTAACATGTGTAAGGTCCTGCCAAGATTTGGGAATTTTTGGAGTTAAAATTTGAGGTAGCTAATTTCTTAAGGAATTAATTAGAAATTGATTTTTGAAAATAGTAAATGAATTTTAAAAATTCCGAGAAAAGTATATTTTCATTATGGGACTATATTATGCTAAATCCCAGAAAATAAATATTTTTGGGACTAATTTGGTATTTTTCATGAAAATAGTTTAGTTACGAACATATGAGTTAAATATGTTATGTGAGGTAACAAAGTTGAAAATAGGATTTTATGGCTAGAGAATCCTATATAGAGTATATGCATATTTTTTTGAGGGATTTGATAATTGGTGATGATATCTTATGAGTATGGCATTTTTGAATAAATGCATTATATGGTAAAGCGTAAACAATTGAGATAAATTGTTTATAAATTTAAGAAGTGATTAAAATATTGTTATAATATTAATGATATTAGATTATGAGATTATTAAGTGATTGATAACATGGGAATATTCTTGAATCTCGGATAAATTATATTATAAATGTTTAATATTTATCCTTTATCTCATTTGATTAATTCTTTATATCATTATCCTCATGCTTATATTATGTTGAAAGTCATCTACGTGGCTGTGTAGTGCATAGATGGACTTGGTATGATTATGACCAGGGATTGTTCGGTATAATCATAACCGTAATTGAAAACACGATTATCTTTGGCCGTAGTGCATGGATAATTTGTGGTCGTGATACTAATGAATACACGATTATCTTTGGCCGTAGTGCATGGATAATTTGTGGTCGTGATACTAATGAATACACGATTATCTTTGGCCGTAGTGCATGGATAATTCGTGGTCGTGATACTAATGAATATCCTTGGCCTTTAGTGCAGGGATGATTCGATAATATGGATTAATTATTGAGCTGAGTCTCAGCAATGAAATATTAATTCATGGATGTGGTAAAAGTCATCTTTGGCCGTAGTGCATTGATAGACTTGGTATGATTATGACCAAAGATTATTCGGTATAATCATGACCGTAATTGAAAACACGAATATCCTTGGCGAGAAGTGCATGGATAATTCGTGGTTGTGATACTATTAAGTCATTGCCTCAAAGATTATTGGTTTTACAGTTGTATATCTTTAGCCTGTAGTGCAAAGATGAATTGTTAATGAATATCTTTGGGGGATTGCGAAGATGAATTTAATATTTTTAACGATAAAGTTATTCAAGGTATCCTCACCTCTTTATCATATCAGGTACGTACCCTAATTTCGAGGGCGAAATTCCATAAGGAGGAGAGATTGTGAGACCCCAGATTTTATCAATAAAGATTTAAATTTTTAATATTATGGTGTGAATTTGAGATAATATTATAGTTGTGGGTAGTATTTATAAATTTTGCAAAGTATGCAAGTGGTTATATTATATTCGATTGGTCGGGGAATATTCGGTTTAGCAGGGAATATTCGTACAACTACTCAATCATTGGTGGACCCTAATGTAATTATTGTCGGATTGAGAAAACGACAAAAATATTTTATTGAAATAACGGCGGAAGTTTTACTGGTTGATCTTTGTTGAACTACTCGGTAGTAAAAAAATACAAGAATCGTGTGGTTGCATAGTAGCACACCAGTATTGATTATTGATGCTTATGTGAGAAGTCACTCGGTTTGATTCCATTATTGTCGATTAATAATATGAATTATTATAGCGATAATGACGCTTTTCTTTATTCGTATTATTAACGTAATAAAATGAAACATCTTTTATATAAAATGTAATACTTTATTAAAGTTATTCTATAAATAAAATATATTATATTTTATTATGCATAGTGTTGCATAGTGTTTTTTCATAGTGTTGCATAGTGTTTGCATAGTAAAATGTTTTATATAAATAGAATATATTAAATTTTATTTAAAAGATTTTGCTTTAAATATGGACCGTCGATTAAAGTAAATCAATCTGACCCGCTCATGGATTAATTACTATGCATTCTATTTTCCTATAAATAGAAGCTCATTCCTTCATTATTTTCTTACGAATTCACTTTGAAACTCTAGAGAGAGAAACTATAGAGAGAAAGAAGAAAAGTATTCTCTTTACTTCACTTTGCCAATATTCGGTTCTTCTAAGGTAGGGAATATTATTTGTTGTACCGTAAGGGGTGTTATTCTTTCTTATTCATGAAGAGAACTTCATTATTCCATTCATTATTATTACATTGAATAACTCGTAAAAAGTGGCATACCCTATACATAACCTATATACGCGGCAGCATACCCTATACTTGGTGAAATCCTTATATTATTCCATTCTTATTTATTCCGTTGAATAACTTTGTATCTGTAAATCCCCTATACTTGGTGATCTTTCTTACATTATTCCATTCTTTATTATTCTATTGGAATATCACATGCGTGTGTTTTACACCCACCGTTCCATTGTTTATTATTCCACATTTATTATTACATTGGAATATCCATGCGTGTGTTTACACACCGACTGGTTCCATTGTTTATTATTATTCATTTATTATTACATTTGGATCATCACTCGCTTGTGAATTTCACCGACCGTTCCGTTATTATTATTACTTGGAATAACTTTGCCTACATCTGCAATCTGCAGTATGGTGATTTCCTTTGTTATTCCATTCTTTATTATACCCAGTTGGTTAAAACTTTGACTTCTATACTCCATGAAATTAGTAGAATATTCTTGATATTTGCGTTTCATGTAGTATCTTTTCATGGAAATATTCTTCTGATCATTCTTGAATTTTACTCTACAAAACAGTATCTTGTTGACAATTTGGACGTTACCAATTCCTGGATAAAATAATTCTTGAACTTGTTTTATTGAATTATTATGTCATTGTCATCATCCTCATGTTATATTATGGCTTACGTGTATAGATGAACTTAGTATGATTATGACCAGGGATCATTCGGTATAATCATGGCTTGTTATAAATGATGTGATAAAAGTCCTCAGTGGCCTATAATGCAGTGATGGATAGTTTTTGGTATGATTATGACCAGGGGTGATTCGGTATAGTCATGACCATTGATAATTTGATGAAAATCCTTGACCGTGGTACAGGGATGATTAGATATTATGGTTTATTCATTAAACTGAGTCTTAGTGATAAAAATTTAAGAAAAACTTTTAAAACCTAAAAGATAGTAGACTTTATTTTCTACTTGACTCTTTTAATGGATTGCATATTCAATTGCAGCTTAAACCGGTTGTCTATTGTATTTTATCGGTTTAACATTTGTTGAAGGCTAATGATAATTTATTCTCATTTATCTTAGTCATAATATTTCTTCTTTGGGCTAGTTGAGCTCACCCTTTCTTTCACTGTTCTCTTCATGAAATGAGAACATAGCTAGGACGAGTCGGGGAACGGAGTAATGGTCCAGAGGATAGCATTAGTAGTCCTCACTATTCTGTGAAATAGTGTGATAATAGTTGTAATGAGGACTCCTTTTGAGTTTGTTTAATATCTAGTAGACAATATTTGTATTCAAACTCACAGTTTATGTCGTATTGCATACCTACATGCTTATGTTAGTAAGTTGTATTTGAATTTATGTACCATGTAAGTGGCAACCCAAGATGGGTGACGTATACCTAATTTTGGGGGCGTCACAAGGAGGGGAGATTGTGGGACCCCGAATTTTATGAAATAAAAGTTTTCAATTTTTTTTATTTTGGTGAATAGTTAAATTGATAAAAGTTTAAAGTTAAGGGTGACATTTGAAAATTTTTCAAAGTAAGCAAGTTGTTATAAAATAATAGGTGGTAAAATACGCATGGTTGCATAGTAGTACACAGTATTGATTATTAATGCTTACGTTAGAAGTCACTTAGTTTAATTTAATTATTGTCGATATTTTATATATTATTAAATCAATAATTGAGATAAAAAAGTTATTAATATTATTATTTGCAATATTAATGATGTCTAGAAGTTCTGCCAAGGAGAGGTTTGGTCACCTAATTGCACGCCAATAGGGAGAAATCCTTATTGGAAAGCCCCCTCTTCCTGGGAACGACCAGGTCGATTAATAGTGTGAATTATAATAATGATGATGAAGTTTTGTTTTATTAGTATTATTAATGTAATAAAACAGAAAAACTATTTATATAAAATAGAATACTTTTATAAAGTTATTAGTTTTATTAGACTATAAATAGAATATATTATATTCTATTATGCGTAATGTTTTGCATAGTAAAATCTGTTTATATAAAACAAAATACTTTTATAAAGTTATTTGTTTTATTAGACAATAATTAGAATATATTATATTTTATTATGCATAGTGTTTGCATAGTGCCTGCATAGTGTTTTCATAGTAAAATCTTTTTATATAAAATAGAATACTTTTATAAAGTTATTTGTTTTATTAGATTATAAATAGAATATATTATATTTTATTTAAAAGATTTTGTTTTATTAGAATATTTTATAGTAAACCAATCTGGACCGTCCGTTTAAAAATAAATCAATCTTTTACCATTCAGGAATTAGTTACTATTCAGTCCATTCTCCTATAAATAAAAGCTCATTCCTTCATTATTTCTTAAGAATTCACTAAAACTCTAGAGAGAGAAACTATGGAGAGAAAGAAGAAAAGTATTTTGCTACTTCACTACTCCTATATCCAGTTTGTTCTAAGGTAAGGGATATTATTTGTTGTACTCGTAAGGGGTATTATTTCTTTCGTATTCATGAAGAGAGCAATTGTTATTCTATTATTTATTATTATGTTGGAATAACCTGTCTATGCGAAGTACCGCATACATGGTGAAAGTATTCTGTTATTCCATTCTTTCTTATTATGTTGGAATAACCTGTCTATGCGAAGTACCGCATACATGGTGAAATTCTTCTATTATTCCATTCTTTATTATTCGTCGAAATATCCTCGTCATAATGCGTTACGCATGACCTGGTTCCATTATTTATTATTCTGTTTTAATAACCTGTCTGTACGGTCTATCGCATGCATGGTAAATTCTGTTGTTAGTCCATTATATATTATTCTGTTGGAATATCCTGTTGGTGCGAATTACACCTGACCTGGTTCCGTTCTTTATTATTCTATTTAGAATAACCTGTCTGTGCGGTCTATCGTATACATGGTGAATTCTTCTATTATTCCATTCTATATTATTCTGTTGGAATAACCTGTATATGTGGATTACCACATGCATAGTGAATGATCCTTATATTTATTTTTATTAAATTGTGGAAATGATCTGTTTACGTGGATTATGATGAAAGTCATTATAAAAGCATTGGTCTGATGAAAATCATGGGTATATGTAGTATTAGTAAGTGTTATGATGAGTTATGTTGGTTATTATGTGAAAACATGAAAGTTTCTTAGAAATCACAAACGGTTGAAAATCAAATTTTGGTTAAAATTAAACATGAAATTCAATTGACCATATCCCCTATTATATTTTTAATTTTTAAGTGTGGTCAAGTTCTAGAGTTAGATCTATGAGTTTTCTAACTTATCCAGGTGGAATCACTAGAAAAGGTGTTGTAGATTTTTGTGTGGACTGATTTTAGCAAAGGAGTTAAAAGCTGCAAAATATGAAAAAGCTACTGCCCAGAAATTTAAAAGGACATTTTTGGCAACTTAATTTGTGAGAAAAAATCAGGCCTTTTGGGAAATGGAAATATATGGTATAAATTACCTCATGTCCAAAAATGAGCTCATTCCGACTTAAAATGAGCCAGTTATGACTATTTCAATATTTAGATTTTTCCAACGAAAAACGCTATAACCGGAGTTTTATAACTCCGATGACCATGAAATTTAAACTGAAAGCTCACGTAAACATGTGTAAGATTCTGCCAAGATTTGGGAATTTCTAGAGTTATATTTGAGGTAGTTAATTTCTTAAGGAATTAATTAGAAATTAATTTTTGAAAAATAGTAAATGAATTTTAAAAATTCCGAGAAAAATATATGTTCAATATGCGACTATATTCTGCTAAATCCCAGAAAAGAAATATTTTTGGGACTGAAATGGTATTTTTCATGAAAATGATCTAGTTATAAGTAAATGAGTTAAATATGTTATGTGAAGAAACAAAGTTGGAAAATAGGATTTTATGGCTTGGAAATCCTATATAGGGTATATGTAGATTTTTGATGAGGGATTTGATTATTGGTGATGAAATCTTATGAGTGTGGCATTTTTGAATGATTAAATGCATTATTTGGTAAAGTGTAAACAATTGAATTAAATTATTTATAAATTTAAGAATTGATTAAAATATTGTTATAATATTAATAATATTAGATTATGAGTTTATTAAGTGATTGATAATATTTGGATAAATTTAAAGTCTTTTATATTTATCCTGGTTTTCATTTGATTAATGCTTATATCATTGTCATTATTCTCATGATTGTGTTGTGTTGAAAGTCATCTGTGGCCTGTAGTGCATAGATGGACTTGGTATGATTATGACCAGGGATTATTCGGTATAATCATGACCGTAATGTTATAAATGATGTGGTAACAGTCATCTTTGGCCCGAAGTGCATAGATGGACTTGGTATGATTATGACCATGGATTATTCGGTATAATCATGACCGTAATGGAAAACACGAATATCCTTACCCCATAGTGCATGGATAATTCATGGTCGTGATACTATTAAGCTGAGTCTCAGCATTATTGGTTTTACAGTTGTATATCTTTGGCCTGTAGTGCAAAGATGAACTGTTGATTATATTGGTTATACAGTTGTATATCTTTAGCCGTAGTGCAAAGATGAATTTATTAGTATGATTATGAGTAGGAATTGTGATTTGGTATAACAATGATTTTTGATGTTTCAGGTGAAGATAGGTGATGTAAATTATCTTCGTCCTGGGTGCGAAAAGGAATTCAGAATAACAATTATGATTATGAGTTATTCATATAATTGTGGACAGGAATTGTTGATTGATGTTACACGGATAAAACATTATTGGTGGAATTTTAACATGGAGAAGATAATAGACCCGATGGTCTATTTGACTCTTTTAATGGATTGCTCGTTCCGCCGCAACTATGGTTGAAAAGTTTTATCATCTACCATATGTTCTAAATCTCTGATTTATTATTGACGAAGGCTATTGATAATTTAATTATCTTTAGTCATGATATTCTTTACTGGGCTAGTTGTGCTCACCCTTTTTGCTTCATAATTCCTTTTAGGTAATAAGAGTGTTGCCGAGTCAAGCGGGGATAACAGGGGAATAGAACGGTGGTTTATACCTGTTGAGGTTCTCCCTAAATAGTATGGAAATAATTTTATTAAGAACTTTAGATAAGTGTGTCGTATTGTATACGTCATTTGATATTTAATTTTGGTGAACCGAATAGGGTGAGGTGAACCTAACTTTGGAAGGGTGTTTTGCCACTATCATACAAGATGTCTAATGACATACAACCTCGTGTTATCATAAGACAGGTTGTGCACATCCACTTGCTGAGTATATCTACGAGCACCACCTATATGATCTTGGAGTTTATTTGAAATATAATTTTTACTTGGAGACAGTGGAGATAGTTATATGTCAAGAGAAGACTCACCATTGGAAGGAACATGATAGTAATCTTCTCGTTTTTCTTTATGGTCTATTGGGTCAACCAAGAATAATTCTCTGGACATATGATATCTATCGTAACTTAGATTCATGGCCTCCTATGTACGAAGGTTTCCTTGAGCACTTCCCAAAGATTTTAATTTCTAAAATAGTTTTTGATTGTACTTTTATGTAATGTACCATTGTAAGGTTGTGGTCGAGGCACCATGAGAGTTACATACATTTGTATTAAAACTCACAGTATACTTGTCGTCGTATTTTGCATGACAGTTGTATAAATGAAGTTGTCAGTAGTGTATTTTCTAGCGACCCAAGATGGGTGATGTATATCTATTTTGGGGGCGTCACAGTCACAGGTTGGTATCAAAGCATTAGGTTACAAAATTTAAGGGGGAAAGAACCTTAGGCTAATAACCTCGTTAAGAAAGAAAAGTCCGAAGGAACTAAACTCAAACTTTACTTCAGTCGAATGAGTTAATAAGGTATTGAGGAAACTCAGTACAAAAAGATTTAAAAGATGGAAAGTAACCCTAAATAAATTAAATGTGATTTGTCAGTAGTGTATTTTTAGTCCGAGCATGATGAGAAGGTGCTCATGATAAATAAGGCTAGGGATTATATGAACGAGGTGGTAAAGCTTTGTAAGAAACTGGAGGAGAAGGACCAGAAGATAGCGAGGATGTCTTACATCCATAATAGTGCTCATAAGGATTTCAAGCTGAAAGTTGTTTGTTATTCGATAGAGTCGGGGCAGACTCGACATACTATCAGTCGGGATACTGTACAAATGATTGCAAATCAGAAACACGAGGACGTTGTTATGCATTATTAGAAGTTTAGAGTTATAAATATCTGTGTAGTGACGTAAAACCCTCTTTTGTATAAAAGGGTAGTCTTTTTTTGTAAATCCCAACTTTTGTGAAGTTCAATTGCGGGATAGAAATGTAATAGCTTTTGGCTATGTAAAACAAATTGTAAATAGTTTCAAACTATGAAGAAGCATATTAATATAATGAAGTTTTTATTTAATGTGCTTTGATGTGGTATGAGGTATTATTATGGAAGGATAACCAAGCAAGTAAATAAATAATAATGAAATTTTATTTATTTAATCGGAAAATGCTGCCAAGGAGAAGACAACGTAATCAGGAAGCGGAATCACGTAATGAAAATCAAGGGGGTCAAAATAACCCTATGCAAGAGTTCGTTAATTTATTAACGGCTGCATTTAACTAAACCGAGGGTAGAGTACTCGCCAAACCTAGGTTAGCCAGAATGACTACCTTTAAAGAATTTCAAAGCGTAGGTCCGCTGGAGTTCAAAGGAACGACGAACCCATTAGAAGCACAGACATGGGTAATAGAAATAGAGAAGGCATTTGTTATTACAAAATGTAGGTGAGGCGCAAAAGACTTCTTTTGTGACTTACATGATGAAAGGGGAAGCCAACTTTTGGTGGGATGCTCACCAGGGTGGGGCTAGAATAGATGGGGTAACGTGAGAACAGTTCAAGAAGGTTTTCTTCGAGAATTATTTCCCTACAAGCATGTAAGGGAGGATGGAGATTACGTTCTTAGAACTTAAACTAGGGGACATGACGGTTTCCTAGCACGCAGCCAGATTCAATGAATTGGCAAAGTTTGCTCCACATCAAGTGGACACTGAGGAGAGGAAGGCTCGTAGGTTGCAGAGCTTGAAACCCTGGCTCTATATGAGGATTTGAACGTTAACTTTGGTCTATAATTAGCAATTGGGTTTGATCGTTTCTATCCTTCATCTTTCAATTGTTTTCTTATTAACCATGTTTAGCTTTGATCCCATAATGGCTTATGGTTCAGTCATGAACTAAACTCCATTATGGGATTCTAACGGATTTTAATATGTAGTTTAGTTGCATGCTTGATTGCTAGAGCTATTTTACATATCATATGGAAACTCTATCATGATTGTTTTGCATGTATGAATGCTTGATCACCATTCATTTCAGTACTTGTATGGAATTAACAATGAACATGCAAGTATGGATTGTAATCATGATAGCATACGTATATGGGGCTGTTTTATATGGCTTGTGTATTTAATGAACCAGATAGACATATACTGTTTCACTGTATGAGTTAAAATAAGGGCTTGTGCTTAATTCAGTATGATTGCAATTTCACATAGACATATAGTGATTTTGGTTATATTGTTGATTACATGGAGTCTATTGCTTGTGGATGCTGTGTAAGTAGGTCATAGTACATTGAAAAATGGCTATGACTCTATTAGTGCTTTTGGCTACTTTCCTGTGATATTGAACAATTCTTGCATGATAGTGGTAATTAGATGAAATATTAAATAAAGTTAGGATCCCATTATTTCCAGATTTGGTTTATTCCATTATTATTCTTGTTTTAGTTGTTAGTTGCAATTAGATTGATTCACCAATATAGTCATTAGTTTAAGCATATAAATATAGTGATTTAATTGATGCATAGTAGTTTAAATTTTACAACTTTCTCTGTGGGATCGATACTCTACTTACTCTGTATTGCTTGTTGACACATGTATGCTTGCATGAGTTAGAGCTCTTTTATCAGAACTGAAAAAGAGGCAACAAGTTTTTGGCTCCGTTACTCGGGGAAAGGCGTTTAATTTAAATAATTATCATCAGTTTCAAGCTATATTGTATGACTTAGATAATTCTGATCGTTTCTCATTTCTATTTTTGTTTTGTTTTTGGTTTCAGGTACTTGTAGATTTTTATGCACAAGCAATCATCCAACTTAGAATTAACACCAGCACAGGATAACATTAACGAAAGAGGTTAGAAAGCAAGTGTGCAGAGAAATTTGCAAGCTCAGTTAGAGAGTACTACAGTTAGTATGGCAGAAGAACAGAGAATTGAGCAAAGAGAAGAGCACCAGGCTCTAAGGGACTATTCCATGCCAAATATAAATGGACTACAGTCTAGCATAGTCAGACCGACGATAATAGCCAATATTTTTGAGATTAAATCGGGCACTATTCAGATGGTGCAGAATTCGATACAGTTTGGGGGTGCTGCTATGGATGATCCGAATGAACACCTGTTGAGTTTTATCTAGATTTGTGATACATTCAGATACAACGGTGTGACGGAGGATGCTATCAGACTTAGGCTATTCCCATTCTCATTGAGGGATAAGGCTAGAAGTTGGCTACATTCTTTGTCGTCAGGGTCAATCACTACATGGGAGGACTTAGCACAAAAAATTTTAGCCAAGTTCTTTCCAATGGCTAAGACTGCAAAAATGAGGACATCTATCTCGCAGTTAGAGCAACAATAGGGCGAGTCCTTATATGAAGCATGGGAGAGATATAAAGAGATGTTGAGGAAGTGTCTGCATCACGGTATGCCAGACTGGATGGTGATCAACTCATTTTACAATGGATTGGGATGGGAGTCGAGACCTATTGTGGATGCAGCTGCAGGAGGGGCATTATGGGCAAAGAGCTATGACGAGGCCTATTCACTTATCGAGACTATGGCTGCAAATGATTACCAGAATCCTACATCTCGGATGCCACAGCCCAAAGTTTCAGGTGTGTTGGAGGTAGATGTTATTACCTAGTTGTCGGCACAGATGGCAGCGATGGCAAAGAAGATAGATACACTGACAGAGAGCAAAGTGAAAATAGTTGCTTTCGTATGTGAGATTTGTACAGGGTCACACTCGACAGATCAATGTTCTATCAGCTCAGAGTCGGTACAGTATGTGGGCAATTACAGGAAAGATCAAGGACAGTTTTAGAACACATACCACCCCAACAACCAAAACCATCCAAACTTTAGTTGGTCAAATAACCAAGGAAATCTGCAGAATCAGTTTCAGCCGAACCAACAGTTTCAGCCATAGTCATCTCAGCCACAGTTTTCATCAAAACCATCATTTCCACCGGGATTTTCTCAACAACAACAACATCACACTCCAGCTGCACCACAGCCAGAAAAGAAATCAGAAATGGAGGAGATGATGTTGAAATACATGGCAAACACAGAAGTTATGATTAAAAGCCAAGCAGTGGCTATCAAGAATCTAGAGACTCAAATGGGGCAAATGGCGAGCATGCTCAACAACAGGCCCCAGGGTTCATTGCCAAGTAATACAGAGACAAATCCAAGAAGAGACGGGAAGGAACAGTGTCAAGCGATCACATTGAGATCTGGGAAAAACATTGCAGACACTACAAGTCGCGCGCCCGCGCTTGATTACACTAACGAAGCTGCGCGGCCGCACGAGGCAGAGCAGGTGAATGCTGAGGAAGAAAATCTAGAAAATTCTGAGGTTCCGCAGGAAGAGAAAGATAAAGCAGGTTCAGTGGAGAAGCTCAAGAGTTCAGTGCCACCAATTCACCCTCAAGTACTATATCCGCAGAGATTAAATAAGTAGAGGGAAGATAAACAATTCAGTAAGTTCTTGGAGGTATTCAAAAAGCTGCAGATCAACATATCGTTCGCCGAGGCATTGGAACAAATGCCAAGCTATGCAAAGTTTATGAAGGGTATATTGTCAAGGAAGAGAAGACTAGATGAGTTTGAGACAGTGGCCTTGATAGAGGAATGCGCAGTCAAAGGCTTCAAAAGAAACTACCTCCAAAGTTTGAAAGATCCGGCGCTTTTACGCCCCATGCACGATCGAAAAGATAATCTTCGAAAAGTGTTTATGTGATCTTGGGGCAAGTATTAATATGATGCCCTTGTCAGTGTTTAATCAGTTGGGATTACCGGCTCCAAGGCCGGCAAACATTTCTTTGCAGCTAACTGACAAATCCATCACGTATCCACCTAGAATTGTTGAAGATGTATTGGTGAAAGTGGATAAATTTATCTTTCCGACTGACATTATCATTTTAGATTATGAGGAAGACAAAAGTATACCGATCATACTGGGGAGACCATTCTTAGCCACAGGAAGGACTTTGATAGACATGCAAAACAGGGAACTCACTATGCGTATACATGATCAGGAGGTCACATTCAATGTCTTCAAAGCCATGAAGCTCTCAACAGATGAAGAAGAATTGCTTCCGGGTGGATTTGGTGGATCGGGTTTCAAATGATGGAGTACAGCGAGTAGTGGATTATGAACCACTTAGAAGTGTCATTTCTGAAAATTAAGATGTAGAGGATGAGGAATTAAATGAACTCGTTCAATATCTGGATACCACTCCACATTATGGAACCATTGTAGTATGTGATAAGTTTCTGGACGAGCCTTTTAAAGTGAATGGACAGAGATGGAAGCGTTATTCTGGTGGTAAGGTAGACAGAAAGAAAGTCACCTCGATTCTATCTTCAACATGAGATTCAAAGACAGTCAAGATAATTGACTATAACTTAGCGCTTGATGGGAGGTAACCCATTGTTTCTATCTCAACTTAGTAGTTATTCAGTTCAAGTTGCTTTTGTTAGCTTATTTTCATTTTTCGTTAGGATAGTGTGAGTCTCTTTACATAATTGTCATCGTAGCTGAATCACATAGGAGTGCATTTGTGCATTGCATTGAAATAATGGTGATAGAATAGGTACTCATTTTTATTTAGTAAATCATGTTGTGACAAGATCTATTGATGTTATTGTAGATGTATTGGAGTACATGCCTCACTGTCTTGCAGTCCTGAGAATAAAAGTTAGCGGTCAGATATAAAGGACCACGCTATGTGCGTGCTGACAATTTCAAAGCTGAGACATGCGCCACCGCCGCCGATAAGCTTACCAGACTACGATTGCCACTCGCGCGCCTGCGCACCCAGCCCATTAAAAACTCGAGTGGCCGCGCACGACATCAGACGTGGAAAATTTTTTAAAGTTTAAAAACGTGATGGAGATCATTTGGACTCTCATTTGAAACCATAACAGCAGCGTAATCACCTCAATCTCCATAATGCACGTCTCCTTCTCTCTATCAGTTACAAATTGAAGTCGTACATCTCTCAATCAGATATCCACGATTCTCTCCGCGTTCAAAGCTCAAACCCACGCTCTCATCCACTGATACAAACTAGGGCTTCTGATTCAGTTGGGCAGAAACGAACTAGGGAGTATTCTCATCACTGGTTCTTCTTCATTCTCAGTCAAATCATATGCATTATCTGTCTCAAAGCAAATGGCCTGAAAAGAGCTCGCTCCGCTTCATCTTCTTCTTCATCTTCCTCTGGCAGTCAAGGGGAGGATGTGGTTGACCATACCAAATTTCTGGATTTGGAAGCCCAACAAAGTACTACAGAATTGTGACTAAAACCTTTGTGAAAGAAAGAGGGTTCAAGCCTGAGCAACAAGATGGACAGCTATGCGCTATGATTCGAGAACATAGATGGCTTGGATTCACTGCCAGCCCTACGCCGATTCCGATGAGTATAGTCTGAGAGTTCTACGCCAATGCCAAAGTCACTAGGAGCGGTGTTTCTCTGGTTCGCAATTTTAAAATCGATTACAGACCCCCCACCATCAGGGCTATTTTCAGACTTACTAAGACACCACCAATAGGGTCAGGTAACTGGGTCACAGGTGCACACTTAGAGATAGACTTCGAATTGGTTTTTGTGGAGTTATTCGTGCCTGGCACGAAGTGGACATATAAAACTGGCACGAATCAACCTCGCATATTCCCAGCCACAGCCCTAACCTGATATGCGAAAGCGTGTAATATGTTCATATGTGCCAACCTAGTGCCTTCGTCTCATCCGCGTGAGATTACAGCATAAAGAGTGATCATTTTGTGGGGTGTAATTACGGGTAAGTATATTGACATGGGCCATCTGATTCACCAAAATATTTTGAAGTATCTGCGGGGAAGCACTACGGGGAGTATTCCCCAGGCCTCAGTGATAGCTATGCTATGTGCTCATCAGGGTTGCAATTGGGGCAATGAACAGATGCAGAACCTAAGTCAGGACATCACACATGCCACCATTGTGAAATTTGAAGATTGGGCAGGAGGTGAACCACACCCGCACGGACGAGGATTTATTCTCCGACCCACATTTCTAGAGCCATCACAAAGAGCCCCTCGAATGATGATGAGGTGGCCCGTCCCACGTACACATATCGCCTGATGGTGATCGCCACTCAAGGGTTAGAGCGAAAAGTCGATGTCATGTATGATAACTTCGGAGAATTTACGACGGGACTCACGAGGGCCTTGGCCGAGGCTTTTGCACAGCAGGGAACAATGCTCGAGTGGCCTCAGTTTGGGACAGCAGTGCCATATCCACCACCAGATTCACCACCCGAGGAGGGTGGTACAGCCGATCATTAAGGGAGTATTTTGTACCCTTTACCTTCATTCAATGGGGTATTGGGATAGTAGTATAGTTGTATATAATTTCATTTAGTTTTTGCATGTTTAGTTTTAATTTTACATGTTTATGTGTTAGATAAAATTTTGCAAAATTTTTTTACTTTTTAGTTATTATTGCTTGTGCTAATATGTTTTAGTTTGCATGTCTCACAATGTTTAGCTTTATAAAAATTTTGTCTAGCCAATGATGATAGTGAATTTTGAAAGATTCTTGAGTATTGTGGATAACATGAGCTGAGATATAATGTTTTACACAATGAAATTCATATTGCTGTTTAAATGCTTTTGGTTTACACGAATGTGTTCATAATCACTTGTAGGTATAAAAAGTATGTGTTGCATTGCTCGATAGAAAATGTAGTTTTAAAAAGAGAAATATGTGGAAAGTGATCTTAAACTGTATGAAACATTGATATTCAAACTTTGGGAAAACATGGGTATGCGATGTATAAAAAAAAGAAGAAGAAAAATCAAATAGCAGTAACGTGGCTAGTCTTATTTCTGGGCCCTGGCTACTTGAGTAAGTACACCCGAGGGGATTGTCTCTACACCTAGTGCCCTAAGGTCTTTCATGGTCTGGGAGTCGTTGGTTAAAAGCTCGCTAAGGGGTAGCAATGTTGCCCTCGTGAGTAGCAATAAAGCAATTAAACCCATTGTTGAACCTTAGTTTGTGTTGATATGTTGAAACAGTCTGTGTTGCATGAGTATACATGAGTCTTGATTTAGACTATAATTTTCTATTATGAGCAATGTAACATGTGTATTCTTTGCTAAAGTCAAGTTTTGGTGAACACCACACACACACACACAGCATCTCTATAGCATATATGAATTATCTGAGTGTATGATATTATGCCTATAGTTTGGTTTGAAATGGTAATCTTGAATCTGGATACTTCACCGAGGCAATTTGGACTGAAATTCTGTTAGAGTTGGAACTATGTGAGACTAGTTTGCATCATAGCTTAGTTGCATAGTAATGTAGCTGCATTTTCATTATTCATTAGTATGCATTGCTTGAGGGAAAACAATAGTTCAAGTTTGGGGGTATTTGATAAGTGGGTTTTATACCTACTTATTGAATACCAATTCACGCGAACTATGCCCATCTCAAGTACATTTTAGTGAGTTTTTAGTTGCATTTCATGTTATTTTGCATTGCATTTACTTAAAACTCCTTTTGGTGAAAAAAGTGCAGGAAACGACCTAATTTGGTGGTAATAGAGGGCACGAGGCTAATGGACGCATGAAGTGAGGCACAAGCTGGGAGATGCGTGGCATGAGGATCAAGGGGAGCAGAAGACTAAGTATGGATGGACAAAGGAAGGAGCAGCAGAACAGATCAGTTGCAGCAGCAGAACCAGAATTCAAAGTTGCAGAAGCCGCGTGGCAGGACAAACTTGGGGACATGCGCCCGCGCGAGCACCCAGCTGGACAACATTACACATTGCAAGTCACGCGCCCGCATGAGGATTACACTGGAGGGGTGCGCAGCCGCGCGTGATTCTTGAAGCTACTGATTTGTTTTGTTTTAATTTTTAATTAAAAGGGTTGTAATTGATTAAAATGATATCTGACTGGTGTCAGATGTATCTTTGATTACTTTTTTACGTATTTTTATAGTAGGAACTAGGGTTTACATGTTGAGGGAGATTCCAACATAGAACGAAGCTTAAAACGCCTACTTCTCCAATTCTTCTTGGGATTTTTTATCATTGTGGATTATCATTATTATTTTGCTGGATGTATATGAGGATTTGAACGTTAACTTTGGTCTATAATCAGCAATTGGGTTTGATCGTTTCTATCCTTCATCTTTCAATTGTTTGCTTATTAACCAGGTTTAGCTTTGATCCCATAATGGCTTTTGGTTCAGTCATGAACTAAACTCCATTATGGGATTCTAACGGATTTTAATATGTAGTTTAGTTGCATGCTTGATTGCTAGAGCTATTTTACATATCATATGGAAACTCTATCATGATTGTTTTGCATGTATGAATGCTTGATCAACATTCATTTCAGTATTTGTATGGAATTGACAATGAACATGCAAGTATGAATCGTAATCATGATAACATATGTATATGGGGCTATTTTATATGGCTTGTGTATTTCGTGAACCAGATAGACATATACTATTTCACCGTATGAGTTAAAATAAGGGCTTGTGCTTAAATTCAATATGATTGCAATTTTTATAGACATATAGTGATTTTGGTTATATTATTGATTACATGGAGGCTATCACTTGTGGATGCTGTGTAAATAGGTCATAGTACATTGAAAAATGGCTATGACTCTATTAGTGCTTTTGGCTACTTTCCTGTGATATGTGAATAATTCTTGCATGATAGTGGTAATTAGATGAAATATAAATGAAGTTAGGATCTCATTATTTCCAGATTTGGTTTATTCCATTATTATTCTTGTTTTAGTTGTTAGTTGCAATTAGATTAATTCACCAATATAGTCATTAGTTTAAGCATATAAATATAGTGATTTAATTGATGCATAGTAGTTTAAATTTTAAAACTTTCTCTGTGGGATCGATACTCTACTTACTCTATATTAGTTGTTGACACATGTATGCTTGCATGAGTTAGAGCTCTTTTATCAGAACTAAAAAAGAGGCAACAGTTTCCGATGGAGACAAGTCATATTTGGCATTATAGAGTTGTGGAATCGACAATGGCCGGATTCCGACTTAGAACGAAGAAACGACCGTTGAACGTTCACGAACGTTTATCGTTTTCGTTAAAAATGAACCAATAGGTGAATTTTGAGCAAACGAAGTCAAATAGATAAAATTATTGCATGAATGCGTAGAGTATGTAATTTGTGAACCGTAGGCTTTTGAACGAGCCAATTCGGACTTATAATGAAGAAGTTATACATCCCAGAATTTTGTAAAGTTAGAAAACTGTCAAAATTTTCTAAGGCACAGAGTCTGCGCAGCAAGGGCGACTCAGCACAAAGGCCGCATGCGCCCGCACATGAGGGCCGAGATAGGGTACATCGCTAATCGGCACCGCAAAGACAAATGACATATCAAAGGAGACTCATGACTGCAGTACCGAAGTCCGGACCTACCACCTTCGCTAAGTCACGCCGGCGTGACACGAGAGAATAGCCGGCCGCATAGCTGGCCAACCTTAGGGATTGCATAGAGATAAACGATTATAAAGATAAAAGGAAAGACAAATGAAGTAACACAACCTTAACAAATATAAGGTGGCATTATTATGATATTCTTAACCCTTAAGTATGATCATTTAGGGTTGAAGATAAATAATTGAACGTGAACGATATGCAGTAAGTGTACTTAACCAATGACGATCAAGTTTTGATTAATAACGTAAGAATGTTAGTAAGCTGTGAGGAAGGATTGTAGACACTCAAAATTTTCTGCATGCCTGTTACTAACATTGAAGGAGGGCAGATTCGTCTTTCGGAGATAACCCTGGAAGACAGCTTACATCCATTCCGGATACTACTAGAAGTTCAGTTCCAACCCAGAACACAAATCAGGAACTTCATCTCAAACCCGGAACACACACCGGGAATGTCATTTCCAATCTCGGAGATAACCCCAAGGTACGTAGATCAAAAGACCGGAAACAACACCGGAGAGGACAGTTCTGTCTCGACGATAACACTGCGACGCTCAGTTCCAGTCCCAAAAACAACATTGGGAGTAGTGACTCCATCCTTGGTAATAGCCCCAAGGGATGCCATTGCAGTTCCGGAGATAACCCAAGAAATGCTTGTTTCAAATACATGCGATCAGCTTCAAGCCCAGACCTCCTGCCGAGGCACTCATACATCAGAATCGGAGCTAACAACGGGCAGACAGGCACACTCACAGATGACAGTGAGGCATACAAACAACCAACCCCACTCTCGATATAACCACGAGCAACGTCTGCTTTCAGCTCAAACCGTCGATAACCCCGGTGAAGAGTCAAAACGTCATCTTACTGCCTCAACGTTTTCTCTCACAAGATGATATCGTGGCATACATACAATTAGTCCAATCTCAGATGTAACCCTGAGCAACGTCTACTTTCAACTCAAACAAGATGATATGAGTGCACGTACTTTGAGACGATAGGACCCGCGAGGCCCGGAAGCACCACGACCAACCGTAGGTATAACCGCGGCTGCCGCAAGTGTACCTACGGCCATCAGTCTATAAATATGAGCCTTGGGGTCAGCCATTTGAAGGGGAGAAGGAGAGAAAAAGGCGAGGAAGCCCTGTCCATTTTACTTTGTATACACCCCTATTGAGTGTTTCCTCTTCTATAAACATCTGTTAGCTCACATATAGCTATCTTTTTATCCGGCGGGAGCGGAGTGTTTATTCATATAAAGTCATAGAAGTCTACTTTGGCAGCCCACTGTAAGCCTTCTCACATTTTATAAAGCCTTCTTCTCATATTAGTACATACTGTTATACACATTGAGAGTCGTGTTGCGTGCGTTTGCCCGGACTTCAGTTCGTGGTTTTCATTATGTCTATATATATATACTTATATATGTATATATTTCATATATGGACTAACATTATCGAGTTATGCCTCGATTGAGCCTGACTTGATGCAGGTCTTTATCTGCTTTGTATGTATATATATATATATATATATATATATATATATATATATATATATATATATATTGTCTGATGATCTCGATGAGCTTTTTACATCCGATGAATTTATTTTTTATATATATATATATATATATATATATATATATATTATAATTGTTGTCTTGGACATATCGATGAGCCCGGATTCATATCCAATCGTTCTCGCTTATATATATATATATATATATATATATATATATATATATATATATATTTACATTTCTCTTAGGCACAGAGTTTCCTCCGTGGCCTTTTCTGACTTTTATTTACAATTCATCCTCACTGCAGCTTTACTTAAATGGCGATTGATCGCTTTTACAGCTTTATTTACATTTTGTCCTGCCTGGAGTTTACTTCATGGCAGTTGATCGCTTTTACAACTTTATTTACATTCTGTCATGCCTGAAGTTTACTTCGTGGCAGTTGATCTCTTTTACAACTTTATTTACATTTCGTCCCACAGAGTTTACTTACGTGGTGGTTGATCATCATCCATATATATATATATATATATATATATATATATATATATATATATATATATATATATATATACCACTTTTATATATTTACATTTCCGATCCCCCGTGGAGTTGCTTCGTGGTGGTTGATCAAGTCTATATATATATATTTTTACAGCTTTTATATATATTACTGCTTACTGCTTTTCATACAAACTGCAGTATCATGTGAGCCTAGGAATCATGTAATCACAGATTCAGTCTAATCAATCTAGATTCGATTCCCATGATGGACATTTTTCAATTTGTGAGCGACTTGTACATTATTTTACGATTATCTCGAATTTTCTTGGATGGTTGTCATGCCCGTGAGGAGTTTGGCACTGCTGTATATTATTTTCTCGAGAATGCCTCGCATCTCAAAAATAAAAGCAAACAAGCTAAACATTTAATAATAAAATGGAAGTATCAAAGGGCTCAATTACTATTGAGCACAGGGTTTGAAAAACCTCTTTTTATAAAAACTTCATTGCTATATCTTGTTTAAAACTGAATTTTTCTATAAATTAAAACCCTATGTATATAGGTGCGAACGAGGTACAACACTACTTCCAAATTATTACACATTGATCCCCCCCACACACACATTCATATAACAGTTTCTTTAAAAAGTAGCGGTCACCGTGGTAACACGGATGTCGGGGGGTGCCTAACACCTTCCCTCCGCATAATCAAGCCCCCGAACCCAAAATGAATCTCGGTTTCACAGACCAGTTTAGCAATGTCAAATCATTGGGTCAATGTGCAAACCTTTTTCGGTTGCGTTGTTGCTACCAGTTAAATACACCAACTGGCGACTCTTAAAGTCAAATCGTCGACATTATACATGTCGGACCTTTTTCACTTGTTTTTTCAAACAAATCTCACATTAATATGAGAACACCAAAGAACAAGTAACAAAAAGGGACACTCAAAAATCCCGACGTTAACAAGGATGATTAACTCAAAATGAGTGATATTAATAATTATTTCAGAAAGAAGTTTGTAAGAATGATGTAAGTTATAATGGTAAGCCGGAACCAATAATAACAAATCTAATATAGGATTAGATTGAGAAGAAGGGTAAGATTCATTAGGAACCATATATGTTTAATCATAACCTAATATGGTATGTTATGTGGTTATGTGTTGTACAGACCGTAAAGACTGAAAGGAAAAGTTATTATACTGTAGCAGACGCTGAAGGCAAGTTTTTCTTATCGCTTGCCTAACCTTCGTGTTAGCCAAGTTTTCTGTGATTCATGTTATGAGATGCATGAATGATTTTAAAAAAAGGGTCGATGCCAGTTTTAACTCGGCTAGACTAATCTTGAACGTTGATTGATTTATTTACAAGTCTTTCAATATAAAATTTTTAACGCTATCCTACGCCAATTGTTTGGTACGGATTCAAGGTAAGCCTGAGTATAAATAAACAAATGTATTTTTCATCGATTATTCAATGGGCATGGAGGTTGCCAAAACTTAAACGTACATATGTTTAATGAATGTAGTGTTGATCAACATAGAATACTATGGGCTGATCACCCAGAAGTGCTCGTAAGATATGTCGGACTTACGAACATAGTGCCGAGTTTTCCTTTTCAAAGAAATTATGAAATGCTCATGGTCTTTGACCAGGATAAATGTTTTACTGAATATTGTTATTGTAAAACGTTTTGAAGGAAAAGAAGTGCTATTTTGAATTATCAATAGTACTTCATAACTATTGTTCAGTTATTGAAGATATACGATTCCTGTGTTTCAAGCATGTTGTTTAAAAGAAATTGTTATAATTGCTAAGCATGTTATGCTCCCTCTTGCTTGAACCATATGAATGCAGCTAGGACCGAATGAACCGAGGGATCCGACAAGGATAAAGGCAAGACGAAGATGAACGATTAGTTTACCTTGTAATAAACTAGTAAGTTGTATATATCATAGTATGATGAACAAAGAATCTAATGGTTTTAGAACCTAGGAACGAGATGTAATATTATTAATGTAATAAGAATGTCGTTGATACACACATTTTGATGTCGTTTCAATAGAATGAATGTATAGTTATGAGTACAGTGTAGCACCATCTGTCGGGTTAGAAGATACCCGGATTTGGGGACGTCACACGACCAAATTATTTTGGTTCGGATTCCCGACTAAGTATGAAAATCCCGTATATGGGAAAAATTTTATGCACCTAAGGTGGATAGAATGAACGATAATATCGTTCTTGCATGTAGTATTGATCAATACAGGGCACATTGGGATGATCACCCTCGCGCTAGTAAGTTATGACGGTTTGCGGATGAAGTTCTGCTAAACCTTAGCGAAAATAAAAAACAATGCTCATAGTCTGTTGACTAATACTCATTATAGTTAGTACGTAGTTTCAAAATTTTGATATAGAATTGATATGTTGTAATTATTGGTTCAGCTTACCTCACAACTGTTGATTCGTTGTAGAAGTGTCATTCAAAGAAAATAATTAATCCTTTCAGCTACTATTTAATGTTGCTATTACTTGTTGGGCACTCAAATGCTCATCCTTTCTTACTTTAAATGTTTTCAGCTAAGTGTGAACAACCAGAAGGTTCGGCCAAGAACAAGGGAAAAGGAAAGCAAACAGAATAAGTGTTATGGTATTCTATGTAATAGTATGACTTTATTAAGACAATGATATTTATTATTAGCATGTATTGAAATGAATGTAGTAAAGGTTGCGTACTTGGGATTAGACTCTGATATATATAAATTAAGTTTGGTATTTATATTATTGTTATTATTATTAGTATTATTTCTGCTCATAGAAACGGTATCATAAAGTACTGAGTTCGGGTTTCAAGTACCTGAATTTGGGGGCGTTACATTACATCTGCCTTAAGGCATTATTAAAATTTGTTGTGGCCAGACCAATAATAACATCCCGGCTGATAGTGTGCCGAGTCTATCCAAATCTCATCGGATACCCAACTACCGTCATTGAAATCTCGATGAGAACTCCTATGGATATAGGACATTCTCCCTATCTTTTGTCTCTTGGTCTTTAGCTCCCCCTTAAGCTCAAAAACCTCATGCTTTAGCTCATGGACTAATCCTTGGCTAAAACTTCTAATCGTGTTCCTATTCCCACATCGACTCTACATCTGTCTTATCCTCGAAGACAGCCTAGAGCTCTGCTTTTAGCTCCTTCACCTCCTGACAGTAATAGATGTTTCTATCCAATACTGACATAAATAATGACATCATTGACTCCCCCGGAGCCATCTCTACTACTATTGCTAATGGATTAAAGGACACTACCTCCACCTCCTCTTCCATCATGCCATTAAATACTGACATGAGATCGGGGTCCTCGGAGTCTCCAGACTCAATCACTACTATCTCTGGCTCTTCTGCTATTGGGTTCGTTATAATCTCTATTTGGTAAATCGATTCTTCACTAACTGCCTGTACATCTAAATGCATTCCATTTACACCTGACATCTACACAAAACAATTAAGTTGATTAGTACACGTCAGTAGAATAATAAAAACACATAACATATTCATAAGGCATTTTTATAAGGTTATTTTCTTCTTTTACTTCTTTGACTTCTCTTAAGGTTATGACTTAAGGTTTTAATTCCCCCCCCCCCCTTAAGTTTTATAACCTAATGCTTTGATACCAACCTGTGATGCCCCCAAATTCGGGTATCTTCCAACCCGACAGATGGTGCTACACGGTACTACCATTCACACATACATTCAATTGAAAAGCCTCAAAGAAACGAATATGTCTTCTATATATTCAAAATAATATTAACATTCCCCAGGTTCTTTATAACTATTATATTTGTTCTTGTCATAATATCAAATATATTACAACATTAAACCTATACTATTATATAAGTATTCTACGTGTTCGTCTTCGCCTTGCCCTTATCCTTGCCAGAGCCTTCAGTCCGTTCGATCTTAGCTGCGTTTATATGGTTCAAGCAAGAGTGAGCATGACTAGCTCAGAAAGTACAACAATTCTAATTAACAATATGCTTGAATCATACAAATCATATATCTTCAATAACTGAACAATAGTTATGAAGTACTATCGATAATTGAAAATAGCACTTCTCTTTTCTTTAAAATGTTTTACAATAACAATATTCAGTAAAACATCAATTCCAGTCCAAGACCTTGAGCATTTCATACTTTATTTGAAAAGGACATCCCGACACTAAGTCCATAAGTTTGACATTTCTTACGAGCACGTTTAGGTGATCAACCTATAGTACTCTATGTTGATCAACACTACATTCATTAAACGTATTTACATTTAAGTTGTGGCAACCTCACGTGCCTGTCGTTTGACGAAAAAACATTTTTAGCATACTCAGTCTTCGTTTGAAAACCACACCAATATAACTTGGTAAAACATTAACCACACTTTGATAGATTATAAGAAATCCAACATATCTTAAGTCTAGCCTAAAGAATTGGCTTTGACTTCATCATAAAACAATTCATGCGTAAGAGTACATGAATTACAAAGCTTGTCCAGATTGAACTGAAACAAAGGTTAGAATACTTGCCTTCAGCATCTGCTACTATTTTAATTACTTTCCAAGTTAAGTCTTTATGTCTCTACAATACATAATCACATAACATACAAAATTAGGTCATATATAATCAAGTATGTGTACTACTATATATTACCCTTCTTCTTAATCTAATCATGACTTGGATTTGTTATTATTGGTTTCGGCTTGCCGATATAGTTCACATTGTTCTTACGTTAATGTTCGATTGATTATCTTTAACCCTTAAGTATCATACTTAAGGTTTAAACAATGCCTTATAATGTTAGAATTAATCTTTACTTCTTTGTTAATCTGTTACTATTCATTCTATACTTACAAACCTTCTTCACTGACCAAACCCTAGGACTGGCGCTACGGTGCCGGTCATTGCCCTTCAACTCGTGATGCGGTGCCAGCTCTGTTTTTATTCATTCTATACTTACAAACCTTCTTCACTGACCAAACCATTATGCCTTGGATTGGCGCCGTGGCGCCAGCTTTATGCACCAAACAATGAAATTGTTTTATTTACATAATGAACTTCCCAGACTCCAAACTTGATCATTTTAAGTCTGAATTGGCTCGTTCAAAAGCCATTAGCTCACAAATCACATACTCTACGTGATCATGCGATAATTTTATATTTTTGACTTCGTTTACTCAAAATTCACATATTGGTTCATTTTTAAAGAAAACGATAAATGTCCGTGAATGTTCAACGCTCGTTTCTTCGTTCTAAGTCGGAATTCGGCCATTTTTGAGCCCGCAACTCTATAATGCCAAATAAGACTTATCTCCATCGAAAACCAACGTTTCCAAGTTCAAACACAAAATCTGACTTCCATTCCGAGAATTTCACGAATTTGACGATTATCGTCCAATCGTGTAAATTCTGGCAAAACTTCGATACTTAGGATTTGTTCATCGTTCTAAGTGAATTCAATTCATCATATGGACATGTCAACCTAAAATTTACATCAACTTATTTTCATGACAACTTATGGCTTATTTTTCATAAGTTTATAACTTATCAAAGTATAAACTACTTATAGTTTCTATTCTCATAACTTATGATAATTTAAGTCCTTTATTCATCATTCTTACATACTTTCATCATGTGAACAACATTCATGCAAACATGACACAAGTCTTATAAGTTCTTACTTAATTCATAGTTTATCTATGAACAAAGTGCTTATTCTCTGCTTATTTGGACTTAAGTCCTTATTTTATTCATTCCTATCATTCTTAGCATACAAGACCATCACTTCACTATCAAGCTATCATGGAAGAGATGGAAGATTATAGGACAAGAGTCTTACCCTTGACGACTATCTTTCTTCTTCTTGAAAATCTAACAAGGAAAGTTTGACTTATAAGTGCTTATTCTCTCTAACACTTAAGTTGTTTATGTTGGATGAAGTTAAAAAACCAATAATGAAATTTGAGCTTGCTATTTATAGGCTTTCTAAATTTAGGGCACTTTGGTCAAAAGCACATTCCACCTCCTTAGTAACCTCCTTACTATTCACTTATTTAACAACTAAGTAACTTGGCCATTACAATAATTCCTTTCCCATCACACAAAGTATTCTCACTCGTATATTGATTCACAAGATACGATATTTCATCCTTCATACATAATAGTATCATGCTTGTATTCATTTATTCGTACAATACATAAGCATCATACGATCAATACATTATCTTCTTAACGCGTGATATTCCTAACGTTCTCTAATTAAGTCCGCATACGAAATATTACTTTTTTCATACTTGAATTAATATTACATAATCCATCTCACTTTGTTATTTTGACGTGACGTATTTCTCGGAAGTTCAAAAATAATTCCCGAGCAGAAATCGATGAATAGTATTTTTCAGAAATTTCTCGAAAAGCTTTTATTTTCGTCTTGGAAATTCAAACACTTTAATTCCTTCACGTGGTTAGAATACTACGACTTTCTGACATTTCTAGGTTATAGAACGTAATTCATCTTACTAACACATACTACTAACAAATAATATTATTTTATTCATTATAAAAGTATTTACAAAAGGTTCGATTTTCTGGGGCGTTAAAATTAATTTGTTGATCAGTATTGTTTCAATTTCCTTCACAACTATTGCCCCGTTGTAGAAGTGAAAATCAAAGAAAACATTTATTTCTTTCATCTAATACTTATCGATTGATATTACTTGCTGGTGTAACGCCCTGAAATCTAGTCTATTCTTCCACCCAGATTCTGTACGTCACAGTCCCATCTCTTTCCCAACATACATCATTATATAGCTAAATATAACAATATACATTCTTAAATCCCAGGTTCTAATAACTTCCAACCTCGTTCATTACAAATAATGATAATTACATTATCCTTTACATCTTATAAGAGTGACTTTTATCCTCCATTAAGGATACATAACAGTTCATTAAACTAGTCTTTAGTTTAATTAAACTATTCTACAATACAAGTCTTGGCTTGATCTTCACGCTCATTCATATACTTAATGGCACTTCTTCTAGATACCGATCAACTTGATCTTTACGGTATCCTTAAGTTCTTTCTAACATCGTTCGCTGAAAATGTTTTTATTTAAAGCAAGTGTGAGCATTCAATTGCTCAACAAGTCATAGCAGTTGAATAAACAACATCAAGAATTTAAACATTCCTTTAGAACTTCGATAACCGAACAAAGGTTATGAAGCAGCTTGAATAATAGGAATAATTCTGATTTCTATCATTTTAAAACATTAGTCACATTCACTTTGACATACTTTCATTCTTCTACCTTTTTCAATACACATCCTGTTTGGCTAGAATCATTAGCACAAACTTAATAATAATGGTTCATGTATAAACAGAACATTCTCATATTGAATAGTTCAATCACAGAACAGTGCATCTCACAAAAACACCAAAGTGTTAAAATTGTGGCACAAGGCCTCATACATTCTACCACCTTGTACAAATATCTCACATTTGCACATAGACAAAACTTCTCATATTCAACATCTGAGAAAGTTTAAGAAACTAGCATTCATTTAGAATATGAATGAAGTTAGGAAACATGCCTTATGCACAGCTACAACTTTTAGTTTACGCTGAACTACTTATTCCAATCTCTATATAGCACATAATGAAATAGCACATACACCAATTAGTCATATACTTGACTTTACATATTAATTTACTTCACTTTATTTCTTAGGGCTCGCGTTCTTACAAACTAAGTTTATGCGACCAACTTTCTTTACCGGTTTACGGCTTCATGACATACGGAGATGTCTTAACTCATACGATCATCATCTTTGATGATTTACATTCTTATCTTCTTCTTATAACTCTTCTAGGACTCAACACACATCATGTCTCTGCTAGTAGTCCATATGGTACTCTGAGTGGTTTCCCACAAATAACCAACAAACAAGTTCCCGTCTCATCTACACTGTCTTTCACAGTGAGTTAGATCGGTTGCCAGTTTCGTATATACCTCCGCTCTAAAGTAATTTTTTAGCCCAGCTCCCATATGTCAACCATCAAAGATTACGATTGTACAACAACCTAAACTTATCTTAACTTATCCGAACCAATAAACTATAATGTTCGTTAAGTCAACTTCTCATTCCTTGTGGCTTTCTGGCAACTAAATGCCATACCTCTGGACTCATTCTTTATCGTCTAAGTCATACAGTCTTTTATATACTCAGAACGATCATTCAATATTAATTCTACGCATTTATAGCGTTAAGCATTTTACGTTACCTTATTCTTATCTTACAATGTCCGGTTCATTCGACTCGGAACGTAATCCAAGTTATAATCATTACTCGTCTTCTTAATGATATATGTCATTGTCTTTAATTCAGTTCTTCACCATTCACAGGTTTAATCATCATTCTTCATAATCTTACGGTCAAACCATACACGGTGTGTAGGTTCATCCCGTTTAATATACGCGTACACCTAACCCTTACGTCGGCTAAAGTGTTTAACACTTATATTTTATTCTAACATTTTCTATCTGACTCACATTCGGACTTCCATTAATCTTGATACCGTTCATTACGGCTTTCTTAATAAATCATATCTTACTTACTACCTTTGTCAACGTCTAATTCATATAACCAATGTATACTTAGAACGCTCGCCCGACACAAATACGATTCATGATAATCGTTTACGTATTCAGCGTTCACGTTGCTCATCTCTTACTCTCTCTTTCAACATTTATCTAAGGTTTTAATCGCTCTCATTCGTTTTCCATTACATTCTTATAAAACCCTACACATTTGGGTTCATTTACATACTTTCTACTTCTTGTTCGTCTTTTATGCAATTTTCGCCATAACTTCATTATAGCTAAGTTTAATCCGTTCTTCATGAACATTTCTATCGTTCCTAACCAAGCAATAAGCAACTAACTTATACGGGATAGTTTTAAACTTGTCCATCAATAACAAATTATACTACGATGGCTTTAAATTTGTCCATCAATAACGTACTTCGCGTGTTCTTCGCGTTCTTCATTCGTTCTTCATTTTTAATCTATATTTTTATTATGATTTCACTTTTTCTTAGAATTGGGTGTTATAAAACACCATTCCTTACTTATTTCACCGAATCGTTCATATAATTCATTCGGATCGCTCAAATTCATTACGAAACTTATACTTCGTTAAGAAATTTATAAACTAAACTTCTAATTCTTATTTTCTTCGTTTTCTCATGATTTCAACCATATGAAATCATTCTTAACATCATTTACTTCTATTCTCATTAAGTTATATTTTTAACATAGAAAACTTAAAGAAAATTTATATTAAACTAGGTTTTGGATTACCTTCTTCTTTAATCTTCTTCCATTGGATAAAGTTTGCACTCGGGCTAGCTTTCCCTCTTCCTTCTCCTCTTCTTCCGAACTCTCTCTCTCTCTCTCAAGTGTTGGTGAATTTTTCATTAACCAACAAATTAGCTTAAGCTTCTCTTATATAGAAAACCAAGGCTAGGGGAAAAATAGTCATTTCACCCCCAAAGTTATTACTCACACCTCCTTACTATTCATGAAGCTTCTCTTGGAAGCATCGTGCTTTCGTCTTACGGAATTCGTCTGACTGTTCAAAAAACTGCGATTCTCGGAATCCAAATATTTTCGGATATTTCGTCTTTCCTCTACAGATCAACTTTTACGCATTCTTCGGAACTCCGAATAACTGAAAAACACTTTTTGATGTTAAGCATTTTCCTTCACATTTTCCCCTAACGTAGCTAAATAAATGAAAAGTACATAACAGTACTTTTCGTTGTTTTTATTTCGTCCGATTTCTGAACATTTTTTGAGAAAAACTTTTATCGACTTAATTAATTTTTCACGATATTTTATTGTCAAATCTTTCGACGGAATGTCATTTCAACATACCAAACTCTCGAAAAGGCTTAGGTTATTCAAACCCTAACTCTTAGGGTTTCATCGGGTAAATAGTGCTTATTTCGTCTTTTTCCTTAGAAATATTTTGTTCCTGGAAAAATTTTATTTTCGTCTTGAAAATTCTTACTCATTCAGTCTAGCTCGTAGCCAGAATCCTCCCGTTTTATAATCATCCTAGGTTTTAGAATGATTAATAAACACATAGCACAGAATATTATTAATAAAAGTTCATTTTATTAATAACTAATTCTTTAAACTTAAATTCTGGACAATCCAATTTTTCCGGGTTGTCACATTCTTCCCCTTATAAAAATTCCGTCCTCAGAATTTCTTAAAACCACACCCATACCCGGGTGCTTTATTCCTACAACTTTTAGCAAAGGTTTCATTCCTACCTCTTTTCTTTCTTATTACCATCCTTTTCATAAGGATCATCTGTTGACATAATTGTCATTAGTTAAACCTCACGTCTAACTATACTTTCAATCTCTCGGGTCATCACATTCACCCCTTCTTCACAGAATTTTGTCCTCAAAATTTTAGATTACTCTTATTCTTTACATCTATTCAAAGAAGTTCTTATCTTTCAAACATTCCCTAACCTTCATAACTTATCAAGAATCATGAACTAGAAGGAATACATAGGAATATAAAGATTCCTTTAAAACATTTCATACTTTTGCCGAGGGGTCAAATAAACCATGAACTCTTACTAGGTTTAACAACATTTCACCGCAAACCCTTCTATCACGGTCAGTTTACAATCACCAAGAAAGCAAATTACCTCTTCCATACGTAGGCAATCAACCCATCGTATAACCCCATTTCGGGGTATGTTCACCTCAAACTTAATCATTAGATTCTGCACCAAAACAATTTGGTTCGGCATAACTCTTCAAAGAAAGCTCAATTTTCTTATGACATGACATACCATTTGTCTTAGCCAAATCAAATAGCTTAGACCATACCAATAAATTGGACATCAACTTGAAATATTCGTCTAGTCAAATCAATTGACATTGACTACTTCTTTAAATTCTTTCGCAATACATCAAAACGTTTTATGACGTCATGATACCGTACTTTTCACTGTACGTTAAGGACTTCGTCAGTTTATGACTTCATCATTATACAACATACCATAGCGGGTTGTTGATCATAAGATCACATCCAACATCAGGTTCAATTGCATTAATAACTCCATCCTTTTACCATCCTTGCATCAAATGCACTAATGATATAAAATTTAATTTGATATTTCAAATCAATTTTTGTTTAGCCGAAACAATTAGCATAGACATACCAAGAATAGTTCTTTTAAAATCCATTGGTTCCAAAAGTTGAACCAATTCTTTCATTTTCAAAATGCGCACACCTAAGCACGATTTCAATAAACTTCGAAATCTAGCCTAGCTAGAGGACTTGGAATATCCTATTTCTACGTCTTCCTTCATTGTCTTACTTGCGACAATACTTAATCTTCTCTAGCACCTTCAATGCTAAGTCTACTGAAAATAACTCGTTTTTAGTCTAAACATTCATATACCTTAGTACAGTCCATCAACTTACCACACATTATGAATTCAGGAACTTTCCACAATAATATGAGTTTAAGAATTTATCCCAGTCAGACCATAGGCGTACATTAGCTGAGGAGTTCAAAAACATACCATATGATTATGAGTCATGAACTTACCATAAGTATAAGTTTTAAGAACTCGCACCTAATCTTAACATTCTCTACCTATCACACATATACATGAGAAAAGATTCACCTTCTCGTCATATACATATTGATAGCATGACCAATTAATCTAATGATTATCACTATAATAAGCTAAGCAGTTGTTACACCAAAGCACAAACCTCTGCCCATAACAAAGGTTCATACAACTCAGCTATCACATAAGTTCTCAATTAAAATCTTACAACTTCTAAATTTCTCTTTACTTAATACGAATTTTCTTTAATTCTTATGATATCCTTTACAACTCAATTTGAGTTCTTCTTCCTATACTACTTCGTAGTACCATTCATTTATAGCATTAGCTATAAATCATCCATCATTTAATAGAACATTCGTTATTACGATTCAATATGATCACGTGGTTATCTTCTTCCTTAATCGTTTAACTCAACGATCTTCCAAACCTTCTCTCTACGATTATAGTCTTAGGTACTCATACCTAAGGTTTATGACTTATCAGCTCTGATACCACTCTGTAACGCCCCGAAATCCGGTCTATTCTTCTACCCAGATTCCATACATCACGGTCCCATCTCTTTCCTAACATACATCATTATATAGCTAAATATAACAATATACATTCTCAAATCCCAGGTTCTAATACCTTATAACCTCATTCATTACAAATAATGATAATTACATTATTCTTTACATCTTACAAGAGTACTTTTATCCGCCACCAAGGATACATAACAGTTCATTAAACTAGTCTTTAGTTTAATTAAACTATTCTATAATACAAGTCTTGGCTTGATCTTCAAGCTCATTCATATACTGAATGGCACTTCTTCTGGATACCGATCAGCTTGATCTTTATGGGATCCTTAAGTTCTTTCCAACATCGTTCACTAATAATGTTTTTATTTAAAGCGAGTGTGAGCATTCAATTGCTCAGCAAGTCATAGCAGTTGAATAAACAACATCAAGAATTTAAACATTACTTTAGAACTTTGATAACCGAACAAAGGTTATGAGGCAGCTTGAATAATAGGAATAATTCTGATTCCTATCATTTTAAAACATTAGTCACATTCACTTTGACATACTTTCATTCTTCTACCTTTTTCCATACACATCATGTCTGGCTAGAATCATTAGCACAGACTTAACAATAACGATTCATGTATAAATAGAACATTCTCATATTGAACAGTTCAATCACATAACAGTTCATCTCATAGAAACACCGAAGTGTTAAAATTATGGCACAAGGCCTCATACATTCTTCCACCTTGTACAAATATCTCACATTTATACATTGACAAAACTTCTCATGTTCAACATCTGAGAAAGTTTAAGAAACTAGCATTCATTTAGAATATGAATGAAATTAGCACAGCTACAACTTTTAGTTTACGCTAAACTGCTTATTCCAATCCCTATATAACACATAAGGAAATAGCACACACACCAATTAGTCATATAATTGACTTTACATATTGGTTTACTTCACTTTATTTCTTAGGGTTCGCGTTCTTACAGACTAAGTTTACGCGACCAACTTTCTTTACCGGTTTACGGCTTCATGACATACGGAGATGTCTTAACTCATACAATCATCATCTTTGATGATTTACAGTCTTATTTTCTTCTTATAACTCTTCTAGGACTTAGCACACGTCGTGTCTCTACTAGTAGTCCATATGGTACTCTGAGTGGTTTCCCAAAAATAACCAACAAACAAGTTCCCGTCTCATCTACATTGTCTTTCACAGTGAGTTAGATCGGTTGCCGTCTTGAAAATCTTTTGATTGAATGAGTAAGAATTTTCAAGACGAAAATAAAATTTTTCCGTGAACATAATATTTATGGGGAAAAAGATGAAATAGGTATTATTCACCCGACAAAACCAAAGGGTTAGGGTTTGGATAACCTAAGCCTTTCCGAGAGTTCGGTATATCAAAATGACATTCCGTCAAAAGATTTGACGATTATATGTCGTGAAAAGTTAAGTAAGCCGATAAAAGTTTTTCTCGAAAAGCATGCAGAAATTGGACAAAATAAAAATAACGAAAAAGTATTGTTATGTACTTTTCACTCGTTTAACTACGTTAGGGGAAAACGTGAAGGAAAACGCTTGACACCAAAAAGTGTTTTTTAGTTTTTTGGAAATCCGAAGAATACGTAAAAGTTAATCGGTAAAGGAAAGACGAAATATCCAAAAATATTTGGATTCCGAGAATCGTAGTTTTTAAAACTGTCAGATGAAACTCGAAAGACGGAACCACAAAACTTACAAGCTAAGTTTCGTGAATAGTAAGGAGGTTAACTAAAGAGGTGGAAATAGTAAACTTAAGGGCTAAGTAAACTTAAGGAGTAAGTAAACTTAAGGGCTAAGTAAATTTAAGGGCTAAGTTAACTTAATGCTTAAGTCATGAATAGTATGGAGGTTTGAGGGGCAAAATGACTATTTTGCCCCTAGCCTTGGATTTTCTATAAATAGGAAGCTAATTTTTATTTAAGTGGGATTTTGAAAATCCTATATCATGAGAGAGAGAGAGAGAGAGAGAGAGAGAGAGAGAGAGAGAGAGCTTGAGAGCTTGGAGAAGATGGAGAAGGAAGAGAATGAGTATGAATGATCGGATCGATGGTGATTGTGAAATAGAAAAGCTTGCGAATCACCGGATTTTGTCTAGCGGAAGAAAAAATAAAGAAGAGAGGTAACCTAAAACCTAGTCGAATTTAATTTCTCTTTAAGTCCTATACGTTAATAACATAGCTTATTGAGAATAAATAGTAAAAGAAGTTAGGAATGATTTCATATGGTTGAAATCATAAGAAAATGAATAAATAAGAATTAGAAGTTTATTTAATAAATTTCTTAAGGAAGTATAAGATTCGTAATGAATTAGAATGATCCGAGTGGATTATATGAATGAGTAGGTGAAATAAGTAAGGAATGGTGTTCTATAACATCAAATTCCAAGAAAAAGTGAAATCGTAATCCAAAATATTGATTAAAAATGAAGAACGAACGAAGAACACGAAGAACATGCGAAGAACATGAAGAACGTTGTTGATGGACAAATTTAAAACCATCGTAGGATAATTGTTGTTGATAGAAAAGTTTAAAATCACCGCGTATAAGTTAGATGCTTATTTCTTAGTTAGGAACGGTAGAAACGTTCATAAAGAACGGATTAAAACTGAGCTATAACGAAGTTATGGTGAAATTTTCGTAAAAGATGAACGAGAATTAGAAAATGTGTAAATGAACCCAAAGGTGTAGGGTTTCATAAGAAAGTAAGACAACATAGAAAACATGAGTCATGGACTCAAGATCGAACGAGTTCCGAGTTTGGATGACCGAATTGCAGACGAGCGAACGAAGAGTGTTAAAAATATAAAACGAATGAAGGGTGAAGATCAATCCAATCGAATGGCATGTTAACAGATTCAGAATGAAGTTCTGTCTAAGGGGTATTTAAGTACATAAGATAAAGAAGAGAATTGCTTTGGAACAACCTCGTTATGAGTTATAACAAAGAAGATACGAGATCGCAAAGTACACATCTCAAACTTGATTCAAGACTTAACAAATTTTCTAGGTTTTGTGCTTGGCGCCGCAGCGCCAGCTGAGCCTTGGGAGATGGCGCCTTAGCACGAGATCGGCCATCAGCTACTGACGAGTCGCACCGCAGCGCGAGAGAAAAGGAAGAGAGTGGCACCGCAGCGCCGGTGTGGGGAAAAAGCCAGAGATGAGCTTTTAATTGCTCAGCTCTTGGGGGAAACGTAAGGGAAGATAAAGAACATAAGGTTCATCAAATATAACACTTAATCTAGTAAATTAAACCTTTAATGAAGGTTGAACAGAAAGATTAAACAAGATTAAAAGACAGAGAATTTAAGCTGTAGATTACGGAACCGATATCTGGGGACCGTAGTTACGATAAACGAACATGGAGGATTTCTATAGTTGTGATTCCTTATACGTTGAGCGACGAGGGTAATGAATAACATTTTGATGTTATGTCATGATAATGAGAGATAAGTGTGAAGCGTATAGACGCTGTGTACGCAATGTTGTTGCGATAAATGAGTGGTCTTAGCATACAACGAACGGTATGGCTTCGACATTAAGAATGACTAATGAACAGGGGATTCAAGTAATGGATAACGAAAGTATTAAGTAAGATACAAATGGTATTAAGAAATCCATAATGAACGGTAATAAAATTAATGAAAGCCGAAGGTGAGTCGTATAGGAATGAATCCTGAGGTATGGCATTTAGTTGCCAGAAAACCATAAGGAATAAGAAATTAACTTAACGAACGTTATAGTTAATGGTTAAGATAAGTTACAATAAGTTTAGGTTGTGGTACAATCGTAACCTTTGATGGTTGACATATGGGAGCTGGGCTAAACAATTCCTTCAGAGAGCGAAGTTATATACGAAACTAGCAACCGATCTAACTCACTGTGATGGTAGTGTAGATGAGATGGAAACTTGTTTGTTCGTTGTTTGTGGAAACCACTCAGAGTACCATATGGATTACTAGCAAAGAAGCGATATGTGATGAGTCCTAGAGAAGTTATAAGAAGAAGATAAGAATGTAAAACATCAAAGATGATGAACGTATAAGGAAGACATCTTCGTATGTCATGAAGCCGTAGAACGGTAATGAAAGTGGTCGCGTAAACTTAGGTTACAAGAACGTGAACCCTAAGAAATAAAGTTAAGCAAACTAATGCATAAGTCAAATATACATGACTAATTGGTGTATGTGTTGTTTTTCCTATGTGTTACATAGGAACTGGAATGAGCAGTTTAGCATAAGTTGTAGCTGTGCGTAAGGAAAGTTCCAAACTTCATTCAAATTTTAAATGAATGCTAGTTTCTTAAACTTCTCAGATGTTGAACTTGAGAAGTTCTGTCTATGTGCGAATGTGTGATATTTGTACAAGGTGGTAGAATGTATGAGGCCTTGTGCCACAATATGAACACTTCGATGTTTCTATGAGATGAACTGTTATGTGATTGAACTGATTCAATATGAGTATGTTCTGTTTATACATGAACCGTTATTGTTAAGTCGGTGCTAATGATTCTAGCCAGACAGGATGTGTATGAAAAAGATAGAAGAATGAAAGTATTTCAAAGTGTATGTGAATAATGTTTTAAAATGATAGGAATCGAGATTATTTCTATTATTCAAGCTGTTTCATAACCTTAGTTTGGTTATTGAAGTTCTAAAGAAATGTTTGAATTCTTGAAGTTGTTTGTTCAACTACTATGACTTGTTGAGCAATTGAATGCTCACACTTGCTTTAAATGAAAAATATTTTCAGTGAACGATGTTAGAAGAACTTAAGGATCCCGTAAAGATCAAGCTGATGGTATTCAGATGGAGTGACATTCAGAATGGAAATGAGTGAGAAGATCAAGTGAAGACTTGTAATATAAAATAAGTTAAATGAACTTTAGATTAGTTTAATGAACAGTTATGAATCCTTAGTGGCGGATGAAAGTCACTCGTGTAAGATGTAAAGAATAATGTAATTATCGTTATTTGTAATGAAAGGAGTTATAAGGTTTTAGAACTTGGGAATTTAGAATGTATGTTGTTATATTTCAGTATATAATGATGTATGTTTGGATGAATGATGTACTCGTGACGTACGGAATTCGGGTATGAAGATAGACCGAATTTTGGGGCGTTACACATTCTTTATCATCTAAGTCATACAATCTTTTGTATACTCAGAGCGATCATTCAATATTAATTATACGCATTCATAGCGTTAAGCATTTTACGTTTCCTTATTCTTATCTTACAATGTCCGGTTCATTCGACTCGGAATGTCATCCAAGTTATAATCATTAATCGGCTTCTTAACGATATACGTCATTGTCTTTAATTCAATTCTTCACCGGTCACAGGTTTAATCATCATTCTTCATTATCTTACGGACAAACTGTAACGAGAAAGAAATTCGGATCCTTTGTAAAATAATTTTATTTAATAAGATAATGAATAAAATTATATTATTTGTTATTATTACGAGTTAGTAAAATGAATATTGTTATATAACCTAGAAACATCGGAACTTAGTAGTATTTAGCTACGTGAGAGAATTTAAGTGTTTGAATTTCCAAGACGAAAATAAAAAAATTTCGAGAAATTTTTCTAAAAAACACTATTCATCAATTTCTGCTCGAGAATTATTTTTGAACTTCTGAGAAATACATAAGATAGAATATCGAAGTGAGTTGGATTATGTAATAAGAATTTAAGTATGGAAAACGTAATTTTTCACATGCGGACGTAATTCGAGAATGTTAGGAAAATAAAGCGTTAAGTAAGTGAGTGTATTGATCGTATGATACGTATGTATTGTACGAGGTATTGAATACGAGTATGATATGAAGTATGATACAAGTATGTATGAAGGATGGAATATCGTATATTGTGAATTAATATACGAGTGAGAATACGAGTATAATACGTAGAGAATTTGTAATAAGGCTTTTAGCCAATTGAGTTGGACTTGTAGGATTGTTAGCAAATTGAAAGTCCAATAGCATTAATGTGCAAGCCCAATGGGTTGTTAATGAGAAGTCCAAGCAAGTTGGTAATACAAGCCCAAAGCTTAAGTTAAGTTAATTAAATCCAAGCCCAAGCTAGGATCCAATGAATTAAGGTGATCCATGGGACAACCCATGGTCAATTGGTTAATCTTGGTGACCAAGAAAATAAAGTGATGAGCAAGCAAAGGATAGGATTTGTGGAGGCCAGGTTAACTTAATTAGGAAGCAATGAATAGTAAGGAGGTTAGATTAAGGAGGTGGGATGGCCTAAATGACTAAACTACCCTAACTTTAGCAATCCTATAAATAGAAGACTTTTGATTTCATTTGTTACTTGTTCTTTTTCATCCAACACAATTGACTTATTATTTAGAGAGAATAAGCAAGAATAAGTTACTTTCATTTGTTAGAAAAGAGAAGGAGAAAAGCTAGTTCAACAAGGGTAAGCCTTTCATGTCATTAGTCTTCCATCCCTACCACTATAAGTTATTACGAGAAGTGTGGATTAATGATCATGTATGCTAAGAATGATAGGAATGAATAAAATAAGGACTTAAGTCCTAATAAGCCGAGAATAAGCACTTTATTCATAGATAAGCTATGAATTAAGTAAGAACTTGTAAGACTTGTGTCATGTTTGCATGAATGTTGTTAACATGATGAAAGTGTGTAAGAATGATGGATAAAGAACTTAAATTATCATAAGTCATGAGAATGGAAACTATAAGTAGTTTATACTTTGATAAGTTATAAACTCATAAAGAATAAGCCATAAGTTATCATGAAAATAAGTTGATGTAATATGTAGGTTGAAATGTCAATATGATGGATAAAATCCATTTGAAATGATAATCAAATCATAGTAACGAAGCTATGCCATAATTCTCACGATTGGACGATAATCGTCAAATTCGTGAAAATCTCGGATTAGAGGTCAAAATTTGATATTGAGCTCGGAAATGTTGGTTTTCAATGGGAACAGGTCTTATTTGGCATTATAGAGTTGCGAACTCAAAAATGACCAAATTCCGACATAGAACAAAGAAACGAGCGTTGAACATTCACGGACGTTTATCGTTTTCGTTGAAAATAAACCGATAGGTGAATTTTGAGTAAACGAAGTCAAAAATATAAAATTCTTGCATGAACATGTAGAGTATATGATTTGTGAGCTAATGGCTTTTGAACGAGCTAATTCAGACTTAAAATGATCAAATTTGGAGTCTGAAAAGTTCATTGTGCAAATTAAAACTGTAAACTATCTAGTGCACTGAGCTGGTGTCGCGGTGCCAGCCCAAGGCCAATGTGTGGTGTTGCAGCGCCGTGCATAGTATAATGACCTACTGGAAAGTGGCGCCACAGCGTGAGTCTCAAGATCTTGAGAGTGGCGCCAGCATGATGCAAAGGCCGATGATAGTATCACTAACTTGCGTGCCATGCAACAGAAATTGAAGGGTATTGATTGGCCATAAAATGCATAGTCCTAGGGTTTGATCAGTAAAGAAGATTTGCAAATATAGAATGAATGGTAACTGATTAACAAAGAAGTAAAGATTAATTATAACAATATAAGGCATTATTTAAACCTTGAGTATGATACCTAAGGGTTAAAGATAATCAATCAAAGATTAATGTAAGAACAATGTTAACTATATCGGCAAGCCGGAATCAATAGTAACAAATCTAGTACAGAATTAGATTGAGAAGAAGGGTAAGATTCATTAGGAACCATGCATGTTTATTCATGACCTAATGTGTTATGTGATGTGATCATCTACTGTAGAGACCTTAAAGACTTAACGTGAACGTGTAATAACCATAACAGACGCTGAAGGCAAGTATTCTAACCCTTGTCTATGTTCAATCTAGACAAGCTTTGTGGTTCATGTATTCTTACGCATGAATTGTTGTATAATGAAGTCAAAGCCAATTCTTTCGGCTAGACTTACGATATATTGGATTTCTTACAATCTATCAATGTATGGTCAATGTTGTACCAAGTTATATTGGTGTGGTTTTCAAATGAAGACTGAGTATGCTAAAATGTTTTGTCGTCAAACGACAGGCACGTGAGGTTTCCACAACATAAACGTACATACGTTTAATGAATGTAGTGTTGATCAACATAGAGTACTATAGGCTGATCAGACGTGCTCGTAAGAAATGCCAAACTTACGGACTTTATGCCGGGATGTCCTTTTCAAAGAAAGTATGAAATGATCAAGGTCTTGGACCGGAATTGATGTTTTACTGAATATTGTTATTGTAAAACGTTTTAAATAAAAGAGAAGTGTTATTTGGAATTATCGATAGTACTTCATAACTATTGTTCAATTATCTAAGATATATGATTTGTATGATTCAAGTATATTGTTAAATAGAATTGTTTTACTTGCTGAGCTAGTCATGCTCACTCTTGCATGAACCATATGAATGCAGCTAAGACCGAAAGGACCGAAGGATCCGACAAGGATAAAGGAAAGGCGAAGACGAACCCGTAGAATAACTCTGTAATAATATAGGGTTGAAATGATAATATTTGATATTATGACAAGCACAAATGTAATGGTTATAAAGAACCTGGGGAATGTTAGTATAGATTTTTAATATATATATATAAGGCATATTCATTCTTTTGAGGCTTTTTGATTGAATGTTTGTATGAAGTGTAGCACCATGGAGCACCATTTGTTGGGTTAGAAGATACCCGGATTTGGGGGCGACACAGGTTGGTATCAAAGCCTTAGGTTATAAAAATTAATGGGGAGAATTAAAACCTTAAGTCATAACCATAAGAGAAGTCAAGGAAGTAAAAGAAGAAAATAACCTTATAAAAATGCATTATGAATATATTATGTGTTTTTATTATTCTACTGACGTGTACTAATCAACTTAATTATTTTGTGTAGATGTCAGGTGTAAATGGAATGCATATAGATGTACAGGCAGTTAGTGAAGAGTCGGTTAACTAGATAGAGGTTATACCGAAACCAATAGCAAAGGAGCCAGAGATAGTAGTGATTGAGTTTGGAGACTCAAAGGACCCCGATCTCATGTCGGTATTTGATGGCATGATGGAAGAGGAAGTAGAGGTTGTGTCCTTCAACCCAATAGCACTTGCAGAAGAGACATCCCAAGGCAGTCTATGATGTCACTATTCATGGTAGTGTTAGACAGGAACCTCCACTATTGTCAAGAGGTGAAGGAGTTACGAGCGAAGCTCTAGGCTGTCTTACAGGATAAGACATATGTGGAGTCAATGTGGGAACAAGAACACGATGAGCGGGTCTTAGCCAAGGACAAGGTCCATGAGCTAAAGCATGAGGTTTTTGAGCTCAAGGAGGAGCTAAAGACCAAGAGACAAAAGATAGGGAGAATGTCTATATCCATAGGAGTTCTCATCGAGATTTCGAGGAGCGGTGGTTGGGGTATCCAAAGAAAGTGAAGGCACTCTAAGACACCTCATCGGTAGGGATGTTATCGCTGGTTTGGCCACAACAGATTTTAATAATGCCTTAAGTCAGATGTAATCTAGTAGTAGTTAGAGTAGTTTTAGATATGTAAATATTGTGTATCTAAGTAGTGACATAAAACCCTTTTTTGTATATCAAAGGGTAGTCTTTTGTAAATCCCAATTTTTAGAAAGCAATTATGGGATGGTAATGTAATCAGCTTAGGCTGTGTAATTGTGACACCCCCAAATCTGGGTTACCTGACCCCGAGTTTGGTGCTCACGATCCACAATATAATAAGCATCTACCTACCCATTCATTGATGAATAGAATATTACACCACATTAACTTATAAAGTTAATACATTAGTCCTAGGCTCTCTAACCTTAACATTACAAACATACCCTTTAGATATACAAAAAGGGTTTACAAACATAACATAATAATAATATTATTCATAACTAATTTATAACTATGCCTTTTCCTTTGTCCTTCACAGCACCTCTTGCCACTTCGTCCCTAGCTGAAAAGTTTTATTTAGCAAGGGTGAGCAACAAATTTGCCCCGCAAGTTAAGACATACAATAAATGTATAAGAATCAATAAGAACAGACTATCAATTTTGATAGAATGAAACCAAAGTTCTGGGAACTTTGAAATAGCTGAACAAATCTCTAATTTCTAGCAAGTCTTCTCACAATCTAGGCAACCCAATAATTTGATAATGAAAGAGTGCAACGCTTTCAAAGTTTCTACGATATTCTAATGAATAACAATTTAGAAATATTCTCCAGGGTGTATACTGAATGATCTTAAATGATCTTAAAATTATCTTTTCGAGTAACTATCAAGATTTACGTTGATATACCCAAATAATAGGATGGAAATATTTTCCAAAGTTATGTTGAGTGATCACAAGGATATAGAACTTACTTGTCGAGTAACTATCAAAGATATACTTTGATATACCCAGGTTTATCAAATAACCATAAAGATTAAATCATACCCCTCCGCAAGTACTTAGAACGACCAACTCCTTGTACCCTATATTATGCATAATACTTACACGCGCGCAAAGGCCGAATATACGACCAAATATGTTTCCTTTGTATAAAAGGTTGTTCTTCTCAGACTTAGAATCAGAATTTGATTTAACAACGAAATACAATGATTTCAATATCTAATCACTTCTCCTCTCTTCTCTTCTCAAACCTATCAAGTTTTCTTTTTCGATCTAGCCGAAACAACTGGCATTGATCTATCAATAATAATTGAATTCTCTTCTTTTCTCTTCTCGAATCTATAAAGTTCTAACAAATGATCGTCTAGCCAAAATAATTAGCTAAGACACTTCTCAACATAATTCTACAATAGACAAGAATTATTTGTACTATTTACAATCATTAATAGCTTCTACGGATGTGAATATCCAATAATAATTATTCTTTAAGTATATTTTCAGATTTACTAATTTAGTTTGAATTACTAAATATGCACTAACTGCGAATAATCAACAATAAATTCTCAGACATGGTCTAATCAACAATAATTAACCACCATAATAATTAAACAATATTAACTCAAGGTTGAGTTAAGAAAACTTGCCTTCCGCGTTGATTACAACTACACAATATACTTATTTGCATTCGTAAGACCTAAAATCAACAATATCGGTCTCACAATTAGCACAATAATTCACAACACGTATCACTGTAATTTACAGTCAATACTTCTCCTAGACACATTACCATATAGCCACATTAGTGTTTATAACCTATATAAACACTTATCAAGTCTAACTAGTTCGGTCTAGTTGGACTTCGGTCTATTCTCGGAGTACTAGTCACCCTATCCGACAATTAACACACTTATTATCTATTAAACTTGGTCTCTAAGCTTCAATATTATTTTAGATAAGTCATATATCATTTATAATATTTTTCGGAAGCTTTTAATAATTTATAAATAATTATTATAATTTATAATAATTTTTCAAACACCGAAATCATTTTTAAATGATTTAATTACCAAATAATCTTATCATCATTAATATTTAATAATATAAAAATATTAATGACATACTTGTCAAAATACTAAAGTTATTAATAATAACTTAAAATATTTTTAAATTGCTAATATTCTATTTAAATGATTTTTAAAGTAATTAAAATCATTTTTAAATCATCACCATTAATATTTAAATATTAATGAAATATTTACCAAAATATTAAAAGTCATTAATTATAATTGAAAATATTTTTAAATCATTTTTCTCATTTTTAAATGATTTTAAATCAATAAAATCATTTTTAATTTATTTATTTAATATTATAATTAAATAAATCCAATATCATTAATATTAAATTATTAATGAAAATTCTCCAAAAATATTAAAAGTTACATTTTATAACTCAAAATAATTTTAAACACTTTATTCTTATTTAAAATGATTTTTATAATATTAAAATCATTTTTCTCTAATTTATTTATTATACTAATTAAATAAATTAAATACCATTAATATTTAAATAATTATAAATATTAATAAAAAAAATATCCTAAATAGTCAAAAATTATTTTTTATAATTTAAAATAATTTTCAAAACTATTTTTGTAATTTTTGAAATTTATTTCTATTTTTAATTAATTTTTGGAAAATCGAAAATTAAAAATATTTATAAACTGTCGCTATAGGCTATAGCGACACTAAGCGTCGTTGTTGGTGTTCTTGAGCCTCAAGAATACTGACAGCTCAATGTTCAAGGGTCAACGTTTGACCACGTTTAATTTCATGTCTATCTTGTTTCCGTCCAATCTAAAACTCAAATCTTGTAGCATACATGTAGTACTACAATTAACATCAATAATCTAGGTCATACAACAACTCAACAAAGAGATCTGATCCTCCAAAGTTACTGTCAAAGTGCTGCTGGGTTTTCTGGGTAACCCAGAAACCCAGGCAGTTACAACATGCCATATTAAGGCTCGATTATTTTAGTGTTCTAGTCATGCTTCATGTGATATCTTGGTTCATACTCGTAGTATACATGACAAGGAACATATATAAATCAACAGATCAGATTAACAATAACACAATTGCCAGATACAGCTTGGTCAAACTATGTCAAAGGGCCAGTTCTTACATTTTTTGGAATTTCCAGAAAACAACTTTGTGACCGGATGGCTTAGTTTGACCATCCATTAAATCCCACATGTTTGTTTTATAAGCAATCTAATAGCATAGATCTATTGTCCATATGACAGTCTACAATCTTACACACTGACACACTATCAAACACATTATCAAACAACTTACACACTGACAGATCAAGGCCTTTCTAAGTCTTGTTAGACACTGATTTTACACTTTCTGGGTTACCTAGAAAGTTATGGTCATGCTCGGTCAACTCTCTTTGACCACGAATAAAATGAAATCTAGACATCCAATTATTGTAATTCCACATCCAGATCAAAGACCTCATGTCAAGCTACAGATTAAAACTTTAAAACAACAAAAACCAAAAACAGAAAAAAAATCTAGGGCCATTGACATTCGGTTGTCAGGCCACCTTTTGTGTTTTTGGACAGTTTTTCAAAAACTCCATTTTAAAGCCTTTTGATGCTATGGATCTATTTTAGATCATCATAGATCATCTAAAAACATTTTCTAACAAGTATCTAAACACAAAAACACCACTTTTAACTAAGCATACAAGATCAAAAGTGAACCGGGGTTTATACCTCTCTTGCTAAATCTTTGATCCTTGCTCTACTGAACTGATATTAATGATCTAGAATGAGTTTTAGGGACTGATACACTTTATATTTTTGGAGGTTAGGAGAGAGAATAGGTTTGTTGAGAGCTTGATAGCAAAATGAGCAAATTAATGGACTTGCTCTCTCTTAGATCTCTTATAATATGATACAATGTATCTATACAATGCAAGGTGTCATGCAAATCAGATTGTGGCTGAGATTTTTTAGTCACCAAGTCAAATGAGTTGGTCACCAACTCTTGATTTTGGAAAGATTTGCAAGTTAGCTATTAAAAATATACTAAAAGGGCATTTTGGACATTCTCCTTGAAATTTTAATGGCATAAAAGACTTTGATCCAACCCTTAGGGTTTAACCCTAAGGTTCTAACCATTAGGTTTTACAACTTTAGTTTCTAGGATTTTTCTAATTAGGGTTTTTTAAATAGGAAATTAAGATAACTAAAATATAATTAGTGTTTCCTAATTATATTAAAGGTTATCAATCACATTTGGGCTTACTAATTAGGATTAGGGTTTTCTAATTAGGAATTAGGATTCCCGAATTTTAAATTAGGGTTTCTCGGCATACAATTAGGGTTCCTTACCAGCGTTAGGGTTTCTAAACCTGAGATTAGGGTTTTTAATCCCTTATTAGGGTTTACTAATATTGTACCCTACCCGATCAATAATTCTAAACAATACAAACACGCACTCATTAATACAATTATTTTAATTATATTTTTTATAGAATCCCTATCCAGACTTAGGGTTAGGGTTTCTATTCTCTGTTAAGCACAACTCTACTCTTAATTCCCAATTAATACACAAATTAACTTATTCTCTAAACTCGTATCACATATACACAGCACAATATTAACAGTCAATATTAATATTAAATAAAAAAAATATTATTCGTAAATTTTGGATTATTCAAAATCCCGGGTTATCACACTCTCCCCTCCTTAAAAGGATTCTGTCCTCAGAATCACCGCTTCCTTATTCTCTACAATCTTTTAAAGTTGTATCATCAATTCATTTTTATCAACACAATATTAAATTGTTTCTTATATTCTAACCTGTGAGTTGGATCCATAAAAGAAACCAATTCACAACAATATCTAACTCAATATTACTCGCGTAATTAAATTTCTAAACGAAATCATTACCTGCCGCTACCTCCTGGGCAGCCATTGTATCTTTCACCGTCATGTTGAATGCATGGGCCGATGGTCTTCCTGGGTGAGCAGGTCCTTGAATTGCCAAGGTTCCGCTACCAGGTCCCTTGTTGACATTTTCCTTCTCCGTATTTCTCTTCGGACAGTTCCGAATCAGATGATCAGTCGATCCACATGCAAAGCAACCTTGTATCTTCTTCGGATTGGGACAATTGGGTGACATGTGTCTCTCTTGCCCGCAGTTGTAACAGACTCCCTTCTTCTTCAGAACAAACTCCAGAATGATTTTTGCCATAAGTTGCACATGGTCCCCTCCCTTTCCTATTCTCTTTTGTCTTACTACCCGAATGGGTATTCTCACTCCACTTTCTCTTATTTGGATTACTACCACCACTGCTTCCTCCGTCATTTGTCTTCTTCTTCTTCTCTTGATGAAATTGAGATTCAACTTCGCTCCCTCCTTCAACAATTAACGCTTTCTCCAACAAAGCCACGAACGTGCTTGTGACAACCCGAATTTTCATAAGTTATTAAAATAAGAATTTAATAATTAAAATTCTTATTATGAGGTGTATATATTTTGAATTATGTGATTTGGTGTAAAGAGAATTATATATTCATATGTTGGAGAATATGAGATTTAATAGATAATTAAACTATTAAAGAAATTAAATAATATTAGTTAATTTAATTAAGTTGAAATTATGTTATGAGATAATATAATTTTAATTATTATGCCTTGTGGGCAATGAAAATTATTATGAGTTAAGTTTCATAAATAGTGTGAATAATTCACTTAATTAAAATAGTGAATTAATATAAGTGTAATTGATTTAATAAAGTGAGAAGGTAATATATTGCATGAAAATGTAAATGTTAGTATAATGCGAGTAAAATATTTATTAAGTCTATTAAATATTTTTGTTGGAAATTTTATGGAATAAAATGAATATTTATGGTATTAAATAAATATTTGATGAAAATTGTTATGGGATAGTTTATTTAAGTGTGATAAAATAGATGAGATTTATACGTATTTTATTACGCAAGTATAATTAGTGATATTCTAATTTAATTAAATAATTAAATTAGAGGAGTGAGAATTTATTAAATAATGTTATGATTATAATGGTTGAATAGAAATTATAATTTTACTGATAAGGTTAATTTTATTTCTTAAGGAATTAAAGGTACATAATCTAGTTTATGTGTTCTTGAGTTTCTTTTAAAATTGAAGTTTTGGTTAATGAATTTGTGGGTTACGATATTCTATATGTTATTAGATATTTATAATTTGATAATGGTCATCTAGAAACAAATTTTTAGAAATCAAATTCATGTATTTATACTAAAGAAGAGGAATTTGGGTTTTGATTTTAATGTGTGTTTTGGTGTATTTTGGGACTAAAGTTGATGACTAATTCGTGAGGAAAACTTTAAATTGATGAATGATTATTGTTTTCCTCTATAAAACGAAAACAACCCAACTTGAACGGATCGAATTGGTTAAGAAACGAATTTGTGATGAATGAATACACTTAGCATGTTAAAAATAGGAAAAATTAGTATAAACAAATTAGAATTAGTATAAACCAAGTCCCACATCAACTAAATTGAGAACTTTACTCTTTGCTAAACCTATAAATAGAAGGGCTTGATCCTTTGTTTCATTCACCAACAATAAGGCCTCCAATTTTGAGAAAGACTTTGTTGTGAGAGGACTTTTTATAAAGAACTCCTTAGTTAAATTTTGGCATGAAAGTGCGTATTCAGTTTGTAGAACTCGTATTTTCGGGTATGTTTCTTATTTAATTTTTGGTAATGTTATTATTTTAAATATTGTATTTAGTTTTTTAGTTAAAGTTTAAATTTTGGAAGTTTAGTTAGTTTTTTTAGTAAACTAGTTAGTTTACTATGTTTATTTTAGCTTGGAATTTATTATGTAAATGAATTCTAATAATTGTAATTAGAGATATGGAGCTGAGACCTTAGACGAGTCAAATTATGTTAAATAAGACTTATTTGTAAAAAAAGTTGGGTTGGAACGAGTCGAGGCGAATTTTGGATGTCAAAATGAGAAGTCCGAAAAACTAGTGGACTGCTAATCCAAAAATGAAAATTCGGGGTTAGCTAGATTGTTTAGAAAATTTTGGTCTTTTGGTATGTTATAGTACACTGAATAATCTTTCTATAGACTCCGAAACGGACTAATTCCGACTTCGTACCAAAGAGTTATGACCGTTCAAAGTAGTCGCGTCAAAACTGTCTAACCAACTCGGGGCAGTCATCTTGAACTAATTTTATGGAATTCTGTGTTTAGAATTTGGAAAAGGTCAAAGAATAAAAGCTGTAGTCCTGGAAGTTAGCTTCGCGTTGGCTCAAGAATCGCTCAAAAATGTTTTGAAACGGAAAAGTTATTACTAATTTAGCTAGAGAGGGTAAAGCTAGGAAAGAATGAAAAATAGTTTTGAACGCCCCTTTTTGAATACTATTTTGGACTGTCTATCTTATCCGAAATGGGTGTCCAATAACTTTTAAAAATAGGTTAATATGATGTTTATAGCATATCCAAAGTTGGATGTCATTGGACTTATGAGATATAGAGTAAAGTTTACATTACTACTACTATGTGTTGCTATGTGACTAATAGTTGATGTGTATAATTATATAATTGTGTAGGGCACGTGAAGTGCAGATAACTGTAAGCTATTAAACTGTTATTGGTAAACAATGATCAAGGCAAGTCTTTCAGTTCCTATTTGTTATGTGAACTTGATGATGAACTGTTTTAAATATTTGTTGCAAAGAGCATGATGTGTTATATATATATTGAAAGTATCGAATGTTAAAGTCAATTTATGACTACGCTGATTTAGTAAAGCATGCTGATTGAGTAAAGAACTCAATCTTTATACTTGTTATATGAACTGTACCATATATGTTATGTTATTCCAATGTTTATGAGCTATATGTTGAGCATGTTATTATATGCTACGTGATGCATGAAAACTGTTAGATTTTATTGGGCTATCGATCTCAATCTTGCAAATAATAACTTTTGCAGGTTAAAGATTTAAGGTAAGGTTATGTGCTACTTGAAAGATATGAATCAGATGTGATACTTGAAGATTTATATACTTTGGCTGAGTTATTATTATTTGAATCATGTTTAAGGTTCCGAATAATGTATTAATGTTGAATTGTAATATCGTTTTGCGATGTAAACTCTTGTAGTATTATAATTATTCTGAGATATTTAGATGTAAAGGTTGAAAGTTCTAGGAACGAGAATAGTTTGTAATAGAAAATTTTAATTATTCCGCAAATTTCAATGGTTGTATTATCGTTTAATGATGTAAAATTAGAGGTTGAATGTATTGTTAACGACCGAAGTCAAGAATTAAATTGTATGAATTTTGGGGTCGTTATAGTGCTTATCTGCAATACGGCTACTTTGTTGTATATACCCGACTTCAACCCATTCTCAAACCTTCTCGCCTTTCATAATTCTGTATCCACCTGATGAGGTGCAAACCTCACTAATTCGTTGAATTTAGCAGCATATTCAGAAACCGACATTTTCTCCTACTTCAGTTCCAAGAACTTAACTTCCATCCGAGCTTGCATACTCGGTGAAAAGTAGTTCTCAAAGAACAACTCCTTGAATCTCGTCCAAGTTACTACTGCTGTACCGGCTCTCGCTTGATTAGTCTCCCACTAGTAATTGGCTTCTCCCTTCATCAAGTACGTTGCAAAAGCTGTCTTTTGCTTCTCCACTACTCTGGCGATAATGAATGCTTTCTCCATCTCCTTCACCCAAGTTTGGGCTTCAATTGGATCAGTGGTCCTTTTGAATTAAGGCAGTCCTATCGCTTTAAAGTCTTTAAAATTTGCCAATCTATCAGCTGGCTGATTTCTCGCTTTTCCTCTTGTTGGAGCTCTATTTCCCATAGCTTGGGCTAACATATCTATGAAATTCTTCATCGGGTCAGCTTGACCTCCTTCATTATTCACTGACTGTTCTTCTCTTTGATTTCGATTCTATCGTCTAGGCGGCATGATCTAATTTAAATAAAAATCTTACATTAATTCTCCTCTACACAAATTCTTAACACAATAAGCATTCAACACGTATTTCTCATATAATCTCATATTTATTCAAATAACACATAGTACATTTAGTACTTAACACATAGCACTATCCCTTTTTAATCAAATATTAGGATTAACAACATAACTTTAAACAAAAGTTGTAATTCTCCGACTTTAAACAAAAAGTAGTAATTCTCTATTCACACGCAACTATTCCTAGTTCGTCAAACTTACCACACTTATGAGTCCAAGAACTTGCCACAATTATATGAGTGTATGAACTTATCCTAGTCTGACCTTTGGTGTCCATTCGCTGAGGGGTTCAGAAACATCTCATATAATTATAAGTCATGAACTTACCATAAGTATGAGTTTTAAGAACTCACAAATTATTCGTAATCTTATATTCGCATAGAAAATAAAGATTTCATTCATACAAACATATATATTTACATATGTTTACACATCATTCTCGATGTTAATATCACACATTATCAAAAGATATTATTGCTTAAACTTAAGAAATCTACCGTCCACTCCCTTCACCAGTCTTCTTGCTGGGACACTTGTTGAATCCATGACCCGTTATCCCACATGAGAAACACTTCCTCATATTTGGCTTAGGACAATGTAAGGAAATATGTCCTTCCTGCTTATAATTGAAGCACACGTTCTTCCACATCATGCATTCTCCCAAATGAGTCTTCCCACACTTACTACAGACTTGCTTCTTCTTTGGGTTTGAATTTTCAGAATTATCGATGTCGTTGTCTCTCTTTCTCTTATTCTTTCCCTTCAGCTTGAGTGTTCCCTCAGACGATCCTCCACCTTCAGTCTTCATCCTTTCTACCCGCGCCTTCAACTCGTTTCGTTCTTCAGTCATTTTGCGTAACGCTCGCTCCGTCTTCCATAACTCCTCCAAGAGAAATACTTTACTCCGGAGTTCTTGAACTTCTGCAGATTCTTGATCTGGTTCTCCTTCTTTGGTCTTACTATCTTTCTCCACCTTGGCTTCTTCAGACTCCGCCTCCTCATCACCACTCAGATACATCTCGGGATAATAATCATGATCACTCTCCAGATTCACCATGGGTTCATTTTTTCCCACTTTTTCAACCGACTTGCTTTGCGCTGGCACCTCGGCTACTGGCACTGGTGCGATAGCCGCTGGCATCTCCGTACTCATTTCATCTTCTCTTGACATCCTACAGTCAGTTAAACAACTTGATTAGTACTTCACCGGTACAAAATTCTCACACTATGTGTCCACATATCTCACTAATGATGAACTTCGGCAATCCCTCACTTAGTACTCTAAATGAGTATTCTATCTAAAAACATAGTTATAATCCTAGGGTTCCCCCCACTTAAGGTTTATAACCTACAGCTTTGATACCAACATGTGACACCCAAAATCCGGGTTACCTGACCCTTGAGTTTGGTGGTCACGATCCACAATATAATAAGCATCTAACTACCCATTCATTGATGAATAGAATATTACACCACATTAACTTATAAAGTTAATACATTAGTCCCGAGTTACATAACGATTGAAATTTTAATTTAATTTATATTAAATATTTATTGAATAATATAAATATTTATTTGATGTGTCTATTGTTGAATTGATGAAATAAATATTTTATTGATGTAATGGTTACTAGCTAGTAAATATTTATGAATCTAAATTTATTAGATAATGTTCTAAATTAAATTAATTTATAATTTATATAGAGTTTTAATATAGTATGTGTTTTATACGATTATAAATTAATGATCAAAGGTTGATCGAGATAAGGTATAACCTTAGTAAACCCTAATGGTAGATTAGAAACCCTAATATGTGATTAAGAAACCCTAACGATTAGTTAGGAACCTAATTATATTTATAGAAACCCTAATTTCCTATTAGAACCCTAAACCCTAGTTATCAAACCTTAATGGTAGTTATTAAACCTTAAGGGTTAAGATTAAAGGAAATCATGTCAAATGACTAAACTACCCTTAAAATCATATGGGAAATTACCAAAATACCCTTTTAGAGGCAAAATTACTAAAATACCCTTTACTTAACTTTTAAGTTAAAAGATTTCCAAATCTTGTGGCTCACCATTTTGGATAACACCATGTGCTCTAAAATCTAAACCAAATCTGATCTTATATGCCACCTAGCAAGATTTAGATTCATTGCATCAAAGATAAAGAGATTAAAGAGAGAAAAAACCAAAACCAAGCTTATTTGTGTACATGAACCTAGCCAACACTCTCTCACTCTCAAGCCAAGAAATTTAGAAAGATATTCAAATTCCTAGATTAGTCCATAACACCCCAAGATCAGATTAGGAAGCAACATCAAAGATTATTCAAAGAGAGGTATAAACCCCAACCAAGTTTAATCTTGTATGCTAGGATAACTTTTGTGTTTTGTGTTTATTTATGTGTTGTAGGATGTTATTTAGTGATCTATGATGATATATCATAGATCCATAACATCAAAGTGCTTAAAAATAAAGTTTTCAAATCTGTCAAGAACTTTAGATTTATGGCCTGACAGTCAAATGTTAGAGGCCATAGATCTAGATATGTTAATTATTAGACTTGTTAATTGTATTACTGTTGTAGTATGCTATGAGGGGAGTAATCTGGAAATAGAATCATGTTCATAGCATGTCCAGATTCCAAGATATTAATGGTCAAAGTAGGTTGACCAGTCATGAGGTTGAGTTTTTGGGTAACCCAGAAATTCTCCAGAATGGTCTGACAAGATTTTCATGGACTTAGATCTCTCATGTGTTATGTGTTTAGCTTATGTAAATTTATAATAATTATACACTGGTATATGGAGTAGAGGACCATGACATTAGATCACATAAACAACCAACGAAATCAAAGATATAAGCGATCGAAAGAAGGTTGGCCGAAACACGGTTTGAGTTTTTGGAAATTCGGAAAATTGATGAAAAAGTTTTTGACAAGGTTTGACCAAGCGGATCTTGAGATTGTAATGTAGTTAAGCTACCTAAATGTATTACTTTTGTTCTTTGACATGAGATCAACAAGAGTGTAACACTCAAACACCCAAATATTACACAGAAACCAAATTAATTAAGCCACAAAGTAGCTATCAAGAACCCGGGTTTTCGAGTAACCCGAAAACGAACCCGACAGCTATTTTGAAGGCTTAGATCTTGCAAATGTTATGTAGTTTGACCTTAAATATTGTTGGTACATGTCACGCCCCGAAATCTGGTCTATCTTCACACTCGAATTTCGTGCGTCACGAGTACATCATTCTTCCAAATATACATCATTATATAGTGAAATATAACAACATACATTCTCAATTCCTAAATTCTAATAACTTATAACCTCGTTCATTACAAATAATGATAATTACATTATTCTTTACATCTTACACGAGTGCCTTTCATCCGCCACTAAGGATATATAACAGTTCATCAAACTAGTTTATAGTTTAATTAAACTATTCTACATTACAAGTCTTCGCTTGATCTTCGCGCTCATTCATCTAATGAATAGCACTTCTTCTGGATACCGATCAGCTTAATCCTTACGGGATCCTTAAGTTCTTCTGCTCGTACGCTAAAAATATTTTTCATTTAAATCAAGTGTGAGCATTCAATTGCTCAGCAAATCATAGCAGTTGAACAAACAACTTCAAGAATTCAAACATTCATATAGAACTTCGATAACAGAACAAAGGTTATAAAGCAGCTTGAATAATAGGAATAATTCTAATTCCCATCATTTTAAAATATTAGTCACATTCACTTTGATATACTTTCATTCTTATACCTTTTTTCATACACATCCTATCTGGCTAGAATCATTAGCACAGACTTAACAATAACAATTCATGTATAAACAGAACATTCTCTTATTGAACAGTTCAATCACAGAACAGTTCATCTCATAGAAACACTGAAGTGTTCAAATTGTGGCGCAAGGCCTCATACGTTATACCACCTTGTGCAAATATCACACATTCGCACATAGATAAAACTTCTCAACTTCAACATCTGAGAAGTTTAAGAAACTAGCATTCATTTAGAATATGAATGAAGTTAGGAAACTTGCCTTCGCACATGACTTCTGACTTACGATTTCACATTGAATCGCTCATTCCAATTCCTATATATCACATACGGAAAATAACACATACACCAATTAGTCATGTATATTTGACTTATGCATTGGTTTACTTAACTTTACTTCTTAGGGTTCGCGTTCTTGCAATCTAAGTTTACGTGACCAACTTTCCTTACCGATTTACGGCTTCATGACATACGAAGATGTCTTACTCATACGATCATCATCTTTGATGATTTGCATTCTTATCTTCTTCTTATAACTCCTCTAGGACTCAGCACACATCGTGTCTCTACTAGTAGTACATATGGTACTCTGAGTGGTTTCCCACAAACAACGAACAAACAAGTTCCCGTCTCATCTGCATTGTCTTTCACAATGAGTTAGATCGGTTGCCAATTTCGTATATACCTTCGCTCTCTGAAGGAATTGTTTAGCCCAGCTCCCATATGTCAACCATCAAAAATTACGATTGTACTATAACCTAACTTATTTTAACTTATCTAAACCATTAAACTATAATGTTCATTAAGTCAATTTCACCGTTCACAGGTTTAATCATTGGTCTTCACTATCTTAAGATCAAACCATACACGGAGTGTAGGTTCTGTCCATTTAATATTCGCATACACTCAACCTTCACGTTGGTTAAAGTGTTTAACGATTACATTTCATTCTAACATTCTCTATCCGACTTACATTACGGCTTTCGTTAATCTTGTCTTGAATTAGTTATGGCTTTCTTGATAAATCATATCTTACTTACTTTTTTCGTTATTCATTACATGAACCCTACGTTCATTAATCATTCTTAATGTCGAAGTCATACAATTCGTTATATGCTAAGACCGATCGTTCATCGCAATGACGTTCGTTCACCTTCTTTGTCTTTTAATCTCATTCAATCTTTTCGATTCAACCTTTACTAAAGGTTTAAGTCACTTGATTAAGTGTTACTTTAGGTGAACAATATGTTCTTTTCTTCCTTACACTTTCCCAAGAGTTGAGCAATTAAAAGCTCTTCTGCAGGTGCAGCTCTACTGCGGGCGTGCGACCTTTAGGTTCCTTTTTTTATTCCTCGTATTGCAGCCACATGCCATGCAGTGTTGGACTTCTCTCGGTTGGTATTTGCTACACCCTCCTCCTACTTCTTTTCAATATTTGCCATTTCATTCTGCATGCCTTCTTCTCCTGGGTCAAGGTGGCGTTGCGGTGCCACTCTATATAGTACGGCGTATTTGGGCGCTGTGCCCTAAACTTAACAAAATTTTTCTAAGTGTTGGAAAATGTTTGAGACGCTTACTTCACAATGTCACAATTTATTTGATATAACTCGGAATGAGGTCGTTCCAAAGCCATTCTCTTCCTTATCCTACGTACTTCAATTCCCCTCGGACAGAAATTCATTCTGAATCAGTTAAAATGTCGTTCGATTGGCTTAATCTTCATCCTTCGTTCATTTTTACGTTATTAACGTTCTTTCGTTCGTTAAATCAGTAATTTGGTCATCCGAACTTCTAACTTGTTAGTTCTTGAGTCCACCACTTACGTTTTCTATGTTCTCTTACATTCATATGAAACCCTACATGTTCGGGTTCATTCACACACTTTCTACTTCTCGTTCGTCTTTTATGAAATTTTTGTCATAACTTCGTTATAGCTAAGTTTAATATGTTCTTCATGACCGTTTCTACCATTCCTAACCAAGCAATAAGCATCTAACCTATACGCGATGGTTTTAAACTTGTCCATCAACAACAAGTTATACTACGATGGTTTTAAATTTTTCCATCAACAACGTTCTTCGTGTTCTTTGCGTTCTTCATTTTTAATCGATATTTTGATTATGATTTCACTTTTTCTTGGAATTTGGTGTTATGAAACACCATTCCTTACTTATTTCAATAGAATCATTCATATAATTCATTCGGATCGTTCAAATTCATTACGAAACTCATACATCTTTAAGAAATTTATAAACTAAACTTCTAATTCTTCTTTCTTCTTTTCTCATGATTTCAACCATATGAGAATCATTCTTAACATCTTCTACTTCTATTCTCATTAAGTTATATTTTTCAAATATAAAACTTAAAGAAAATTTATTCAGAAGTTAGGTTTTCGTTACCTTTCTTCTTTAATCTCCTTCCGTTGGGAAAAGTTTGCACACGAGCAAGGTTTTCCTCCTCCTTTTCCTTCCCATCCGAACTCTCTCTCTCACTCTCTCTCTCTTTCTCTCTCAAGTGTTGGTGATTTTCAAAATCACCAACAAATGAATTAAGGCTTCCTTTTATAGATTTTCAAAGCTAGGAGCAAAATAGTCATTTCGCCCCTAAATTAATATTCCCACCTCCTTACTCCACCTCCTTACTATTCACGAAGCTTCCCTTGGAAGCTTCGTGCTTCCGTCTTGCGGAATTCGTCCGACAGTTTTAAAAACTGCGATTCTCGGAATCTAAATATTTTTTGATATTTCTTCTTTCCTTTATCGATTAACTTTTACGTATTCTTCGGATCTCTGAAAAACTGAAAAACACTATTTGACGTTAAGTATTTTCCTTCACGTTTTCCCTTAACGTAGCTAAGCGAATGAAAAGTACATAATGATTTTTCGTCATTTTTTTTTCTACGATTTACGCACGTTTTTGAGAAAAACTTTTATCGGCTTACTTAACTTTTCACGATATATTATCGTCAAATCTTGACGGAATGTCATTTCGACATCTGGGAACTCTCTGGAAAAGGCTTAGGTTATTCAAACCCTAACCCTTAGGGTTTCGTCGGGTGAATAATGCATATTTCGTCTTTTTCCTCGAAATATTTTTGTTCTTTATGTATGTTATAAATTAGTATTTATAATTAATAATGACTCTCCTATACGGTCCACGCGTGTAGAGTGGCGCTAATCAAAGCGAAGGAAACCATAGAGGAATTATTCATAATGCCCGTCTTCGAGTTAAAGCCGTCTTTGGAATGTCATCGGTTTTAATCTTCAATTGGTGATATCCTAATTAGGACTATTCAATAATTCATCAGGTCCATTGTAGACATTGAATCGATCATAATGTCTAATAATTGATTAGATAATATGATCGATAACTATCAAATATCTTTGTCATAACATTATGACTATTTTTCATATAACTTAGGTGTAAGAGCAACAACCATGATAGTATTTATCATAGTTTACGGTGGGCATTATTATTGCCTCAAATCGACATTTGTTAGATTTTATGAATAGAGGTCTATTCATATCTTTATCGAAAAATGAAGAAACGATTCGACCGGATCCACTTTGGGCTTCCTGACTTGAAATTCTTGCATTATATTTGTGATCTAAGGATTCCAGGTTGTAAACAACATGTAAATGAACAAATCTATTACATCAAACCATCATAAAAATAACACAAATGCTAGATCTAACTTGGCCATTTGGTAATGTATCATTTAGAACTCCAACGACAAAGTAGGTACTTGAACACTCACTTTGCTTCAAAACGATATCTTTTACAAGATTTATTAGGGATTAAGATTTCAATAACATGACTAATTAATGCATACCTATTATATCATATATAATAAATCAAAATATTCTGCACTCAAAGCATAGTACATGAAGAAATTAAGAATATCATATAACGAGGTTCATAAGGATAATTATATAACACTGATGTCAATTAAGTTCCTCTCGTATGAGTATTAATCCTCAACCGGCATATTATATTATGTGTACATTTACGAGTATATTATATTGTTCAAATTAACTAATTAATTCAATAATGTAAATAATTGTGGTAGTAATAGAACATTTACGATAATTACAACATACTTTAAAGAGTATCCGTGGCATGCCATGATTAAAGTAATTAAAACCATTATCAATTATCTTCCATAAATATTATAATATTAATATTTTTTATGACAAAATATCAAAAGTTATATTTTATAACTTAAAATATTTTATAACACTTAAATTATTTTTATATAATTTTTAAAACATTAATTCTATTTTTCCATAATTTATTTAATACATTTATTAAATTAATTAATTACCATTAATAATAATTTATCAATGAAATTTATCACAAAATATTAAAGTCATTTAAAATAACTTCAAATATTTTCTAATATCATAATATAATTTTTCATGATTTTTAAAGTATTAAAATCATTTTAAATAATTTATTTAATATTATAATTAAATAAATAAATACCTTTTATATTCCAAAATATTAAATATTTTTGAAATATACTCAAAATAATTAAAAACTATTTTTCATAATTTATTATGTATTTTAATAATTAAAACCATTTAATACTAATTATTTAATAAAAATACTAATTTTGGAAATAAATTATCGCTAAAGGGCCTATATAGTAATGAGCTGAAGTCATATAGGTGTTCTTGAAACATGTTCTTGAAAGCCTTGAAATTTTGTCGATTCTCGAGGGGCTTGGTTTGACTAGATTTTAATCCATGTTCTTGTTGCTTTCTAAAAATTGGGATTTGTGCTAAAGTTATAGTACTTATGTAATAATGACAATATCATACTAAGTTCATGGCTATACAACATACGATCAATGAGATATAAGCCTCGAAATCCTTGTCGAGATCATTTCTTCATTTGGATTTTGAAATGAAGAACACTTCAGATAGTACTTTAGAGCTTCGTAACTTGGAATCAGAATTACGGTTTATGTGAGTTAAAGGTTCTATCATGTATTCCATATGTCAAGGTAAAGTATCATGCACCAAATCGGTCTAATAACATCACACACGAGATTAATCATGGTGAAGTTACGACGAGGAAAAACATGTTCTTAAGAATCTAGGTTTTCCGATTTCCTACAATACTAGTGGTCGATGCTAGTTTGACTGTGATTATATGTCACTCCAGATTATGATCTAAGTGATATAGTGACTTTACTATGTAGTCTACATATCGGACTACCACAGAAAACAAAAACATGGACAAACAATCATATAACTTGACCAAGATTCATGGCCTTAAAACTTGTCGAGACAAAACACAAATTGCAGGTTTTCGAAAGCAGATCTCCATGGTCGATCAACCATGTTTGACCACCTATAACTTCTGCAAACTAGACATGATCGACCACATTTCCAATTCCAGATCATAAACAACATGGCATACTACAGATCTATAACATTAAACACACTTAACATCTAGCAGGTAATGATCTAGAGGCCCTGACATATGACTGTCAGGCCACTTCTTAAACTTTTTTCAGATATTTCCAGATTTCTAAAAACACAAATTTCGAGCACTTTGTTTTTATGGATCTGGGATTTAACAACCCAGATCACTAACTAACACCTTATAACACACTTCTGAAGAACAAATCATAACATCTAACATCAAATCTAAGGATTTCAAGATTTAGGGTTTTATACCTTATGAATGCTAAATTTTTGAATCTGATCCTTGATGTTTGATCTTGGCAAGCTGACACATGATCTTGGCTTAGCTTATTACTCACTCTCACTCTAAAATTTCGGATGGGAGAGAGAGAGAAAGTTTGGCTAAGTTGAGAAGTAAAGTAAGTGAATTTTGCTTACTTTTTAACTTTGATCTTAGGTTCAATGAATTTGTAGTATGCAAGATGGTTTGGTATTTGATGATTAAAGTTGCTTTCTAGACCACATGGCTAGCCTAGGGTTGTTCACCAACCACAAGTAGGGCTAGATCTACACTCCACCTTATTAAAGTAATAAAAAGGGTAGTTTGTCATTTGACTTATAAAGTGAATGGTAATTTGGTAACTTCTCTCAAACCATTAGGTTTTAATCCTTAGGGTTTGACCACTTGGGTTTTAACCCTAAGGTTACACAAATTGATATTCTAGGCTTTTCTAATTAGGTTTAAAATGGAAAATTATAATTAGGATTCCCTAATTATAATAAAGTTTACTAATCGCATTCAAGCTTGCTAATTGGGTTAAGGTTTCCTAATTAACATTAGACTCTATAAATTAATAATTAGGTTTTCTCTAATTGTACATTAGGGTTTCCAACATTAGAAATTAGGGCTTTACAATTAATCGATTAGGGTTATCCCTAATTATACTTACAATTAATAACATAAAAACTTTATACTTATCTTCAAGCTTCCTAATTAGGGTTTTATTATTAGAATTAGGGTTTCCATAAGCCGTAATAGGGTTTCTTATCAATCATTAGGGTTTTCTAGCCGAGCATCGAGGCTCTTAGTATATTATTAGGGTTTCAGTGATATAATTTATCCTCAACCTTGACCCTTAAACACATCTTCATACATATATATGACCATATACAGAATACTCTTAACATCTGCAGACCTTCACCAATAGTTTTTAAATTGAAAAATTCATTCCCAAAAATGTCAAATACATACACTTATTTTACATCTAGAATCATTATTTATCCTTTATTCAATCTTTTAAGATTTTATAAAATTGTCTAAATTCTCGGGTTGTCACAGTGGTAGCATGACTCTACAACCGTAGCCATAACCAGTGTAAAAGCGGCCAGCGGCCCGGTGCCCGATGCCCGATCTCAGAACCATGAAGTCTGCTAATTCTGCAGACTTTGGACGTTCAATGTAACTTAGCTTAATGTTAGGTTAATGTGAGAACCATGTAACAACAAGGTTAAACAGAGTCGTGTTATGTGGATTGTAAATTCAAAGTTGTAAAAAAATGATTTATAAGTTATGAGCGTGTTATGTTATAACTTTGTTTATACAATGAATGTTAGTTAAATGTTGTGATGTTAACACTTGGGAATTCTGAAATGTAAATGGTAGCATAAGACTTGTGCTAAAATGATAAGTTTAGCTAGAAATGTACATGTTGTGGTATGTTAACATATCTAATAGGTATTGTAGTTTTAAACCTATGTATAGGTGAACGTGAGTTTAATATTATAGCTTACGCTCGAGGCAGTTTCTAAACTTCTCTTTTTACATTGAGCAAGTTTTCTTAACTCTACACTTTTCGTTGAGATAGTTCATTTATTACAATGTGCAAGTTTATTTTTTACTATTGAGCAAGTTCTTGTATCTAGTTTGTTCATGATTTCTAAATCTAGATCTTATTACGATATTGAACAAGTTATTCTTGTCTTTAACTTGTTATCTAGCATGCAAGTTTACATATTCTAATATACTCATGTTGAACAAGTTTTATCGTTTAATTTACTATTTGTTATGCATGCGTAGTACTTAATTCTAAATAACATTGGCTTAATATTGTTCAAGCAAGGTACATTATGATTATTTGTTGTTTATCTTGTTAGTTTATTCCTAAAGCATGATTTTAATTTTCAATGTCGATTTAGTTATAATTACTCCATAGCATGACGTTATCAATATTGTATTCAACTAATCCTTAGTTGATGATCGTTAAATTCTAAATTACCCTTGAAATGTATCCAAACCAAACTTACTTTGAGTGCGGACTTGTACTCTAAATCTTGAGATGAACAACCCTATTATTGGGGATAATTTACGCTTAAGCGTTGAAATGTTTGTGCACAATACATTGTATGACGAAGGGCTGATCCCCTAAGTACGAGGTCCTTATAGTCTTATGATCGTTAAAGTTGAAGTTAAAAAAGATTACTTGCAACTGTGGACATAGTTCGTAGTCTCATGACCCTCGGTTTTATGCATTCCATATTTTGATTCCATTCTTTGGTTATCATTGATGAAATACTATTAGGTTTTGATGAGTATATTCATTGGAAGTTATTTCATTCTTGTCGATTCATTGCTATATCTAGTGAGCAATTGTTTTGCTCACTCTTGCATAAATATTATTATTGCATTTAAAGTTGAGAAGGTAGATGAACCTTGAACTAGCAAAGGAAAAGTAAAAATGTCCAAGTGATGAAGACTTGTAAAGTTTTTTTTATTGATAATGCTCATAGATTTTTAAATAATGATGTGATGTAATAATTTTATTTCCGCACTTATATGATGTTTAAAGGTTAGACAACCTGGGATGTTTTTGAATTTAACGATGTTATCTTATTTAAAAGGAGGATTTATGGTTTAAATGTTATTTTATTTGGGTAGATAGTATGAATGTATGGATAGTGAGCACCAAATCTTGTGGGAATGAAGTACCTAGATTTGGGGGTGTCACAGGTTCTCTAACCTTAACATTACAAACATACCCTTTAGATATACAAAAAGGGTTTACAAATATAACATAATAATAATATTATTCATAACTAATTTATAACTATGCATTTTCCTTTGTCCTTCACAGCACCTCCTGCCACTTCGTCCCTAGCTGAAAAGTTTTATTTAGCAAGGGTGAGCAACAAATTTGCCCATGATTAAGACATACAATAAATGTATAAGAATCAATAAGAGCAAACTATCTATTTTGATAGAATGAAACTAAAAGTTTGGGGAACTTTGAAATAGTTGAACAAATCTTTAATTTCTAACAAGTCTTCTCACAATCTAGAGCGACCTGATAATTTGATAATGAAAGAGTGCAACGCTTTCAAAGTTGTTTCTCTGATATTCTAATGAATAACAATTTAGAAATATTCTCCAAGGTGTATCTTGAATGATCTTAAAATTATCTTTTCGAGAGTAACTATCAAGATTTACTTTGATATACTCAAATAACAAGATGAAAATATTTTCGAGTTATGTTGAGTGATCACGAGGATCTAGAACTTACTTGTCGAGTAACTATCAATGATATACTTTGATATACCGGTGTATCAAATAACCATAAAGATTAAGTCATACCCTCTACAAGTACTTAGAAGCGGCCAACTCCTTGTACCCTATATTATCGTAAATACTTACATGCAGTATGAAAAGTGAATATCGACCAAATATGTTTCCTATGTATAAAGGTTGTTCTTCTCTAACTTAGAATCGAATTTGATTTAACAGCGAAATACAATGATTTCAATATCTAATCACTTCTCCTCTCTTATCTTCTCGAACCCTATCAAGTTTTCTTTTTAGATCTAAGCCAAGAAGCAAGCGGCATTGATCTATCGATAATAATTGAATTCTCTTCTCTTCTCGAATCTATCAAGTTCTAACAAATGATCGTCTAGCCAAAACAATTAGCTAAGACACTTCTCAACACAATTCTACAATAGATAGGAAATTATTTATACAATTTACAATCATTAATAGCTTCTACGGATGTGATGAATATCGATAACAATTATTCTTTAAGTATATTTTCGAATTACTAATTTAGTTTAAATTACTAAATATGCACTAGCTGCGAATAATCAACAATAAATTCTCGGATGTGGTCTAATCAATAATAATTAACCACCATAATAATTAAACAATATTAACTCGAAATTTGAGTTAAGAAACTTGCCTTTCGAGTTGATTCTGACTACACAATATACTTATCTGCGTTCGTAAGACCTAAAATCAACAATCTGGGTTTCTGAATTAACACGATAATTCACAACATTATCACATAATTTACATCAATACTTCTTCTGAACACATTACCACATAGCCACATTAATTTTTAAAACCATTTTTGTAATTTTTTGAAATTTATTTCTATTTTAATTAATTTTCGGAAAATCGAAATTAAAATATTTATAATAGTTGTTATAGGCTATAGCGACACTAGAATGTCATTGTTGGTGTTCTTGAGCCTCAAGAACAACGACAACTCGATGTTCAAGAATTGACGTTTGACCATGTTTAATTTCATGTCTATCTTGTTTACATCGATCTAAAACTCGGATCTTGTAGCATCATGTAGTACTATAATTAACATCAATAATCTAGGTCATACAACAACTTAACAAAGAGATCGATCCTCCAAAGTTCTTGTCAGTCTTCTTTGGGTTTTACTAGGTAACCGAAACCCGTGCGATTACAACATACCATATTGAGGCTCGATTATTATAGTGTTACAGTCATGCTTCATGTGATATCTTGGTTCATACTACGTAGTATACATGACAAGGAACATATATAGATCAATGAGATCGATTAAAAATAACACAATTTCGAATCTGACTTGGTCAAACTATATGTGGAGGGCAGTTCTTACATTTTCGGAATTTCCAAAAATAACTTTGTGGCCAGGATGGCTGATAACGAGGGGTTATTGAGATTTGAAGGAAGAATTTGGGTTCCGAATGAGACGGAATTAAAGGAACAAATATTACAAGAGGATCATAGTTCGAGGTTTTCGATTCATCCTGGTAGTACTAAGATGTATCAAGACCTTCGACAGAGTTTTTGGTGGCCGAACATGAAAAGAGAGATAGTAGAGTATGTGAGTAAGTGCTTAACTTGTCAGAAAGTTAAAGCTGAACATTAACGACCAAGTGGCTTGTTACAGTCATTGGAGATTCCGAAGTGGAAGTGGGAGCATATCAAGATGGATTTTGTGGTGGGACTTTCGACTACAACGAAAGGGTATGATGCGATTTGGGTAATAGTGGACCGGTTGATGAAGTCGGCTCACTTTTTGCCAATTAGGGTCAAGTATAACTTGGACCAGTTAGCTAAACTTTATGTTAAGGAAATAATTTTCATACATGGAGTACCAGTATCGATTGTGTCAGATCATGATCCACAATTCACATCGAACTTTTGGAGGAGTCTGTAGGAAGCGATTGGGAGCGATTGAAGTGAAAACTGATACGGCGTATCATCCTGGCCGATGGATGAGCGAGAGAAAAATTCAGACGTTAGAAGATATGTTAAGATCTTGCGTTATGGATTGTAAGGGTAGTTGAGATGATCATCTACCATTAGTAGAGTTTGTGTATAACAATTGTTATCATGCAAACATAGGTATGCTGCCCTACGAATCTTTGTACGGGAGGAAGTACAGAACACCATTGTGTTGGGACGAAGTGGGAGAACGCCGAATGCTAGGGCCAGAATTGGTGCAGCAAACAGTGGATATAGTGAAGTTGATACGAATGCGTCTCGTAGCAGCTTAGGACAAATAGAAGAAGTACGCAGACTCACATCGTGAAAATAGGGAGTTTGAAGTAGGCTCTTACGTGTTTCTAAAGGTATCTTCCTAGAAAGGAAAGATACGCTTTGGAAAGAAAGGAAAGTTAAGTCCAAGGTTTATAGGACCTTTTAAAGTGTTAAAACGGGTAAGAGAGGTAGCTTATATAATAGCATTACCTCCATACTTAGAACAAATACATAATGTGTTTCACATATCCGTATTACGTCCTTATAAGTCGGATTATAAGCATGTAATAGAGTATGAGCCTATTCACATCGAGAAGGACTTAACGTACGAAGAGATGCCGATTCAAATTATTGATAAAAAGGAGCAAGTTTTGCGGAACAAAGTTATACCTTCCGTGAAGGTGTTATGGAAGAACCACGATGCAGAAGAAGCAACGTGGGAATTGGAAGAAAAGATAAGGAAGGATTACCCTCACTTGTTTGCGTAATGTGAGACGAGATTCTAGGGACAGAATCTTTATAAGGGGGGAAGAATGTAACGACCGAGAAATTCGGATCCTTTGTAAAATAATTTTATTTAATAAGATAATGAATAAAATTATATTATCTGTTATTATTACGAGTTAGTAAAATGAATGTTGTTATATAACCTAGAAACGTCAGAACTTAGTAGTATTTTAGCTACGTGAGAGAATTTAAGTGTTTAAATTTCCAAGACAAAATTAAAAGTTTTCGAAGAATTTTTTCCAAAAAACACTATTCGTCGATTACTGCTCGGAAATTATTTTTGAACATCTGAGAAATACATAACAATAGAATATCGAAGTGAGTCGGATTATGTAATAAGAATTGAAGTATGGAAAACGTAATTTTTCGCATGCGGACATAATTCGAGAATGTTAGGAAAATAAAGCGCTAAGCAAGTGAATGTATTGATCGTATGATACGTATGTATTGTACGAGGTATTGAATACGAGTATGATATGAAGTATGATACAAGTATTTATGAAGGATGAAATATCGTATATTGTGAATTAATATACGAGTGAGAATACGAGTATAATATGTAGAGAATTTGTAATAAGGCTTTTAGCCAATTGAGTTGGACTTGTAGGATTGTTAGCAAATTGAAAGTTCAATAGCATTAATGTGAAAGCCCAAGGGGTGGTTAATGAGAAGTCCAAGCAAGTTGGTAGTACAAGCCCAAAGCTTAAGTTAAGTTAAGTTAATTAAATCCAAGCCCAAGCTAGGATCCAATGAATTAAGGTGATCCATGGGGCAACCTATGATCAATTGGTTAATCTTGGTGACCAAGAAAATAAAGTGATGAGCAAGCAAAGGATAGGATTTTTGGAGGCCAAGTTAACTTAATTAGGAAGCGATGAATAGTAAGGAGGTTAGATTAAGGAGGTGGGATGGCCTAAATGACTAAACTACCCTAACTTTAGCAATCCTATAAATAGAAGACTTTGGATTTCATTTGTTACTTGTTCTTTTTCATCCAACACAATTGACTTATTGGTTAGAGAGAACAAGCAAGAATAAGTTACTTTCATTTGTTAGAAAAGAGAAAGAGAAAAGCTAGTTTAACAAGGGTAAGCCTTTCATGTCATTAGTCTTCCATCTCTACCACTATAGGTTGTTAAGAGAAGTGTGGATTAATGATCATGTATGCTAAGAATGATAGGAATGAATAAAATAAGGACTTAAGTCCTAATAAGCCGAGAATAAGCACTTTGTTCATAGATAAGCTATGAATTAAGTAAGAACTTGTAAGACTTGTGTCATGTTTGCATGAATGTTGTTAACATGATGAAAGTATATAAGAATCATGGATAAAGAACTTAAATTAACATTAGTCATGAGAATGGAAACTATAAGTAGTTTATACTTTGATAAGTTATAAACTCATAAAGAATAAGCCATAAGTTATCATGAAAATAAGTTGATGTAATATGTAGGTTTAAATGTCAATATGATGGATAGAATCCATTTGAAATGATAATCAAATCATAGTAACGAAGCTATGCCGGAATTCTCACGATTGGACGATAATCGTCAAATTCGTGAAAATCTCGGATTAGAATTCGAATTTTGATATTAAGCTCAGAAACGTTGGTTTTCGATGGGAACAAGTCTTATTTGGCATTATAGAGTTGCAGACTCGAAAATGGCCGAATTTTGACTTAGAACGAAGAAACGAGCGTCGAACGTTCACGGACGTTTATCGTTTTCGTTAAAAATGAACCAATAGTTGAATTTTGAGTAAACGAAGTTGAAAATATAAAATTCTTGCATGAACATGTAGAGTATGTGATTTGTGAGCTAATGGCTTTTGAACAAGCCAATTCGGACTTAAAATGATCAAATTTGGATTTCGGGAAGTTCGTTGTGCAAATCAAAATCAGAAACTATATCAGGTGCAGCAATGGCCATGGCTGCTTGAAAAACAATGTGTGTGTGGCAAGCGCCATGCATAGTGTAATGATCTACTAGAAAGTGGCGTCGTAGCGCGAGTCTCAGTACTGAGAATGGCGCCGCAACGCCAAGGTCGGATGATAGGTACTGCTAACCCATGCCGCAACGCTAGTTGAAGGGTGGGTATTGATTGGCGCCACAGCGCCAGTCCTAGGGTTTCGTCAGTAAAGAAGATTTGCAAGTATAGAATGAATGGTAACTGATTAACAAAGAAGTAAAGATTAATTATAACAATATAAGGCATTGTTTAAACCTTGAGTATGATACCTAAGGGTTAAAGATAATCAATCAAACATTAATGTAAGAACAATGTGAACTATATCGGCAAGCCGGAATCAATAATAACAAATCTAGTACAGAATTAGATTGAGAAGAAGGGTAAGATTCATTAGGAACCATGCATGTTTATTCATGACCTAATGTGTTATGTGATGTGATCATCTACTGTAGAGACCTTAAAGACTTAACGTGAACGTGTAATAAACATAACAAAAGTTGAAGGCAAGTATTCTAACCCTTATCTATGTTCAATCTAGACAAGCTTTGTGGTTCATGTATTCTTATGCATGAATTGTTGTATAATGAAGTCAAAGCCAATTCTTTCGGCTAGAATTACGATATGTTGGATTTCTTACAATCTATCAATGTATGGTCAATGTTGTACCAAGTTATATTGGTGTGGTTTTTAAATGAAGACTGAGTATGCTAAAATGTTTTGTCGTCAAACGACAGGCACATGAGGTTGCCACAACTTAAACGTACATACGTTTAATGAATGTAGTGTTGATCAACATAGAGTACTATAGGCTGATCACCTAGATGTGCTCGTAAGAAATGCCAAACTTACGGACTTTGTGCCGGGATGTCCTTTTCAAAGAAAGTATGAAATGTTCAAGGTCTTGGACCGGAATTGATGTTTTACTAAATATTGTTATTGTAAAACGTTTTAAAGAAAAGAGAAGTGCTATTTTGAATTATCGATAGTACTTCATAACTATTGTTCAATTATTGAAATTATATGATTTGTATGATTCTTGCATGTTGTTAAATAGAATGGTTGTACTTGTTGAGATAGTCATGCTCACTCTTGCTTGAACCATATGAATGCAGCTAAGACCGAATGGACCGAAGGATCTGGCAAGAATAAAGGAAAGGCAAAAACGAACCCGTAGAATAACTCTATAATAGTATAGGGTTGAAATGATAATATTTAATATTATGACAAGCACAAATGTAATGGTTATAAAGAACCTGGGGATTGTTAGTATAGATTTTTAATATATATAAGACATATTCATTCATTTGAGGCTTTTCGATTGAATGTTCATATGAACTGTAGCACCGTGGAGCACCATCTGTCGGGTTAGAAGATACCCGGATTTGGGGGCGTCACACAAATCATACACGATGTGTAGGTTCATCCCATTTAATATATGCGTACACCCAACCCTTACGTCAGTTAAAGTGTTTAACACTTTCATTTCATTCTAACATTCTCTATCTAACTCACATTCGGACTTCCATTTATCTTGATATCGTTCATTACGGTTTTCTTAATAAATCATATCTTACTTACTACCTTTGTCAACGTTTAATTCATACAACCAATGTATACTTAGAACGTTCGCTTGACGCGAATACGATTCACAAGAATCTTTTACGTATTCAGCGTTCACGTTACTCATCTCTTACTCTCTCTTTCAACCTTTATCTAAGGTTTTAATCGCTCTCATTCGTTATCCATTACACGAATCCAACGTTCATTACTCTTTCTTAATGTCGAAGCCATACGATTTGTTTTATGCTAAGACTGATCGTTCATCGCAACAACGTTACATTCACAGCGTCTATACGCTTTACCCTTATCTCTCATTACAGCATCATAACATCGAAATGTTATACATTACCCTCATCACTCAACGTCTAAGGAATCACAATCACAGCAATCCCCCACGTTCATTTTATTGCGACTACAGTCCCCGGATATTGGTTACGTATTTTGCGATTACATTCTTTGTCTTTTAATCCCGTTCAATCTTTCCATTCAACCTTTACTAAAAGTTTAAATTACTTGTTTAAGTGTTACATTATGTGAACTACACGTTCATTAGCTTTCCTTACACTTCCCCCGGGATTTGAGCAATTAAAAGCTCATCACTAGGCCTTGTCCTGCACTGGCGCTACGACGCCGGTCCCCTTCTTTCTTCTCGCGCTGCAGCGCCACTGAGCAGTAGCTAATTTCCCAGGTTGGCACTGCGGCGCCGCCTCCCAAGGCTTATCTAGCGTTGCGGCGCCGGGCCTAGAACTTTGAAAATTTTTCTAAGACTTGAATTGGTTTGAGATGCTTACTTTACAATCTCATAACTTATTCATTATAATTCAAAACGAGGTCATTCCAAAGCCATTCTCTTCCTTATTTTACGTACTTCAACTTCCCTCATACATAAATTTATTCTGAATCTGTTAACATGCTATTCAATTGGCTTAAATTCCATCCTTCGATCGTTTTACGTTATTAACGTTCTTCGTTCGTTTGTCCATAATTCGGTCATCCAAACTCGGAACTTGTTCATTCTTGAGTCCACAACTCACGTTTTCTATGTTTTCTTACATTCTTTTAAAACCCTACAAATTTGGGTTCATTTATATACTTTCTACTTCTCATTCGTCTTTTACGTAATTTTCGCCATAACTTCATTATAGCTAAGTTTAACCTGTTCTTCATGAACGTTTCTATCGTTCCTAACCAAGCAATAAGCAACTAACTTATACGCAATAGTTTTAATCTTGTCCATCAACAACAAATTATACTACGATGGTTTTAAATTTGTCCATCAACAACGTTCTTCGTGTTCTTCGCGATCTTCGTTCGTTCTTTATTTTTAATCGATATTTTGATTACGATTTCACTTTTTCTTAGAATTCGGTGTTATAAAACACCATTCCTTACTTATTTCACCGAATCGTTCATATGATTCATTCGGATCGCTCAAATTCATTACGAAACTCATACTTTCTTAAGAAATTTATAAACTAAACTTCTAATTCTTATTTTCTTCGTTTTCTCATGATTTCAACCATATGAAATCATTCTTAACATCTTTTACTTCTATTCTCATTAAGTTATATTTTTAACATAGAAAACTTAAAGAAAATTTATATTAAACTAGGTTTTGGATTACCTTCTTCTTTAATGTTCTTCCGTTAGACAAAGTTTGCACTCGGGCTAGCTTTTCCTCTTCCTTCTCCTCTTCATCCGAACTCTCTCTCTCTCTCTCTCTCTCTCTCTCTCTCTCTCAAGTGTTGGTGAATTTTTCATTAACCAACAAATGAGCTTAAGCTTCTCTTATATAGAAAACCAAGGCTAGGGGCAAAATAGTCATTTTGCCCCCAAAGTTACTACTGACACCTCGTTACTATTCACGAAGCTTCTCTTGGAAGCTTCGTGCTTCCGTCTTGTGGAATTCATCCGACAATTCGAAAAACTACGATTCTCGAAATCCAAATATTTTTAGATATTTCATCTTTCCTCTACAGATTAACTTTTACGCATTCTTTGAAACTCTGAAAAACTGAAAAACACTTTTTTAAGTTAAGCATTTTCCTTCACATTTTCCCCTAACGTAGCTAAATGAATGAAAAGTACATAACAGTACTTTTCATCATTTTTATTTTGTTCGATTTCTGCATATTTTTCGAGAAAAACTTTTATCGGCTTAATTAACTTTTCACGATATATTATCGTCAAATCTTTTGACAGAACGTCATTTCGACATATCGAACTCTGGAAAAGGCTTAGGTTATTTAAACCCTAGCCCTTAGGGTTTCGTCAGGTGAATAATTTATATTTTATCTTTTTCCTCAGAAATATTTTGTTCTCGAAAAATTTTATTTTCTCCTTGAAAATTCTTACTTATTCAGTCTAGCTCGTAGCCAGAATCCTCCCATTTTATAATCATCCTAGGTTCTAGAACGATTAATAAATACAGCACATAATATTATTAATAAACGTTCATTTCATTAATAACTAATTCTTTAAACTTAAATTCTGGACAATCCGATTTTCTGGGTTGTCACAGTTGGGAATCAAAGTCTCATTCTTGCTTTAAATTTAAATATTTTCAGCTAAGTGTGAACGACCTGAAGGTTCTGACAAAGACAGAGGAAAAGGAAAGCTGACAGAATAAATTTAATGGTATCTTAAGTAATAGTTAGACTTTATTAAGACGGTATTATTTATTAACTATCATGTAATGAAATGATTTAAAGGTTGTGTACCTGGGATTAGACAACTCTAATATGTATATTAATTTTGCTATTTATATTATTCTGCTCAAAGAAATGATATCGTGAAGCACTAATTTTGGGTTTCAAGTACCTGAATTTGGGGGCGTCACAGCGATCAACTGTGAGGACCCAGAATTTTAAACAATTTAATTTTTACGAATAATTTTTTTTATTGGTATTGATTATCAAGACTAGGTTGAGTATCTCTGATATGAGCATAGAAAGATAGTCAAACTATTTATTGACCAAGTAAAATATATGAAGTTATGTTAAACAGCGGATGAAAACCCTAACCCTAAATACAGACAGGGATTTGATAGTTAATACAGTTATAATAATTGTATCTAGGAGTATGTGTTTGTACAGTATAGAATTAATGATCAAAGGTTGATCAGATAAGGTATAACCTTAGTAAACCCTAATGGTAGATTAGAAACCCTAATCTGTGATTAAGAAACCCTAACGATTAGTTAGGAACCCTAATTGTATTTATAGAAACCCTAATTTCCTATTCGAGAACCCTAAACCCTAGTTATCAAACCTTAATGGTAGTTATTAAACCTTAAGGGTTAAGATTAAAGGAAATCATGTCAAATGACTAAACTACCCTTAAAATCATATGGGAAATTACCAAAATACCCTTTTAGAGGCAAAATTACTAAAATACCCTTTACTTAACTTTTAAGTTAAAAGATTTCCAAATCTTGTGGCTCACCATTTTGGATAACACCATGTGCTCTAAAATCTAAACCAAATCTGATCTTATATGCCACCTAGCAAGATTTAGATTCATTGCATCAAAGATAAGAGATTAAAGAGAGAGAAAAACCAAAACCAAGCTTATTTGTGTACATGAACCTAGCCAACACTCTCTCACTCTCAAGCCAAGAAATTTAGAAAGATATTCAGTCCCTAGATTAGTCCATAACACCCCAAGATCAGATTAGGAAGCAACATCAAAGATTATTCAAAGAGAGGTATAAACCCTAACCAAGTTTAATCTTGTATGCTAGGATAACTTTTGTGTTTTTGTGTTTATTTATGTGTTGTAGGATGTTATTTAGTGATCTATGATGATATATCATAGATCCATAACATCAAAGTGCTTAAAAATAAAGTTTTCAAATCTGTCAAGAACTTTAGATTTATGGCCTGACAGTAAAATGTTAGAGGCCATAGATCTAGATATGTTAATTATTAGACTTGTTAATTGTATTACTGTTGTAGTATGCTATGAGGGGAGTAATCTGGAAATAGAATCATGTTCATAGCATGTCCAGATTCCAAGATATTAATGGTCAAAGTAGGTTGACCAGTCATGAAGTTGAGTTTTTGGGTAACCCAGAAATTCTCCAGAATGGTCTGACAAGATTTTCATGGACTTAGATCTCTCATGTGTTATGTGTTTAGCTTATGTAAATTTATAATAATTATACACTTGTATATGGAGTAGAGGACCATGACATTAGATCACATAAACAACCAACAGAATCAAAGATATAAGCAGTCAAAGAAGGTTGACCGAGCACAGTTTGAGTTTTTTGGAAATTCCATAAAATTGATGAAAAAAGTTTTTTGACAAGGTTTGACCAAGCCAGATCTTGAGATTGTAATGTAGTTAAGCTACCTAAGTGTATTACTTTTGTTCTTTGACATGAGATCAACAAGAGTGTAACACTCAAACACCCAAATATTACACAGAAACCAAATTAATTAAGCCACAAAGTAGCTATCAAGAACTGACTGGGTTTCTGAGTAACCCAGAACAGGCCTGACAGCTATTTTGAAGGCTTAGATCTTGCAAATGTTATGTAGTTTGACCTTAAATATTGTTGGTACATGTCACGCCCCGAAATCTGGTCTATCTTCACACTCGAATTTCGTGCGTCACGAGTACATCATTCTTCCAAATATACATCATTATATAGTGAAATATAACAACATACATTCTCAATTCCTAAGTTCTAATAACTTATAACCTCGTTCATTACAAATAATGATAATTACATTATTCTTTACATCTTACACGAGTGCCTTTCATCCGCCACTAAGGATATATAACAGTTCATCAAACTAGTTTATAGTTTAATTAAACTATTCTACATTACAAGTCTTCGCTTGATCTTCGCGCTCATTCATCTAATGAATAGCACTTCTTCTGGATACCGATCAGCTTAATCCTTACGGGATCCTTAAGTTCTTCTGCTCGTACGCTAAAAATATTTTTCATTTAAATCAAGTGTGAGCATTCAATTGCTCAGCAAATCATAGCAGTTGAACAAACAACTTCAAGAATTCAAACATTCATTTAGAACTTCGATAACAGAACAAAGGTTATAAAGCAGCTTGAATAATAGGAATAATTCTAATTCCCATCATTTTAAAATATTAGTCACATTCACTTTGATATACTTTCATTCTTATACCTTTTTTCATACACATCCTATCTGGCTAGAATCATTAGCACAGACTTAACAATAACAATTCATGTATAAACAGAACATTCTCTTATTGAACAGTTCAATCACAGAACAGTTCATCTCATAGAAACACCGAAGTGTTCAAATTGTGGCGCAAGGCCTCATACGTTATACCACCTTGTGCAAATATCACACATTCGCACATAGATAAAACTTCTCAACTTCAACATCTGAGAAGTTTAAGAAACTAGCATTCATTTAGAATATGAATGAAGTTAGGAAACTTGCCTTTACGCATGCGACCATGACTTACGATTTACTTTGAATCGCCTCATTCCAATTCCTATATATCACATACGGAAAATAACACATACACCAATTAGTCATGTATATTTGACTTATGCATTGGTTTACTTAACTTTACTTCTTAGGGTTCGCGTTCTTGCAATCTAAGTTTACGTGACCAACTTTCCTTACCGATTTACGGCTTCATGACATACGGAGATGTCTTACTCATACGATCATCATCTTTGATGATTTGCATTCTTATCTTCTTCTTATAACTCCTCTAGGACTCAGCACACATCGTGTCTCTACTAGTAGTACATATGGTACTCTGAGTGGTTTCCCACAAACAACGAACAAACAAGTTCCCGTCTCATCTACATTGTCTTCACAATGAGTTAGATCGGTTGCCAATTTCAGATATACCTTCGCTCTCTGAAGGAATTGTTTAGCCCACCGTATATATGTCAACCATCAAAAATTACGATTGTACTATAACCTAACTTATTTTAACTTATCTAAACCATTAAACTATAATGTTCATTAAGTCAATTTCACCGTTCACAGGTTTAATCATTGGTCTTCACTATCTTAAGATCAAACCATACACGGAGTGTAGGTTCTGTCCATTTAATATTCGCATACACTCAACCTTCACGTTGGTTAAAGTGTTTAACGATTACATTTCATTCTAACATTCTCTATCCGACTCACATTCGGCTTTCGTTAATCTTGTTACCGTTCGTTATGGCTTTCTTGATAAATCATATCTTACTTACTTTTTTCGTTATTCATTACATGAACCCTACGTTCATTAATCATTCTTAATGTCGAAGTCATACAATTCGTTATATGCTAAGACCGATCGTTCATCGCAACAGCGTTGCGTTCACCTTCTTTGTCTTTTAATCTCATTCAATCTTTCCGTTCAACCTTTACTAAAGGTTTAAGTCACTTGATTAAGTGTTACTTTAGGTGAACAATATGTTCTTTTTCTTCCCTTACACTTTCCCCAAGAGTTGAGCAATTAAAAGCTCTTCTCTGGTGCAGCTCTTCCGTGCTAAGGCGTGCAGACCCTGCCTCCCTTTTTATTCCTCGTATTGCAGCCAGCCACACGCCAAGTTGTTGGACTTCACAGGTTGGTGGCTGGCTGCTACCCTCCTACTTCTTTTTTTCATTACAGCAAATACTTCATTCTGCTAGAAGCCTTCTTCTCCGGGCTGGCGTTGCGGTGCCACTCTATAAGGCATGACTGGCGCTGTGGCGCCAGGCCCTAAACTTAGAAAATTTTTCTAAGTGTTGGAAAATGTTTAAGACGCTTACTTCACAATGTCACAATTTATTTGATATAACTCGGAATGAGGTCGTTCCAAAGCCATTCTCTTCCTTATCCTACGTACTTCAATTCCCCTCGGACAGAAATTCATTCTGAATCTGTTAAAATGTCGTTCGATTGGCTTAATCTTCATCCTTCGTTCATTTTTACGTTATTAACGTTCTTCGTTCGTTCGTCCGTAATTTGGTCATCCGAACTCGGAACTTGTTCGTTCTTGAGTCCACCACTTACGTTTTCTATGTTCTCTTACATTCATATGAAACCCTACATGTTCGGGTTCATTCACACACTTTCTACTTCTCGTTCGTCTTTTATGAAATTTTTGTCATAACTTCGTTATAGCTAAGTTTAATATGTTCTTCATGACCGTTTCTACCATTCCTAACCAAGCAATAAGCATCTAACCTATACGCGATGGTTTTAAACTTGTCCATCAACAACAAGTTATACTACGATGGTTTTAAATTTTTCCATCAACAACGTTTTTCGTGTTCTTTGCGTTCTTCATTTTTAATCGATATTTTGATTATGATTTCACTTTTTCTTGGAATTTGGTGTTATGAAACACCATTCCTTACTTATTTCATCGAATCATTCATATAATTCATTCGGATCGTTCAAATTCATTACGAAACTCATACATCTTTAAGAAATTTATAAACTAAACTTCTAATTCTTCTTTCTTCTTTTTCTCATGATTTCAACCATATGAGAATCATTCTTAACATCTTCTACTTCTATTCTCATTAAGTTATATTTTTCAAATATAAAACTTAAAGAAAATTTATTCAGAAGTTAGGTTTTCGTTACCTTTCTTCTTTAATCTCCTTCCGTTGGGAAAAGTTTGCACACGAGCAAGGTTTTCCTCCTCCTTTTCCTTCCCATCCGAACTCTCTCTCTCACTCTCTCTCTCTTTCTCTCTCAAATGTTGGTGATTTTCAAAATCACCAACAAATGAATTAAGGCTTCCTTTTATAGATTTTCAAAGCTAGGAGCAAAATAGTCATTTCGCCCCTAAATTAATATTCCCACCTCCTTACTCCACCTCCTTACTCCACCTCCTTACTATTCACGAAGCTTCCCTTGGAAGCTTCGTGCTTCCGTCTTGCGGAATTCGTCCGACAGTTTTAAAAACTGCGATTCTCGGAATCTAAATATTTTTTGATATTTCTTCTTTCCTTTATCGATTAACTTTTACGTATTCTTCGGATCTCTGAAAAACTGAAAAACACTATTTGACGTTAAGCATTTTCCTTCACGTTTTCCCTTAACGTAGCTAAACGAATGAAAAGTACATAACAGTACTTTTCGTCATTTTTATTTTGTCTGATTTCTGCACGTTTTTCGAGAAAAACTTTTATCAGCTTACTTAACTTTTCACGATATATTATCGTCAAATCTTCGACGGAATGTCATTTCGACATACCGAACTCTCGGAAAGGCTTAGGTTATTCAAACCCTAACCCTTAGGGTTTCGTCGGGTGAATAATGCATATTTCGTCTTTTTCCTCAGAAATATTTTTGTTCTTTATGTATGTTATAAATTAGTATTTATAATTAATAATGACTCTCCTATACGGACCACGTGTCGAGTGGCGCTAATCAAAGCGAAGGAAACCATAGAGGAATTATTCATAATGCCCGTACCGAGTTCTGAAAGCCGTCTTTGGAATGTCATCGGTTTTAATCTTCAATTGGTGATATCCGGAATTAGGACTATTCAATAATTCATCAGTCCATTGTAGACATTGAATCTGATCATAATGTCTAATAATTGATTAGATAATATGATCAGATAACTATCAAATATACTGTCATAACATTATGACTATTTTTCATATAACCGGTGTAAGAGCAACAACCATGATAGTATTTATCATAGTTTACGGGTGGGCATTATTATTGCCTCAAATCGACATTTTTTAGATTTTATGAATAGAGGTCTATTCATAATACTGTCAGAAATGAAGAACAGTTCGACCAGTCCACTTTGGGCTTCCACAACTTGAAATTCTTGCATTATATTTGTGATCTAAGGATTCCAGGTTGTAAACAACATGTAAATGAACAAATCTATTACATCAAACCATCATAAAAATAACACAAATGCTAGATCTAACCCGGCCATTTGGTAATGTATCATTTGTAACTCCAACGACAAAGTAGGGTACTTGAACACTCACTTTGCTTCGAAAACGTATATCTTTTTACAAGATTTATTAGGGATTCGTATTTCAATAACATGACTAATTAATGCATGCCTATTATATCATATATAATAAATCAAAATATTCTGCACTCAAAGCATAGTACATGAAGAAATTAAGAATATCATATAACGCAAGGTTCATAAGGATAATTATATAACACAATGTCAATTAAGTTCCTCTCGTATGAGTATTAATCCCTGTACACGGCATATTATATTATGTGTACATTTCTGAGTATATTATATTGTTCAAATTAACTAATTAATTCAATAATGTAAATAATTGTGGCCGTAATAGAACATTTCTGATAATTACAACATACTTTAAAGAGTATCCGTGGGATGCCATGATTAAAGTAATTAAAACCATTATCAATTATCTTCCATAAATATTATAATATTAATATTTTTCATGACAAAATATCAAAAGTTATATTTTATAACTTAAAATATTTTTATAACACTTAAATTATTTTTATATAATTTTTAAAACATTAATTCTATTTTTCCATAATTTATTTAATACATTTATTAAATTAATTAATTACCATTAATAATAATTTATCAATGAAATTTATCACAAAATATTAAAGTCATTTAAAATAACTTCAAATATTTTCTAATATCATAATATAATTTTTCATGATTTTTAAAGTATTAAAATCATTTTTAAATAATTTATTTAATATTATAATTAAATAAATAAATACCTTTTATATTCCAAAAATATTAAATATTTTTGAAATATACTCAAAATAATTAAAAACTATTTTTCATAATTTATTATGTATTTTTAATAATTAAAAACCATTTAATACTAATTATTTAATAAAAATACTAATTTTGGAAATAAATTATCGCTAAAGGGCCCTATAGTGACAGAACCGTCGCTATAGGTGTTCTTGAGCATGTTCTTGAGCTGCCCAGAAATTTTGTCAGTTACCGAGGGGCTTGGTTTGACTAGATTTTAATCCATGTTCTTGTTGCTTTCTAAGCTGGGATTTGTGCTAAAGTTATAGTACTTATGTAATAATACAATATCATACTAAGTTCATGGCTATACAACATACGATCAATGAGATATAAGCCTCAGAAATCCTTGTCAGAGACTGTTCTTCATTTCTGGATTTCCAGAAATGAAGAACAGCTCGAGTTGGGTACTTTGGAGCTTCATAACTTGGAATCGGGGTCTGGTTTATGTGAGTTAAAGGTTCTATCATGTATTCCATATGTCAAGGTACAAGTATCATGCACCAAATCAGTCTAATAACATCACACACAGAGATTAATCATGGTCAAAGTTCTGACAGAAAAACATGTTCTTAAGAATCTAGGTTTTTCCAGATTTCTACAACAGCTAGTGGTCAATGCTAGTTTGACTGTGATTATATGTCACTCCGATTATGATCTAAGTGATATAGTGACTTTACTATGTAGTCTACATATCAGACTACCACAGGAAAACAAAAACATGGACAAACAATCATATAACAGCAAGATTCATGGCCTTAAAAACTTGTCAGACAAAACCTGGAAATTTTGGGTTTTCCAGAAACAGTCTCCCATGGTCGGTCAACCATGTTTGACCACCTATAACTTGCAAACTAGACATGATCTGACCCTGTTTCCAATTCCAGATCATAAACAACATGGCATACTACAGATCTATAACATTAAACACACTTAACATCTAGCAGGTAATGATCTAGAGGCCCTGACATATGACTGTCAGGCCACTTCTTAAACTTTTTTCAGATATTTCCAGATTTCTAAAAACACAAATTTCGAGCACTTTGTTTTTATGGATCTGGGATTTAACAACCCAGATCACTAACTAACACCTTATAACACACTTCTGAAGAACAAATCATAACATCTAACATCAAATCTAAGGATTTCAAGATTTAGGGTTTTATACCTTATGAATGCTAAATTTTTGAATCTGATCCTTGATGTTTGATCCTGGCAAGCTGACACATGATCTTGGCTTAGCTTATTACTCACTCTCACTCTAAAATTTCGGATGGGAGAGAGAGAGAAAGTTTGGCTAAGTTGAGAAGTAAAGTAAGTGAATTTTGCTTACTTTTTAACTTTGATCTTAGGTTCAATGAATTTGTAGTATGCAAGATGGCTGGTATTTGATGATTAAAGTTGCTTTCTAGACCACATGGCTAGCCTAGGGTTGTTCACCAACCACAAGTAGGGCTAGATCTACACTCCACCTTATTAAAGTAATAAAAAGGATAGTTTTGTCATTTGACTTATAAAGTGAATGGTAATTTGGTAACTTCTCACAACCATTAGGTTTTAATCCTTAGGGTTTGACCCTTAGGGTTTAACCCTAAGGTTACACAAATTGATATTCTAGGCTTTTCTAATTAGGTTTTAAAATGGAAAATTATAATTAGGATTCCCTAATTATAATAAAGTTTACTAATCACATTCAAGCTTGCTAATTCGGGTTAAGGTTTCCTAATTAACATTAGACTCTATAAATTAATAATTAGGTTTTCTCTAATTGTACATTAGGGTTTCCAACATTAGAAATTAGGGCTTTCTAATTAATCAATTAGGGTTATCCCTAATTATACTTACAATTAATAACATAAAAACTTTATACTTATCTTCAAGCTTCCTAATTAGGGTTTTATTATTCCGAATTAGGGTTTCCATAGCCGGTAATAGGGTTTCTTATCAATCATTAGGGTTTTCTAACTGAACGTCGAGGCTCTTAGTATATTATTAGGGTTTCTGACTGATATAATTTATCCGGTCAACCCTTGACCCTTAAACACATACTGTACACATATATGACCATATACACAGATACTCTTAACACTGCAGACCTTCACCAATAGTTTTTAAATTCAGAAAATTCATTCCCAAAAATGTCAAATACATACACTTATTTTCTGTCTAGGTCTATTATTTATCCTTTATTCAATCTTTTAAGATTTTATAAAATTGTCTAAATTCTCGGGTTTGTCACATACGTAAGCGGTAGCGCATGACTACTGGGCAAGGCGCCGTCGAACCTAGTGTAAAATCTGGCCATGGCCGTGCAAATGCCGATCTCGAGACCATGAAGTCTGCTAATTCTGCAGACTTTGGACGTTCAATGTAACTTAGCTTAATGTTAGGTTAATGTGAGAACCATGTAACAACAAGGTTAAACAGAGTCGTGTTATGTGGATTGTAAATTCAAAGTTGTAAAAAAATGATTTATAAGTTATGAGCGTGTTATGTTATAACTTTGTTTATACAATGAATGTTAGTTAAATGTTGTGATGTTAACACTTGGGAATTCTGAAATGTAAATGGTAGCATAAGACTTGTGCTAAAATGATAAGTTTAGCTAGAAATGTACATGTTGTGGTATGTTAACATATCTAATAGGTATTGTAGTTTTAAACCTATGTATAGGTGAACGTGAGTTTAATATTATAGCTTACGCTCGAGGCAAGTTTCTAAACTTCTCTTTTTACATTGAGCAAGTTTTCTTAACTCTACACTTTCGTTGAGATAGTTCATTTATTACAATGTGCAAGTTTATTTTTACTATTGAGCAAGTTCTTGTATCTAGTTTGTTCATGATTTCTAAATCTAGATCTTATTCTGATATTGAACAAGTTATTCTTGTCTTTAACTTGTTATCTAGCATGCAAGTTTACATATTCTAATATACTCATGTTGAACAAGTTTTATCGTTTAATTTACTATTTGTTATGCATGCGTAGTACTTAATTCTAAATAACATTGGCTTAATATTGTTCAAGCAAGGTACATTATGATTATTTGTTGTTTATGCTGTTAGTTTATTCCTAAAGCATGATTTTAATTTTCAATGTCGATTTAGTTATAATTACTCCATAGCATGACGTTATCAATATTGTATTCAACTAATCCTTAGTTGATGATCGTTAAATTCTAAATTACCCTTGAAATGTATCCAAACCAAACTTACTTTGGTGCGGACTTGTACTCTAAATACTGAGATGAACAACCCTATTATTAGGGGATAATTTACGCTTAGCGTTGAAATGTTTGTGCACAATACATTGTACGAAGGGCTGATCCCCCTAAGTACGAGGAGTCCTTATAGTCTTATGACTGTTAAAGTTGAAGTTAAAAGATTACTTGCAACTGTGGACATAGTTCGTAGTCTCATGACCCTCAGTTTTATGCATTCCATATTTTGATTCCATTCTTTGGTTATCATTGATAGAGTACTATTCAGTTTTGATGAGTATATTCATTGGAAGTTATTTCATTCTTGTCGATTCATTGCTATATCTAGTGAGCAATTGTTTTGCTCACTCTTGCATAAATATTATTATTGCAGCTAAAGTTGAGAAGGTAGATGAACCTTCAACTAGCAAAGGAAAGGTAAAAATGTACAAGTGATGAAGACTTGTAAAGTTTTTTTTATTGATTATGCTCATAGATTTTTAAATAATGATGTGATGTAATAATTTTATTTCCGCACTTATATGATGTTTAAAGGTTAGACAACCTGGGATGTTTTTGAATTTAACGATGTTATCTTATTTAAAAGGAGGATTTATGGTTTAAATGTTATTTTATTTGGGTAGATAGTATGAATGTATGGATAGTGAGCACCAAATCTTGTGGGAATGAAGTACCTAGATTTGGGGGTGTCATGGTGTTCTCTAACCTTAACATTACAAACATACCCTTTAGATATACAAAAAGGGTTTACAAATATAACATAATAATAATATTATTCATAACTAATTTATAACTATGCATTTTCCTTTGTCCTTCACAGCACCTCCTGCCACTTCGTCCCTAGCTGAAAAGTTTTATTTAGCAAGGGTGAGCAACAAATTTGCCCCGCAAGTTAAGACATACAATAAATGTATAAGAATCAATAAGAGCAAACTATCTATTTTGATAGAATGAAACTAAAGTTTGGGGAACTTTGAAATAGTTGAACAAATCTTTAATTTCTAACAAGTCTTCTCACAATCTAGGCAACACAATAATTTGATAATGAAAGAGTGCAACGCTTTCAAAGTTGTTTCTACGATATTCTAATGAATAACAATTTAGAAATATTCTCCAAGGTGTATACTGAATGATCTTAAAATTATCTTTTCGAGTAACTATCAAGATTTACTTTGATATACTCAAATAACAAGATGAAAATATTTTCCAGAGTTATGTTGAGTGATCACAAGGATCTAGAACTTACTTGTCGAGTAACTATCAATGATATACTTTGATATACCCAGGTGTATCAAATAACCATAAAGATTAAGTCATACCCCTCTACAAGTACTTAGAGCGGCCAACTCCTTGTACCCTATATTATGCATAATACTTACATGCGCGCAAAGGCTGAATATACGACCAAATATGTTTCCTATGTATAAAAGGTTGTTCTTCTCTAACTTAGAATCAGAATTTGATTTAACAACGAAATACAATGATTTCAATATCTAATCACTTCTCCTCTCTTATCTTCTCAAACCTATCAAGTTTTCTTTTCCGATCTAGCCGAAACAACTGGCATTGATCTATCAATAATAATTGAATTCTCTTCTCTTCTCGAATCTATCAAGTTCTAACAAATGATCGTCTAGCCAAAACAATTAGCTAAGACACTTCTCAACACAATTCTACAATAGATAGGAATTATTTATACAATTTACAATCATTAATAGCTTCTACGGATGTGATGAATATCCAATAACAATTATTCTTTAAGTATATTTTCAGAATTACTAATTTAGTTTAAATTACTAAATATGCACTAACTGCGAATAATCAACAATAAATTCTCGATGTGGTCTAATCAACAATAATTAACCACCATAATAATTAAACAATATTAACTCAAGGTGAAAGTAAGGAAACTTGCCTTTCGAGTTGATTACATTACACAATATACTTATCTCTGCGTTAAGTAAGACCTAAAATCAACAATACCGGGTTTCACAATTAACACAATAATTCACAACACGTATCACTATAATTTACAATCAATACTTCTTCTAGACACATTACCACATAGCCACATTAATTTTTAAAACCATTTTTGTAATTTTTGAAATTTATTTCTATTTTTAATTAATTTTCAGAAAATCAGAAATTAAAAATATTTATAAACCGTTGTTATAGGCTATAGCGACACTAAGTGTCGCTGTTGGTGTTCTTGAGCCTCAAGAACACTGACAACTCAGTGTTCAAGGGTCAACGTTTGACCATGTTTAATTTCATGTCTATCTTGTTTCTGTCCAATCTAAAACTCAGATCTTGTAGCATACATGTAGTACTATAATTAACATCAATAATCTAGGTCATACAACAACTTAACAAAGAGATCTGATCCTCCAAAGTTACTGTCAGAGTGCTGCTGGGTTTTCTAGGTAACCCAGAAACCCAGGCAGTTACAACATGCCATATTGAGGCTCGATTATTATAGTGTTCTGGTCATGCTTCATGTGATATCTTGGTTCATACTCGTAGTATACATGACAAGGAACATATATAGATCAACAGATCAGATTAAAAATAACACAATTTCCAGATACAGCTTGGTCAAACTATGTCAGAGGGCCAGTTCTTACATTTTTGGAATTTCCAAAAAATAACTTTGTGACCGGATGGCTTAGTTTGACCATCCATTAAATCTCACATGTTTGTTTTATAAGCAATCTAATAGCATGGATCTATTGTCCATATAACAGTCTATAATCTAAATACAAACACATTATCAAACAACTTAAACACTAACAGATCAAGGCCTTTCTAAGTCCTGTTAGACACTGATTTACACTTTCTGGGTTACCCGAAAAGATATACACGGACCATAAGAGTCTAAAATATATCTTCACACAAAATGAGTTGAATATGAGACAGAGGAGATGGTTGGAGTTGATAAAGGATTACGACTGTGAAATCTTGTATCACCCTGGAAAAGCCAATGTAGTTGTCGATGCCTTAAGTATAAAGGGTCGGGAGAAGTTATCTATGTTAACGGTTCAAACTGAGTTAATAACAGAGATGGCTAGGATGGAAATAGAAGTGCAGTTGCCAAGTGATTCGGGGCAGATATTGTTTGCAACAAAGATTCAATCAACCATCGTAGAAAGAGTCACGAGGTGCAAATTCAAAACGATGAGTATGACCGGGTAAAGGAGCGGCTAATCAATGAAAAAGATATTAAGTACGATCTTGATAATGAGGGTTATTGAGATTTGAAGGAAGAATTTGGGTTCGAATGAGACGGAATTAAAGGAGTAAATATTACAAGAGGCTTTATAGTTCGAGGTTCTCGATTCATCCCGGTAGTACTAAGATGTATCAAGACCTTCGACAGTTTTTGGTGGCGAAACATGAAAAGAGAGATAGTAGAGTATGTGAGTAAGTGCTTAACTTGTCGAAAAGTTAAAGTCGAACATCAACGACCAAGTGGCTTGTTACAGTCATTGGAGATTCCGAAGTGGAAGTGGGAGCATATCAAGATGGATTTTGTGGTGGGACTTTCGACTACAACGAAAGGGTATGATACGATTTGGGTAATAGTGGACTGGTTGATGAAGTCGGCTCACTTTTTTCCAATTAGGGTCAAGTATAACTTGGACCAGTTAGCTAAACTTTATGTTAAGGAAATAATTTTCATACATGGAGTACCAGTATCGATTGTGCTCCGATCATGATCCATGATTCACATCGATCTTTTGGAGGAATCTGTAGGAGCAGTTGGGAACGCAGTTGAAGCTGAGTACGGCGTATCATCCACAAACTGATGGATAGAGCGAGAGAAAAATTCAGACGTTAGAAGATATGTTAAGATCTTGCGTTATGGATTGTAAGGGTAGTTGGGATGATCATCTACCATTAGTAGAGTTTGCGTATAACAATAGTTATCAGGCAAGAATAGGTATGCCGCCCTACGAAGCTTTGTACGGGAGGAAGTGCAGAGCACCATTGTGTTGGGACGAAGTGGGAGAACGCCGAATGCTAGGGCCAGACTTAGAACAACTACATAATATGTTTCCAATATCCGTATTACGTCCTTATAAGTCGGATTATAAGCACGTAATAGAGTATGAGCCTATTCATATCGAGAAGTACTTAACGTACGAAGAGATGTCGATTCAAATTATTGATAGAAAGGAGCAATTTTTGTGGAACAAAGTTATACCTTCCGTGAAGGTGTTATGGAAGAACCACAATGCAGAAGAAGCAACGTGGGAATTGAAAGAAAAGATAAGGAAGGATTACCCTCACTTGTTTGCGTAATGTCAGACGAGATTCTGGGGACAGAATCTTTATAAGGGGGGAAGAATGTAACGACCGAGAAATTCGGATCCTTTGTAAAATAATTTTATTTAATAAGATAATGAATAAAATTATATTATCTGTTATTATTACGAGTTAGTAAAATGAATGTTGTTATATAACCTAGAAACGTCGGAACTTAGTAGTATTTTAGCTATGTGAGAGATTTTAAGTGTTTAAATTTCCAAGACAAAAATAATTGTTTTTCGAGAAATTTTTCCAAAAACACTATTCATCGATTCTTTGCTTTCGAAATTATTTTTGAACTTCGAGAAATACATAACGATAGAATATCGAAGTGAGTTGGATTATGTAATAAGAATTTAAGTATGGAAAACGTAATTTTTAGCATGCGCATATAATTCGAGAATGTTAGGAAAATAAAGCGCTAAGTAAGTGAATGTATTGATCGTATGATACGTATGTATTGTACGAGGTATTGAATACAAGTATGATATGAAGTATGATACAAGTATGTATGAAGGATGAAATATATCGATATTGTGAATTAATATACTGAGTGAGAATCTGAGTATAATACGTAGAGAATTTGTAATAAGGCTTTTAGCCAATTGAGTTGGACTTGTAGGATTGTTATCAAATTGATAGTCCAATAGCATTAATGTGCAAGCCCAAGGGGTGGTTAATGAGAAGTCCAAGCAAGTTGGTAGTACAAGCCCAAAGCTTAAGTTAAGTTAAGTTAATTAAATCCAAGCCCAAGCTAGATCCAATGAATTAAGGTGATCCATGGGGTAACCCATGATCAATTGGTTAATCTTGGTGACCAAGAAAATAAAGTGATGAGAAAGTAAAGGAAAGGATTTTTGGAGGCCAAGTTAATTTAATTAGGAAGCGATGAATATTAAAGAGGTTAGATTAAGGAAGTGGGATGGCCTAAATGACTAAACTACCCTAACTTTGGCAATCCTATAAATAGGAGACTTTGGATTTCATTTGTTACTTGTTCTTTTTCATCCAACACAATTGACTTATTGGTTAGAGAGAATATGCAAGAATAAGTTACTTTCATTTGTTAGAAAAGATAAAAGAGAAAAAGCTAGTTCAACAAGGGTAAGCCTTTCATGTCATTAGTCTTCCATCTCTACCACTATATGTTGTTAAGAGAAGTATGGATTAATGATCATGTATGCTAAGAATGATAGGAATGAATAAAATAAGGACTTAAGTCCTAATAAGCCGAGAATAAGCACTTTGTTTATAGATAAGCTATGAATTAAGTAAGAACTTGTAATACTTGTGTCATGTTTGCATGAATGTTGTTAACATGATGAAAGTATGTAAGAATGATGGATAAAGAACTTAAATTATCATTAGTCATGAGAATGGAAACTATAAGTAGTTTATACTTTGATAAGTTATAAACTCATAAAGAATAAGCCATAAGTTATCATGAAAATAAGTTGATGTAATATGTAGGTTTAAATGTCAATATGATGGATAGAATCCATTTGAAATGATAATCAAATCATAGTAACAAAGCTATGCCTTGCCCTGCATTGGCGCTACGACGCAGGTCCCCTTCTTTCTTCTCGCGCTACAACGCCACTGAGCAGTAGCTGATTGCCCGGGTTGGCGCTGTGGCGCCGCCTCCCAAGGCTTATCTAGCGCTGTGGTGCCAGGCCTAGAACTTTGAAAATTTTTCTAAGTCTTTAACTGGTTTGAGATGCTTACTTTATAATCTCATAACTTATTCATTATAACTCAAAACGAGGTCATTACAAAGCCATTCTCTTCCTTATTTTACGTACTTCAACTTCCCTTAGACAGAAATTTATTCTAAATCCGTTAACATGCTATTCAATTGGCTTAAATTCCATCCTTCGATCGTTTTACGTTATTAACGTTCTTTGTTCGTTCGTCCGTAATTCGGTCATCCGAACTCGGAACTTGTTCATTATTGAGTCCACATCTCACGTTTTCTATGTTTTCTAACATTCTTATAAAACCCTACAAATTTGGGTTCATTTACATACTTTCTACTTCTCATTCGTCTTTTACGTAAGTTTTTCCATAACTTCGTTATAGCTAAGTTTAACCTGTTCTTCATGAACGTTTCTATCGTTCCTAACCAAGAAATAAGCAACTAACTTATACACAATGTTTTAAACTTGTCCATCAACAACAAATTATACTACGATGGTTTTAAATGTGTCCATCAACAAAGTTCTTCGTGTTCTTCGCGTTCTTCGTTTCGTTCTTTATTTTTAATTGATATTTTGATTACGATTTCACTTTTTCTTAGAATTCAGTGTTATAACACCATTCCTTACTTATTTCATCGAATCGTTCATATGATTCATTCGGATCGCTCAAATTCATTACGAAACTCATACTTCCTTAAGAAATTTATAAACTAAACTTCTAATTCTTATTTTCTTCGTTTTCTCATGATTTCAACCATATGAAATCATTCTTAACATCATTTACTTCTATTCTCATTAAGTTATATTTTTAACATAGAAAACTTAAAGAAAATTTATATTAAACTAGGTTTTGGATTACCTTCTTCTTTAATGTTCTTCCGTTAGACAAAGTTTGCACTCGGGCTAGCTTTTCCTCTTCCTTCTCCTCTTCATCCGAACTCTCTCTCTCTCTCTCTCTCTCTCTCTCTCTCTCTCTCTCAAGTGTTGGTGAATTTTTCATTAACCAACAAATGAGCTTAAGCTTCTCTTATATAGAAAACCAAGGCTAGGGGCAAAATAATCATTTCACCCCCAAAGTTACTATTGACACCTCGTTATTATTCACGAAGCTTCTCTTGGAAGCTTCGTGCTTCTTCTTCTTGAATTAAATCGACATTCAAAAAACTACGATTCTCGGAATTCAAATATTTTTAGATATTTCATCTTTCCTCTACAGATTAACTTTTACGCATTCTTTGAAACTTCGAAAAACTGAAAAACACTTTTTGATGTTAAGTGTTTTCCTTCACATTTTCCCCTAACGTAGCTAAATGAATTAAAAGTACATAACAGTATTTTTCATCATTTTTATTTTTTTCGATTTCTGCACGTTTTTTGAGAAAAACTTTTATCGGCTTAATTAACTTTTCAAGATATATTATCGTCAAATCTTTTGACAGAATGTCATTTCGACATACCGAACTCTCGGAAAGGCTTAGGTTATTCAAACCCAAGCCCTTAGGATTTCGTCAGGTGAATAATGCATATTTCGTCTTTTTTTTCGGAAATATTTTGTTCTCGACTCGAAAAAATTTTATTTTCGCCTTCAAAATTCTTACTCATTCAGTCTAGCTCGTAGCCAGAATCCTTCCGTTTTATAATCATCCTAGGTTCTAGAACGATTAATAAACAGAGCACATAATATTATTAATAAACGTTCATTTTATTAATAACTAATTCTTTAAACTTAAATTCTGGACAATCCAATTTTCTGGGTTGTCACAGTTGGGCAATCAAATTCTCATTCTTGTTTTAAATTTAAATATTTTCAGCTAAGCGTGAACGACCTGAAGGTTCTGACAAAGACAAAGGAAAAGGAAAGCTGACAGAATAAATTTAATGGTATCTTATGTAATAGTTAGACTTTATTAAGACGATATTATTTATTAACTATCATGTAATGAAATGATTTAAAGGTTGTGTACCTGGGATTAGACAACTCTAATATGTATATTCATTTTGCTATTTATATTATTCTGTTCAAAGAAATGATATCGTGAAGCACTAATTTTGGGTTTCAAGTACCTGAATTTGGGGGCGTCACAACGATTAACTGTGAGGACCTAGAATTTTAAACAATTCAATTTTTACGAATAATTTTTTTTATTGGTATTGATTATCAATACTAGGTTGAGTATCTCTGATATGAGCATAGCAAGATAGTCAAACTGTTTATTGACCAAGTAAAATGTATGAAGTTATGTTAAACAATGGATGAAAACCATAACCCTAAATACAGATAGGGATTTGCTAGTTAATACAGTTATAATAATTGTATCTAGGAGTATGTGTTTGTACAGTATGGAATTAATGATCAAAGGTTGATCAGATAAGGTATAACCTTAGTAAACCCTAATGGTAGATTAGAAACCCTAATCTGTGATTAAGAAATCCTAACGATCAGCTAGGAACCCTAATTGTATTTATAGAAACCCTAATTTCCTATTCGAGAACCCTAAACCCTAGTTATCAAACCTTAATGGTAGTTATTAAACCTTAAGGGTTAAGATTAAAGGAAATCATGTCAAATGACTAAACTACCCTTAAAATCATATGGGAAATTACAAAAATACCCTTTTAGAGGCAAAATTACTAAAATACCCTTTACTTAACTTTTAAGTTAAAAGATTTCCAAATCTTGTGGCTCACCATTTTGGATAACACCATGTGCTCTAAAATCTAAACCAAATCTGATCTTATATGCCACCTAGCAAGATTTAGATTCATTGCATCAAAGATAAGAGATTAAAGAGAGAGAAAAACCAAAACCAAGCTTATTTGTGTACATGAACCTAGCCAACACTCTCTCACTCTCAAACCAAGAAATTTAGAAAGATATTCAGGTCCTAGATTAGTCCATAACACCCCAAGATCAGATTAGGAAGCAAGATCAAAGATTATTCAAAGAGAGGTATAAACCCTAACCAAGTTTAATCTTGTATGCTAGGATAACTTTTGTGTTTTTGTGTTTATTTATGTGTTGTAGGATGTTATTTAGTGATCTATGATGATATATCATAGATCCATAACATCAAAGTGCTTAAAAATAAAGTTTTCAAATCTGTCAAGAACTTTAGATTTATGGCCTGACAGTCAAATGTTAGAGGCCATAGATCTAGATATGTTAATTATTAGACTTGTTAATTGTATTACTGTTGTAGTATGCTATGAGGGGAGTATGTCTGAAATAGAATCATGTTCATAGCATGTCCAGATTCCAAGATATTAATGGTCAAAGTAGGTTGACCAGTCATGAAGTTGAGTTTTTGGGTAACCCAGAAATTCTCCAGAATGGTCTGACAAGATTTTCATGGACTTAGATCTCTCATGTGTTATGTGTTTAGCTTATGTAAATTTATAATAATTATACACTTTGTATATGGAGTAGAGGACCATGACATTAGATCACATAAACAACCAACAATGTAATCAAAGATATAAGCGATCAAAGTAGGTTGAATGAAACACGATTTGAGTTTTTGGAGATTCCAAAAACCCGATGAACAAGTTTTTTGACAAGGTTTGACCAAGCCGATCTTGAGATTGTAATGTAGTTAAGCTACCTAGGTGTATTACTTTTGTTCTTGGACATGAGATCTACAAGAGTGTAACACTCAAACACCCAAACATTACACGTAATCCAATTAATCAAGCCACAAAGTAGCTATCAAGAACCCCACTAGGTTTCGAGTAACCCGAGCAGAACTGATAAATATTTTGAAGGCTTAGATCTTGCATATGTGATGTAGTTTGACCTTAATTATTGTTGGTACATGTCACACTTGAAATTCGGTCTATCTTCACACTCGAATTTCGTGCGTCACGAATACATCATTCTTCCAAACATACATCATTATATAGTAAAATATAACAACATACATTCTCAATTCATAAGTTCTAATAACTTATAACCTCGTTCATTACAAATAATGATAATTACATTATTCTTTACATCTTACACGAGTGACTTTCATCCGCCACCAAGGATATATAACAGTTCATTAAACTAGTTTATAGTTTAATTAAACTATTCTACATTACAAGTCTTCGCTTGATCTTCACGCTCATTCATCTAATGAATAGCACTTCTTCTGGATACTGATCAACTTAATCTTTACGGGATCCTTAAGTTCTTCTACTTGTACGCTGAAAATATTTTTCATTTAAATCAAGTGTGAGCATTCAATTGCTCAGCAAATCGTAGCAGTTGAACAAATAACTTCAAGAATTCAAACATTCATTTAGAACTTCGATAACCGAACAAAGGTTATAAAGCAGCTTGAATAATAGGAATAATTCTAATTCCCATCATTTTAAAATATTAGTCACATTCACTTTGATATACTTTCATTCTTCTACCTTTTTCATACACATCCTATCTGGCTAGAATCATTAGCACAGACTTAACAATAACAATTCATGTATAAACAGAACATTATCTTATTGAACAGTTCAATCACAGAACAGTTCATCTCATAGAAACACCGAAGTGTTCAAATTGTGGCGCAAGGCCTCATACGTTATACCACCTTGTGCAAATATCACACATTCGCACATAGATAAAACTTCTCAACTTCAACATCTGAGAAGTTTAAGAAACTAGCATTCATTTAGAATATGAATGAAGTTAGGAAACTTGCCTTTACATATTTCTGACTTACACTACGCTTTCTACCGAATCGCTCATTCCAATTCCTATATAACACATACGGAAAATAACACATACACTAATTAGTCATGTATATTTGACTTATGCATTGGTTTACTTAACTTTACTTCTTAGGGTTCGCGTTCTTGCAATCTAAGTTTACGTGACCAACTTTCCTTACCGATTTACGGCTTCATGACATACGGAGATGTCTTACTCATACGATCATCATCTTTGATGATTTGCATTCTTATCTTCTTCTTATAACTCCTCTAGGACTCAGCACACATCGTGTCTCTACTAGTAGTCCATATGGTACTCTGAGTTAGATCGGTTGCCAATTTCGTATATACCTTCTCTCTCTGAAGGAATTGTTTAGCCCAGCTCCCATATGTCAACCATCAAAAATTATGATTGTACTATAACCTAACTTATCTTAACTTATCTAAACCATTAAACTATAATGTTCGTTAAGTCAATTTCTTATTCCTTATGGCTTTCTAGCAACTAAATGCCATACCTCAGGATTTATTCTTTATCATCTAAGTCATACAGTCTTTTGTATACTCAGAACGGTCATTCAATATTCTACGCATTCATAACGTTAAGCATTTTACGTTACCTTATTCATAAAATACAACGTCCGGTTCATTCAACTCGAAACGTCATCCAAGTTTTTATTACTAACACACCTTCTTAACATATACAACATTGTCTTTAATTCAATTCTACACCGTTCACATGTTTAATCATTGGTCTTCACTATCTTACGATAAACCATACACGGAGTGTAGGTTCTGCCTGCGCTTAATATTCGCATACACTAAACCTTCACGTTGGTTAAAGTGTTTAACGATTACATTTCATTCTAACATTCTCTATCCAACTCACATTCGGCTTTAATAATCTTGTTACCGTTCGTTCGTTCTGGCTTTCTTGATAAATCATATCTTACTTATTTCTTTCGTTATTCATTACATGAACCCTACGTTCATTAATCATTCTTAATGTCGAAGTCATACAATTCATTGTATGCTAAGACCGATCATTCTCGCAACAGCGTTGCGTTCACCTTCTTTGTCATTTAATCTCGATCAATCTTTCCGTTCAACCTTTACTAAAGGTTTAAGTCACTTGATTAAGTGTTACTTTAGGTGAACAATATGTTCTTTTTCTTCCCTTACACTTTCCCTAAGAGTTGAGCAATTAAAAGCTCTTCTCTGGGTCTGGCTCTGCACCGGCGTTACGGCGCCGGTTCCCTTCTTATTCCTCGCGTTGCAGTGCCACATGCCAGTGTTGGACTTCCTGGGTTAGCGCTGCGGCGCCACCCTCCTTCTTCTTTTTTGTGCTGCAGCGCCATTCTGCAGTGCCTTCTTCTCCAGGCTGGTGTTGCGGTGCCGCTCTATAAGGCATGACTGGCGCTGCGGCGCTAGGCCCTAAACTTAGAAAATTTTTCTAGGTGTTGGAAAATGTTTGAGACGCTTACTTCACAATCTCACAACTTATTTGATATAACTCAGAATGAGGTCGTTCCAAAGTCATTCTCTTCCTTATCCAACGTACTTCAATTCCCCTCGGACAAAAATTCATTCTGAATCCGTTAACATGTCGTTCGATTGGCTTAATCTTCATCCTTCGTTCATTTTTACGTTATTAACGTTCTTCGTTGGTTAAATCCATAATTTGGTTGGTCATTCGAACTCGAAACTTGTTCGTTCTTGAGTCTACAACTTACGCTTTCTCGTTCTCTTACATTCTTATGAAACCGTATACGCGTTCGGTTCATTCACACACTTTCTACTTCTCGTTCGTCTTTTATGAAATTTTCATCATAACTTCGTTATAGCTAAGTTTAATCCGTTCTTAATGAACGTTTCTACCATTCCTAACCAAGCAATAAGCATCTAACCTATACGCGATGGTTTTAAACTTGTCCATCAACAACAAGTTATACTACGATAGTTTTAAATTTGTACATCAACAATGTTCTTCGTGTTATTCGCGTTCTTCATTTTAATCGATATTTTGATTAAGATTTCACTTTTTCTTGGAATTTGGTGTTATGAAACACCATTCTTTACTTATTTCACCGAATCATTCATATGATTAATTCGGATCGTTCAAATTCATTACTGAAACACATACATCCTTAAGAAATTTATAAACTAAACTTCTAATTCTTATTTCTTCTTTTCTCATGATTTCAACCATATGAAAATCATTATTAACATCTTTTACTTCTATTCTCATTAAGTTATATTTTCACATATAAAACTTAAAGAAAATTTATTCGAAGTTAGGTTTTCGATACCTTTCTTCTTTAATCTCCTTCCGTTGGGCAAAGTTTGCACACGAGCAAGGTTTTCCTCCTCCTTTTCCTTCCCATCCTAACTCTCTCTCTCTCTCTCTCAAAGTGTTGGTGATTTTTAAAATCACCAACAAATGAATTAAGGCTTCCTTTATAGATTTTCAAAACTAGGAGCCAAATAGTCATTTCGCCCTAAATTACTATTCCCACCTCCTTACTCCACCTCCTTACTATTCACGAAGCTTCCTTGGAAGCTTGTGTGCTTCATCTTCTTGGAATTAGTCCGACAATTTTAAAAACTGCAATTCTCGGAATCCAAATATTTTTCAATATTTCATCTTTCCTTTACCGATTAACTTTTACGTATTTTTCAGATCTCTGAAAAACTGAAAAACTCTTTTTGACGTTAAGTATTTTCCTTCACGTTTTTCCTTAACGTAGCTAAACGAATGAAAAGTACATAACAGTACTTTTCGTCATTTTTATTTCGTCCGATTTCTGCACGTTTTTCGAGAAAAACATTTATCGGCTTACTTAACTTTTCACGATATATTATCGTCAAATCTTTCGACGGAATGTCATTTTGACATACCGAACTCTCGGAAAGGCTAGGTTATTCAAACCCTAACCCTTAGGGTTTCGTCGAGTGAATAGTTCCTATTTCGTCTTTTTCCTCAGAAATATTTTTGTTCTCGAAAAAATTCTATTTTCATCTTGAAAATTCTTACTCGCTCAGTCTAGCTCGTAGCCAGAATTCTCCCGTATTATAATCATCATAGGTTATAGAATGATTAATAACCACATAGCACAGAATATTATTAATAAAATTAATTTTATTAATAACTAATTCTTTAAATCTTAAATTCTGGACAATCCGATTTTCCGGGTTGACACAGTACATGTACTATTACATTAATACTACATAACCAGTACACTTGCATGCCTAGAAACATCTTGAACAAGGAATTAATGTTGGTCAAACTAGGCACCCAAGAACTGACTTTGAGTATTTTTTTTAAGGCTCAAGAACACTAACAGTGATAGTTTGTGTCGCTAAAGCCTATAGCGACGGTTTTATTAAAATTATTTATATTAATTTCTAATAAATCAATAAAAATAGAAAATAATTCCTAAAAATTCAAAAATGAGTTTAAAAATTATTTTAAGCTATATAAATTAACTTTTGATAATTTGACATAATTTTCATTAATATTTTAATTTATTTAAATATTAATAATATTAAATTTATTTAATAATTATATTAAAGAAATTAGTTAAAAATAATTTTAATATTTTAAATATCATTTTAAATGATAATAAAGTGTTCAAAAATATTTGAAGTTATAAAAGATGACTTTTGGATATTTTGAGATAAATTTTATTAATAATTTAATATTAATGATAATAAATTTCTTTAATAATTATATTAAATAAATGGTTTAAAAATAGTTTTTATGATTTAAAAATGATATAGATGATTTAAAAATATTTTAAGTTTTAATAAATGACTTTTAATATTTTGATAAAAATACATTAATATTTAAATATTAATGGTAATTAGTTAAAAATGATTTTAAAAATTTTAAAAATTATTTAAGTGTAATATTAGTGTTTTAAAAATATTTTGAGTTATTATAAATAACTTTAATATTTTGATAAGGATTTCATTAATATTTTAATGTTATTTAAATATTAATGATACTAGGATTATTCAGTATTTAAATCATTTAAAAATGATATCAGTGTTTGAAAAATCATTATAAAAGATAATAATTATTTGAAAATTATTATAAGCTTTCAAAAAATATTATAAAGGATATTTTAATTATCTAAAATAAAATTAAAGCTTTGGAATAGAGTTTTATTAAAAATAAACTCGTTTAATTATCTGACAAGGGGATCGGGACACCGAATTAATACCAAAGTCCAACCAAACTAAAATAGTTTGACCTTATAAGTGTTTGTATAGGTTCTAAACATTGTTATGACTACATGATTACGTGTTTAAGTAACATATTGACATTAAATAACAGTATTATGTGACGTGATGTGTTACGCTAATTGTGAGACTAATATTATTGATTATAGGTCTTTCAAATGCAGCTAAGTTATATTGTGTAGCAGTAGTCAACGACAAAGGCAAGTTTCCTTAACTCAATCTTGAGTTATTACTTTTCAAACATAGTAGTGGGTAATAATTGTTGATTATTCCACATCTGAGATTTATTATTGATTATTCGCAGTTAGTGCAAGTTCATTAACTCCAACTAATTTTTAAATTTCGAAAGTATGACCGGGAATAACTATTGTTGGTTATTCACAATATTATCGTTGATTGCAAATAGTGCAGTTGATTTCTGTCTATTATTGAACAGTTTTTAAACTTTGTCTTAGCTAATTGTTTTGGCGAGATGGATATTTGTTGAAACTTAATACATTCTAGTATTTGAACTCAATTGTTATTGAAAGATCAATGCCAAATATTTTGGCAAGATCAAGATAGATATTATATGTTGAAATCATAGTATTCTTTAAATCCAAACTATATTGTTGCGATACAAACTCTTGTGTAAGACCGAGATGAACAACCCTTATATAAAGGGACTTTGTGGTCGAATATCCGGATGTTCATGCGATTTTAAGTATTATGCATAATATTGAGTACAATGAAGTCGATCACTTTATGTACTTACGGAGGTGTATGATTTAATCTTTATGGTTATCTAATACTCTTGGGTAATTCAAATTAAATCTCTAATAATTACTCGATTTGTTCAAGATCCATTGTGACCACTCAAAGATAAAATTTGGAAATATTCCACTTTGTTATTAAAGAGTATTATCTCTTGATAATCAATTGAATATTATTGAAACTTTGAAGGAGTTTTACTCTTTCATCATTGAATTGTTGTTTAGCCTGTAATTCGATAAATCTTGTTATTGCTAAATGATTTGTTCAGCTATTTCAAAGTCCTTTGAACTTTAGTAAAGTTCTATCGAATCGATAGTCTATTATTCTAAATTCATATCTTTTATTGTATGTTTTAACTTGCGGAGCAAACTCGTTGCTCACCCTTGCTTAAATATAACATTTCAAACTAAGAATGAAGTAGTACGAGGGTCGGAGAAGGACAAGAGCAAAGGCAAAGTGCAAGAGTAGTTAATATGAACCTTACTTATTGTGTTGTTATATGTAACCCTTTTTGTATATCTGAGGGTATGTTTGTTATGTTAAGGTTAGAAAACCTAGGATATTGTATTAATGATATTAATTAATGGTATTTATGATGTTATTCATAAATGAATGGGTAGTTAGATGTTATTTATATGATGGATCATGAGCACCAAATCAGGGGTTAGGTAACCTGGATTTGGCGGTGTCACATCAATGACTTTTTAAATAATATAGATTTCAACATTAATCATAAAAGAACCTTTGAGTAAATAGGTACCGTACAATTCATTCCATCCACCGTATAATATCTCAATTAAATAGAAGACATGAAATTACTATCAAGTCTAATTTTATTTAATTATATGTATTTCTATCCTTAAATGCACACTCTAATAATGTAAATTAGAAACTACTTTCTAATTTCATTCTACCTTAATCAAGGACTCTTTGAATTGTCATTTATCAAATTACATAGAACATTCTCTTCTTTTACTAAAAGCGGTAGATTCTTTGTTGATCATTCATTCTCTCCATGTATAAATTATTATACCCAAACATAACCTTTGATACCTTAGGGTCTTAAGGGATATGTCAAAGTATCATAAACAAGATACTATGATGATCTCAAGTCTAAGTATTACTTGTATTACTGTTACTAGAGGAATTCTTATTGATAGACAAGTAAAACTCTATTAGGTATTCCTTATCGAGTTACGTTCAGTATACTTATTCTCCAATAAGCACATACATACTTGCTTTAGTGTCTTCACACAAATGATTATGAGATCGATCATTCTCTTCCAAAGAGCAAGCAACGTATGTACCAATCTGTCTGGATTTACTAATCCTTTTTTTAGTAATCCAACGATTGGGAACAATTTTAGTTTGTGAGCTATGTAGATTTAAATCTCATTAGCATGATCATCATCATGATTCTAAAAACATTACTCAAAACTATGGGTTATCACATTATATAAAAGCACCATGTAGATAAATTAAAAGCCTTTAATAAATGAATATATTTATTAATAAATAAATAAGATTACAAAGTATATGCTTCATCATATTAAATATGATTGGCTTGTGTGCATACTACTTTCACTAAGTGGGCTTACCCTTATTATAGAATAAATATTATTTATTTAAATGAATTAATAGTTAATTTATTTATTTAAATAAGATTAGAATTGTTCTAATTGATTTATTACACAACCTGTTTAATATGGAGAACCTAAAGGGTCACACCATAAAAAAAAGAAGAATATTTATTAAAGAAGTAAATTGCTTAATCGTAATAATAAGTTATGTGTATTTAATTTAATCTATGTTGATAGAATAAATTAAATAGCTTATTATTTATTTTTAATATTTTGGAAATATCTAATATAAATTAACAAAAGGAGTCTTATTACTATTAGTTTAATAACTAAAAGAGTTTGGGAAATAATTAATAAGATTACTCTCATGAATTTCTAATTGGATTAGGAGCATAATTAATTAAAGGAGTTTAAATAATTAAAACAAAACCTTATTCCTAAATTGTTTAGGAGGGTTTCCTACATCTATAAATAAGAGGAGTATTATTTTAATTTAGGGTTAATGATACTTCTAAGAGTTGGAAGAGTATTGATATATTCTATAGAGATAGAATTAGGATTTTGTCAAACACTCATCTTCTTGAATACTTGTTCTTCCTTGGAAGATCACCTCTAGAGGCCAAACACTTGGGTGGCTAACGTTGATCAAAGGAAGGAATCCAACCAGGTGAATTCAAGGAGGACATGAAAAGAATTAAAGGTGAACTCGTACATGAGGAAGTTAGTTTCTACATGGGTATGAATCTGATCTTCATCTTTTTTTCTATTAAATTGATAATTAAGCACAAAGTATGATCATGGTGATGGTTTGTATGAAAAAAAAATATAAATTTCGTTTTATCGCTCTTCTACACATTTTATGTGATTTGATTTATATACAAATCTAACAGTGACATCAGAGCCTAACTTTGTGCTAATTATCGATCTTGATAATTCCATATATGAATTGGTATGCGATTAGATCGAATTTTCTTGGCAAAAACAAGTTTTCTAGTTCTGCTACGCGACGCGGTCGTGGCCTAACCCATAAAACGTTTCTGGGGTTGCAGCGCCAACACTAGAATTTAAAATTTTTATTTTGTTTTTATTTATTTCAATTAAGATAAAAGGTTTATTTTGAATTGAAATATGATTAAAAATAAAAGTTTTATATTAACTTGAAATTGGATTCCACGCTAACTAGAATAAAGAAGTTTATTCGAATTTGGAATAGGATTCCATGTTTCCTAGAAAAAAGGAGTTTATTCAAATATGGAATATGATTCCATGTTTTCTTAAAAAAATAAAAATGTTTATTTTGATAAGGAATAGGATTCAACATATTTTATTTTTCCAAAGAATTTTGAGTTAAAAATAAAGAAATTTTTTTTTGTACTTGAAATTGGATTTCTTGTTAATTAAAATAAAGGAATTTATTTTGATTTGGAATTTGATTAAAAATAAAGGAGTTTATTTTTATTCAAAATTGATAAAATAAAATAAAGAAGTTTACTATTATTTAAATTTTGATTAAAATAAAGGAGTTTATTTTGTTTCAAAATTAGATTTTAGTAAAATTTTAATTGCCCATTAAATTGACATCGATGCACATATGGAATGAATTTATTATTCATGATATGAATGCTATTTATTGATGCATATGGTAAAATGTATGATAATAAATGAGATTGATTATGGACTATTGACTAATGTGATTGACTTTTATTTTAGTTGGATGCATGAGTGTATGGGTTTTATAAATAGGGATCTGCAAGAGAGCTCGTCTTCTCTAGTTTTTTCTTGATGTAATTTATATCTCCCTCCTATGTACTGTTGATCGATTTCGCAATCAATGAATACGTGCAAGTATGCACGGTCAACAAATAATAAAGTGATAAGAAAAGTATCGTTCCCACGAAGAATTATTTAATAAAAATTACCAAGTACTAACTCTTAACCAAATCAATTTTATTTAAACAATTGCAAAGTGTGATTTTTCTAATTAAGAAAACTAAATTAATCAATTAAAACTAGATTACTCTAAAATTAATTCAAATAAATAAAGATTAAGACTCGACGAATGAATTCAGATAAATAAAGGTTAAGACTATAATATCCCCAATTTATGTACTACAAACCAATTATCCAACTAATCCAATTATTATGCCTAATAAATTGTTAACAGGAATTCTAAGTGTTAAAAGCCCTTTCCCAAGTGATCAGTTAACTTTTATTCAATTCAATTAATCTTGCGATATTCCTATGCAAAAGAATTAAATTAAACCCATTAAGTTCCGATTCCCAATTTGTTACATGCAGTGAACAGATATTCCTATTCAATTCACGACCCTAATTATTCGTCTCATGCAAATAATCAAGCATAAACGTTATAATGTCCAGTTCTAACCCTAACTTTCATCTTTCGAATCCATCTAGAGTAACACGGTAATTACTGGCCAAATAATTAATCAATACGCTCAAGACATAATAAACAATTCACCTTGACATAAATAATTAAAATAAATTAGGCAATTAATTCATAGACATAAAAGGTTCAATTTGTAGTCTTAATAAAAGAGTTAGTTCATAACGAAAAATAAAACCAACAATCTCATGAAAATCATCTTGAACGAATTACACAATTAAAAATAAGAAAAAGAAGAAACTCCAAAAGAAAATCTCCCAAGCTTCAATCTTCAATTGGAATTCTTCTCTACAAAATCTCTCTTGATTCTTGATTAGACTCCAGTTATGAATGAATTCCTAATATAAAGAAGTGTATCTCTAATCTAATCTATGTAATCACCCTTTATTTTATGTCTTACATCATGTATTTATAGGTTACAAGTCCAATTTTTAGCTTAGGAACAAACCCAATCCAATTTGGAGTCAAAAAAGTGTCCAAATTCGCCCCAAAACGCGTCCAAGCTTGACCAATCCCTTCCCCAGCACCCCGGCGCTGGGCATGGCGCTGCAACACTGCATTCTAGCACCCCGGCGCTAGGCATAGGCTTTGTTTGGGCGCGCGCTAGCCTCATGTCTGGAAATTTTCTACTCCGACGTCATTTGGGAAAATGGCCATAAATTCTTCATCCGAACTCCGATTTCGATGATTCAAGATGTTCCGGAAAGAGGAGACGTAGATCTAAAACTTTCATTCTTTGACTTTTTCGAAATAAGGTCCAGAAAAATGCTGAAATTGGCTTTGAAGCAGACGTTATGTAAATGGCAAGCCAAAAACGCGAATCTAGCCACCCCAAACGTCGATCCAAGTAACTTTTGTCCCAATTCCTACTAAACAACGTAAAACATGCATGAATAGACACAAACACTTAAAAACATCTAAAAGATTAAGCTCAAACACACCCAATTCATGTGTATAAAACTCACTCATCATGTACTTCCCTTGACTGCTGATCAAGGTTTCTATTTATTGTAAATAGTTTTGTAATAGGATTAGTTAAAATTACTTGAAGAATTAGAGACAAAGGAGCAAGGAGCACTTGAAGAACCATTTGTAATGGAACCTGAGTTTAAATGTAATTGTTATGTTTAAATTTTATTCTTGCACCCTAGGATTGACCTTTTGGTTCACTTTGTGGCTCTAGTGAACCAAACTAGAATAAAAGTTCATAATCAATCCGGATAGAACATAGTATTCTATATGTGCAAGCTTATACTATATATATACGTGCATGCACGCCAAACAATATGAGACAATTAATAACAAACCTCTCAAAGAATTTATATTAAGTCCTAAGCTTTCAAAGATATTTGGAATATCGAACGTCGCCTTCTAGCATGATAAAAATAATAGAGTATCAAATTAATTATTATAAGTTTGTTGTGTCACCACAAGATTTATCTTAATTTTTTGAGATGTTACTTTATTACATTTTATGCTTATAAAGAAATTAAACGATGTTGTTTTGTTATGTCACCACAAGGATAATATTTTTCTCTTTGAATATATGGAAGTGCTAGATTGGACTTAACTTGGATAATTTTGATACGGATGTGTCACCACTTGATCAAAATAATCTAAGAGGCAAAATATAAGGAATTACATGTTGATGTAATTGACAAAAGTTGTCTACTTATTTATTTATATATAGTTTGTTGTACCACAAGGCTATATACATTTTAAATGGGATATTTATTCTCACTAGCATCTCTTTAATTAGATTTCACCGAACTATATAAGTGAGGGTAATATAGTTTGAAAAAAATAGTGGGAGATACCAATTTAAAATAAAACCTAATTTATTTTGGTAATTGATAAAGAATGTATGCTATAATGTTATTAAATTACAAATTCATTTACACAATTTTATAATTTCTAAATTACTATCGCTTCGGAGCATATTAGATGCTAATTAACCGGAACGAATTAAACGGATTGGTTAATGAATTTGAGAATAGTTCTCAAGGCTGAAAAGTTATCTTATGTCCTTAATACACATATTCCTGCAATGGTTGCAGACAATGCCTCTGAGGAAGAGATTGCTACGTTTAGAAAGTGGCAAGATGATGCACAGTTGGCTCAATGCATCATGCTCGTATCCATGAGTAATAAGCTTCACCGATGACACTACAATACAAACAAATGTCCTAAACATGATCAATTTGATTGAACAACTAGGACAACAATATTTTTTATGGATGGAGAGTTGAGTCAAGATGATCTTGCACTCACTCCCAGACTCTTTCTCACAATTGTTGTGAATTTTCACATGAACAAGTTAGATGTCAGCCTCGCTAATTTGCTTAACCAAGCCAACCCACATTACTGACTAACGGTGGATAATCATATTTCTTAGACGTACTAAATACAACTCCATGAATGAGCAAAATGAAGGTTGCATTAATGATAAAGATCTCTGGGGAAACCGCTAAAAAAGATTAAACATGTGGGAGGATCCGAACGAATTACGCTTTCATTTCCCGTCAGAGCACCGAAGTTCTTTCAGATTTACGGTCTTCCGCAGCGAAATGCACTCTAGGCGACTAGGAAGGCTCGCTAGACCAGCAGCAAGACCAACAATGAATGTGTAATGATGGTGATTCCACACCAGGCTCAATAAAGAATTGAATGTAGAAAGGGGATCCTAAACCAAAAAGGAGTCCATGACCCATTTTTAGAGCGTATAACCGGTCGGGAAGATGCAGATAAAACGCCAATAGCCTGATGTCAGCTTCTACGGCATAAGCTTTAAAGAAGAGAGCTATCAACGCTAATAATAATAAACATTTCATAAGAAAAGAAAATTTGATTTTTTAAATCTCAAAGGTATAGGTGAAATTTTGAACAGTCATTTCAATCTTTTTCTTCCAATTCTAAGAAAGAGAAATCCCGAAAAATCTGTCAATAAATGACGAATTCCATTATACAGATGATAGGACAGGGCTAAAGGCGAAATCTCTCGACGAGAGATTAGGATGAGCTTTGATGAATAAAAGAAGAATTGGTAGAAATTCTCATAGGTGAAGCAAATCAAACCCATTTTCAGACAAAGGAGATAAAAAAACAAAACTATAGTGGCTAGGAAAGCTCCGGAGATTCTATGGGAAATTGGAAACGTAAAAGTGAACTGTGGCTTATAAAGAGGAAGATGAGGAGATAACAGGCGAGGAGAGATTCATGATCAACGATTGGATTATAGATTCCAGGAGAATGCCACTTTCAAAAGAAAAGAAATCAACCCACTTCGACAAAAAGAGAAGTATCATGGTACGTCCGCTAGTTCCGCTCCCAATCGAAATGCGACACTGACTAAGTGGATGTCGAGTCTCGAATTCCTTCAGAATCCGAGTTCTCGTACATCTCCGCTAAAAATTGAACGATCTTCACCCGCTTCTCCAGGAAGCGATTTCTAGCCTAAGATCCTTGCAAAGGCGTTCTATAACGTCAGAGTGGGTTCTCCGCCCTTTTCTTTTCTAGAAAATGGTTTGTATTTGGGCCTTGACCCACGAGGGACTAGGAGCTTCCGGCCCCATGACCTCGGTTGGTGGATTTGTTGTTTCCTCCATAAGCACACTACTACCAAGGGTTTAATCCGTAGCTCATCCAAGTCTTGTCGCCAAAGAAGCTTAGTCCCATGTTGAATTACTAAGGTTTAAGAAACTAAGTAAGAGACGCAGAGGCATCAAGGTCTCAAGGGGTCTACCTTCGCCTTCTTCACTACCTCGCGTTCTCTCGCACTTAGTTGCTTGGGAATACTTTATACATACATTGGTTTGAAAAGAACACTACTACCGAGAATCGCTCTCTCTTGGCCACTACAACTACTAATACACCGCCTTGCTTAGGCGCCAAACGAGCAGTGGCTTAATCGACTAATGGAATGGAAGCCGGGACTTAAGTGCGTGTGTTTAGAAACATCATATGGGCCATCTCTCGTCACTCCACTTCCCTTGCTCGGGACCTAAGATGGGCTTAATGAGAAAAATCATATGTGGGAAGGTGGATTCCACGGTGCTCTCTTGTGGGAAAAACTTTACCTTCGATACCAAATTATCTCTCGGAAATAGAACTAGGTCATCGGTTGCTCTTCTATACAATCGAGTTAGATGGCATTACTTGTTTTGCCACATTGCTCTTTCTTCCTTTGATTGGTCAGCACCTTGAAGTCACTCATTCCCAATCACATTTACGGTTAAGAGAAGTAGGTTCTTTGACTCTCTTCTTTTTTGAATTTTGATTGGATCAAAGAGGGTAGCTACACCATAGGAATGATTCAAAGGTAGGAAGAGTTTAGGTACATTAGCGTGATGAAGAGGAATGCACTAATCCCTCCACGGTGCTCTGCTTCTGCTTGAACATGGTAAAAGGGCTTCATTCACCAATGAGAGGTTTCAAGTAACTTCATTTGTATGACCTTTCGGCCCACGACCTAGAGGGGTGAAGAGGTCTTGTTGAGCCCGACCATCCATTACATCATATACATAGATCTTCTTGCTTTAGCGACTTTCTTTCTTCAATCGAAGCAAATTTCCTTTCTCACTTCCTAACACTTGCTATACTTCCAAAAGCGGGTCATAAGCGGGGTTTTTTGCTCAAGTCTCATCTTCTTCAATGGCGGAATGGTTTGGATTGAAGAGCACACAACTAGTCGAATCGTAAGGAATTGAGTGAGCCGAGCATAGCGAGGAGGAGATAGATTTAAACATTTTAAAAGGGTTAAGAACCATCAATTGCACTTCTTTGTGAGTCACCCCTATTTGATAAAAGGAAAGACTTACAAAATCTCCAACTACCACACTAGATCTTGGTTTTCATAGAGCAGAGCTACTCCAAGCCCAATACCAAATATGAATCATATTTGATGAACCATGAAGTTGTTTCTTTTACTCGGTACCATCTTGCCTACCTCTAGATTCTAGAAGTAGTGACAATCAAACACATTACCTCGTAGATTAGATTGATTGAGGATACTTTCTCATGTCACATATACCGTTTGCATGTAATGATGATACAATTGAAATAAGATCCCAAATCAACACTTTCTTTGTCATCTTGAATCGGGGTTCTCTCTTCAAAAACTCCCATTGGCCATTCTTGTTGCTAGTTCTGGTTCTACTTGATCTTAGTTCTTTTCCTCAAAGTAGGGTGCTAAAAGTATTCTTTCTCTTTATCTCGGTACTTTTTGGTACTCAATACCCTAGTTCTCGCTTGAGAAAGAGTATCGACTTGTTTTCCTCGATTTGAGTTGAGGATTCCTAGTTATCGAAGGATAGTAGCTCGTACTCTAGAGTGAAGCCCCTTCAAGTAGTAGCCCAAAGTGAAGGAGATGGCTAGGAGAAGGCTCTGTCTCTAGTGAATTCCGTGAGTGCGTGTTCCGCTTGATATGTGAGTGACCTACCTCGGTCAAGAGAGATACCGCTATAGAGACGAAAAGAGAAATCTAGCTACTCATGGATAGAAAGCGATAGATTGTTCATTGCCCTAGTGGATGGAGAAGATACTGATTACCAACGGGATGGGATAGTTGCCCTCCTCTCCAATAGAGGTTTATCTTTGCTCAATGACTTCTCTTTCTATGTAGTAACAAAGGTTCATTGCCTTAAGAGAAAGGGGCGGGTTCATGGAAAGGGTTAGGCACAGGTGCCTCACGCCTGTAAAAGGGATGAAGTGGGTAATTCAAGGATAGGGTTGGGGAAGGTGAGACTTTGTTTAAACCAAGAGAGCTATAGAAGTGGAACCGCTTTATAGAAGTTGAATCTCGCCAATCTCTGGCGGTGAGAGATAGTTGTCCAATCTATGGATAACACTATCTGAGCGGATAGATTCATCTACCACCGGCCCTAGTGAGAGTGTCGGGAACAAAACCGCTTATGCGGCGGCCCGGGAGTAGACCATACGGGTAGAAGTAAAATTTGGATAATTGTTTACTAGATGGAAGGGATGGGCGCCACTATCTAATAGTTTCTCTCTTATCTAATAGCCATTGGAAATGGAGAAGCGAAGCGCCGACAAGGAGTAATAACTAAACTACCACCCGGCGCTGATGAGACTAGTAGCTAGGGGAAAGATTGGAGGGACGGAGCGGACACAATGTGACTCAAACTACCCGGATTGGTAATAGACTCCTGGTCATCTTTATTGAGATGGGGGATGGAGGAACCGAAAAGAAAGCTTAAAGGCTAATGAGAAAGATGTCGATTAGGAGCTAGAAGCTATCAATAGAATGAATGATAGTAGGAGTGAGTCTTCATATTCAAGGGGAATAAGGGAAAGCAAGTTACAACCCTTTAATCGATTAGAATAGTGATCCCATCTGCGGATAAGAATCGCGCTTTACGAGCTGAAAACCATGTCTTTTATAAAATCTTTCGTGGTTAGGCTCGATGGAATGGAGGGTCAAACAAGATCATGAGCTCGACTTTGCTTTTTCTTTGGTGATAGTGATGGTGGGGATCGGAGGATGGATACTAGTCTTTGGGACCGATTCCGATGCAAGGAATGCTCCTACCGTGCGCCTCCTCGTCCATACCCAAGCCGAAAATAGATGAAAAACAAGTCAACAATATATTGTGTAAATTATTCAAGGTCATGCAGAGTGGACTACCTATAAAAATCCCATACGATTTTGATCAAACTACTCGAAATTTCTACAATAGAGGTCATTACTATACTTCCATTGAATTACTAGGAGGATACACCCGTGGCTATTCATATCCCACGTACTAGGGAAATCAGGTCAACGGCCATATCCTTTCCATACATCATACCCGTAAGCATATCTAAGGGGACCACGGAACGAATTACAGAATAACTATGACCTATAGCCATTGACATATCCTAATGGTACTAAGGAAGGTTTTCCGTGAGAGCTTGCTTGCATTGGTTCTTGAGCTAACCTAGAGTTCGCCGGGCTTGCTTAAGACGAGTGTTGAGGTTTATTATAGCCATTGAAGGTTTGTTTGTTTATGGAGATAGCCATCTACCACGATCCGCTAACGAGAGTCTGACATTCTAGGTGATTTGCAAGTTTTCGAGGAAAATACGAGACCTTTTATGCATGTAAGTAGTCAACAACGGTAGGGCGATCACCCACCCTACTCTAGGGGTTTAATTGAATAGCGACTAAAAGCACAAGCGGATAGGCACGCCATGCTATATCTTTGACGACGGTGGCTCCATACTGGAGTGCACTTTTCTCGGTACTAAAGATGCAACTATCGCACAAAAGACTTCCACTTCTCTTTTCAAAAGGAGAACTCAATTCAAGGGCCTCGGAAAGAAGAAAGCAGCACTTTAGTGATTCCAAGTTCTTTACTAACTCGGTGTCGATCTCTAAACGCCTAATCTCACGATGAATAAGAAAGCAAAGTTCACTCTCAAGCTAACTTTGTGGATCTTGCTTACCTAGATGCATAAGATAGGTTAAATCCATGCAATTCGATCTTTGGTGAAACTAGAATCTAATATTGTAGAAAAGGAAGTGTTTGTTGTCTTTCCAACTCCTTTTGGGCAAGCGCTTCACTCGGATCTTCTTTATTGTGCTTGTCGTCTTTGGGACCGCTCCTCATTAAATACCTCTCCTTCCTTTCGAGAACTACAACTCATAACTACTTTGGGAACTTAGAAAGCGAAAGTAGAAATGCGATGAAACGATACTGCGTGCTTGGTTGGACTAAGATGCAACTTCACCGGGTTTGGGCGTCCAAGAATCGATGGTCCTTCCAATTACTTAAACGAGCTTCTTTGTTCATATCACTCATCGACCTCGCTTCGGTTCGTCTCGATTCTCCCCAGATTGGGGGATCGCTTTTGACCTGTCCGACATGCTCTTTACTTGACTTCTTTCTTTTTCCTCAATCGTATCTCCACGAGAAGAAAGCCGGGGAGAAGACGACTAATCATCTCCTGAACCAAGCCCGTGTTGGAATAGCAGTACTAATAATCTATGAAACCAAGGAGGTATCCCCCTCATGTGGAACAAGGAGTAGGCGCCCGAAGAACGAAGACGAATTTTTCACTCCCAAACCAGCAATTAGAAAAGAGAGTTCACCCCTAGGGTCGAGTAAAGAACGGCACCTCCTGTTTTGAAGCAGTTAACGTTATGGCGCTCCCGCCCTTGTCCAGTAACCATTACGAGGGGGGAGCAAGATCATCAACTCATAAGTCCTTATAGGAGGTAGAGAGCATATTATCTTTCTTTGCGAATATGTTAATTTGTGAAGCCAACAAGCCCTTGCCCTCCAAATAAGCTTCTTTGTCGATTAACTTACGTTCCGTCTGATCCTTTTAGTCATTCACTTCTTTAGAGGATCTTAAAGGGACTTCAAAGCGAGATATGGAAGATGAGTAGTAGAAGGATTGGGTGGATTCATTTACTTGCAAGGGCCTCTCTCCATCGACTCAAACGATTGGTATGTCCCGACCTTAGTAAGCCCAGGGAAGAGGCCAAAAAGCTACTACATATACTCTCCTTAGGCGCCTTTAATGCCTAAAGAAAGGGCTCCCCTATCCGAGGGCACGCAGTCATTGATAGCTTCCACAGCTTTCTTTCTAGCGGAAGCGGGCACTTCCCTATCTTCGAAAACTCCCCATCTCGTATTCATTATATGGATTGGTGGGACTTCCATTTCTCGCTAGTCCTATTCAACATAGGCCAAGCGAGAAGCGTGATGTACCGGGTACTCCTTGAGTCGCCGGAAGGGTCATGCTGCAGTATCTAGCTATATCAATCTAAGACGCGGACTAATAGGAATTGGAAAATCTGTATTCATACGCAGGTAAAACAATGTGCATTACCGAATGGGCTCTCTCTCTATTCCTTGTCTTGTACCCCTTCCTTCAGTGCAGTTTCTCTTTCGGGTGCGAGGACCTTCCTCATGCGAGTGATAGAACTTCGCTACCAATTCATCTTCTTTCTCGCTTCCTCTTCCCTTGCACACGCTTTCTAGCCTATCCGGCCCCTCCAAATTGCTAGCGATTCCATGAGTAAGGGTTCACCCTTCTTTTACGTTTATGTGCCTATATCACGAGTTTACGACTCTTATAGGCTTTCTAGCTACCGCTTTCAAATGCAATGATTGGGCCCCTTAGACTGAGGTCTTCACTTCAATTACTCGACCCAAGTCTGCTGCAATTGGCAATTAAATGGATAAGTCTTGGTTGTCGTATACTCCTCCCCGCTCACGCTTAGCTAGTCTTTTTTCATTGATCTTCTGCGCTAAGGCTAGCATCTCATCCCATCTTTCATCTTATTGCTTGAGCTCTTCTTGGAAAGTGTAAAAGTGGAACTGTTGCTCCTTGATTTCATATAAACAACCGAGTGCCTTCTCTCCTTTTGGTCTTCTCTTTACGTGTCATGAATCTCCCTTACCACTCACATTCTCTTTATCGAATCCTTCTAGGCGAGATAGGACTACTCCTCCTGCTTGCTCTTGGCCTTGGTACGCTTAGAGACATCCCTTTAGTTAAATCTTAGAGAATGGAATTAGGAATTAGATTTTCGTCTTATTGCAGTCAGGTCATCCGTTCAATCTGGAATTCCATCTCTTGTTTGGTTTCGTACCGGGTTTAAGTTCCTTTGTTCAAATCAATATCTATGTCGAGCCTCGGTTGTCTGTTCAATCCATTGTTCTTACATGCGAGGTAAGGCTGATCCCTCATCTGTAGAGCGGTCGAGCTAGTTTCCATTTCCTCTATCAAGAGGAGTCCCTTCTCTTAGCCCACTTCGATCTAAGCGGCCTTTCTACTCAAATGGACGGCGCTTTTTCCCTCTCTTGGTGATGGAGTTTGAGCCTCTATTTCCTTGAATAGTTTTCCTTTTATTGTTGCGATCGGTGTTTAAAGAAGAGAGCGCTTCATTGTTTGAGAACTCAGATATGAAAAAAGGCAAGCATCCAACTGTTGTTGTTTTCCTTTCTCCGTAGGGTGGAAGTGGACTGATTTGTTTTAGGGTATGCTTTTGCTTAGCATCTTAGCTTTCGGGATTCTCGGATACCAGAGAGCCCTTAGTTAGCCGATTAGCGATCCTACCTTCCTTATTGAATCGCTAGGTAAGGGAAGTTCGATTTCGAACTTTTCGCCTACCTTTAAGCGATCTCTTGATTAAAATCTATAGAGAGCCCATATTTATTAAGTTCTAGCTTGTTCTCCTCCTCGAGAAGGCACTGAAAGTAAGCGCGATCGAAGTTATGAATTTCTTTTTTTTCTAAAATCCAATCCTTATTCGCAAGGAAGTATCTGCAAGTAAAAGGAAAGCGAAAGGTTTGCTCGACCGGAGAAGCGAGTGGTTAGCCGGTCCCTTTCAATAAAATTGATTTCAAATAGGCGGAGATAAGAAAGGATCGGTACAATCGATTTATCCTCCTCCTTTTTCGTCTTTTTGATAGGCTTTATCGAGCGAAGGTCTTCCAATTGATTATTGAGCCTTCAAAAGTAACTTTGATAGACGTCAACTCCAACCATCGTCGAAGAGGGAGCTTCGATCGAAGAACAACCGTTTCACTTTGGAACATGAGGTGGCGGTGAGTCCCCGCATCCAAGTCATCCAACCCTATAACCGCCTTGCCTTACTCTTCAAATAGAGTAGAGTACTTCGGCTTTTAAGTCGCGGTTAACATCTTTACGCATTTGTATGAAGAAACAAATTCGTTACTAAACAAGCGACATAGTTTTTCTCTTCGATCTCACTATTCCCGAATAGAAAAGAAAGCCCTTACAAAAGTGGTCTATTCACGTAGGTGAATCAAGTACAACAAGTAAGGTCGAGCTTGTGGGTAGAAGATTGGGCTCTGCTACGCAGATCCACTATAGACTAGGAAATAAATACGCATTGCTTCCTTACTTTTTTTTTTACTATGCGGGGCTTAAGGCCCAAAACAAAACTAACTAATACACATCCTGGTAAAGATACCCCTCTTAGGGTCATTCAAGAGAAGAGAGAAAATGCCTTTCGGTGGCTCGGGAAAATAAGAGAGTCCTACAACATGGTTGAGAGCGAAGTTTGCCATCCAAATCACAAGCATATTGCCTTCATGATAAACATGTTGCCACTTAACAACCCAATCTCTAGCCAAGAATTGTTTCCTTCACCAAGGTACATTCAATCCATTTTGCCTCCACCATTGTTCAAAGGGTAAACAACAACTTGAGAATCTACCTCCAAGAGCACACGGAAGCCTTTCTCCCATGCCAACTCTGAACCCACCTTAACCGCCCATAATTCACCCTCGAGGATGAAAAAATTCCGACCATATCTGAGTATCCTCCCACCACATACCGCTCATCTCTAAAGAGTCCACCGTGGCTGGCAAGATTTTTGTATTGAAACCCTAGGACTCTGTCAAGCTTTAAATCGAATGGTCGCTAACCATTATTACGGGTGGATCTTGCAGCGATACCCTTAGCCCGATCTTTATAGCCAATCCCCTGGTGATAGAGATTTTTAACTAATTCCACCAGGATAGAATAAGGCTATAAGCAAACCATTGAGAACCCTATAGCCACACCAAAGAAGGCAACTAACCCTTCGAGATTCTATTCTAGAGTAAGTTTGCTTGAGAAGGCTTAAAGCTCTACCTTGCGCTCAAAGTCTAGAAGCAATTCCGTCCTTGTCTCTGCCTTTTTCTGCTATTCGTTTCTTTCCTTCATTGGTTCGGAGAGAAGGGAGGTATAGCACCATTTCCTACGCCCATATGCTTTAGTCGTAGCTTTTTCAGGGCCATTCCTACACCTTTCACCAATCCCTATGCTATGTCCCATTTATTAAGCCAACGGCTCTTGCTTGATTCTTAATGGAAGAAGTTCCTTCCTCTTTCTTTTCTCATCATTATTCGCTCTTTCTCTTCCCCAATAACCTCAATCCAGTTCTTTGGTTTCCTTTGCTTTTTAGTCTTGGATATTCCCGTTGTTTAGTAGGTATTGGAATGTTCTCTCGCCTTTCTATGCTTTTTAATAGATCCGTCCCCTCTCTCTGTTCTCTTTCAAAGCTTTTAAGTCAAAGAGAGGTGAGGGGCATCTCTTCGATCTTCTCTTTCCGCCTCGATTCATTCCTCTAGTCCTACCGACCGCTTGGTAATCGGCAATTTGTAAGTTCATCTGCGAGTGAAGGCCTCTCTTTCCTTTTCTTTCCCAAAAGACCAAAAGAGAAGTCGAAGTCTATTTCTATACTTTAGTTGGAGCTAAGGTTTCGCTCTTCCTTTCCTTTGTTAAGGAAGCAAGCAACCTTTGTCTCTTAGTAAGGCTATCCGTTTTGAGGCCTCGTTTAAAGTATTAAAGCTTTTCGGTGATCGAAGACTAATGGAGGTGCGAAAGCGCTCTTCCCCGCCTTGAAGTATGGCTTTATTTTATTGATTAGTCAAGTGATCAATTAAGGTAGGCCAAAAAGGCGCTATTTTCAAATTTATTAAAATAAAACTTGTACTCTTTCAATGTCCGTGACGGAGGGGAACCGATTCATGACGAAAAGAAAGGTAAAATGCAAATTTTGAGCCTACTCAGATTGGAAAATGGGTGGGATGGTTGGAAGCGGACTCAAGGCTCGTACACATCGAAACCACCCGAGGAAGGGCACTTTTTACCTTACCCACCCTATAACAATAGAAAAGCAAGATTTATTCTATAGAAGAAGGGCTTCCATTCCCGACACCATAGGCCTAGGGCTTTAGAATGCCCATTTTTCTTACTTGAAT
>CM035173.1:76578595-76709590 GCA_020205615.1 Panax quinquefolius | reverse complement strand
TACTAGTGATAGCGATCATCAAAGCGGTGACAATAAGCGTGGAGGAATCAACATGCCAAAATGGTAACCGCCTTGGTGGTAATCATGGCTAAAACGATAAATTGACATTTCAAGAGGAGATTCAACAATAATGGAAAGACGTTAGCACCATTACACCCGATTGTTAAGAAGGAGGAAACGACCACTGCTCGTATGCTTCAAATGCGGAGGGAGGGACACATTAGTCCAAGCTCAAGCGATGGACACCGAGTCCATAGCATGTTATAATTGTGGAAGAGAAGGTCATCGAGCTCGATTTTTGTCGTTCACTTTGAAGACAAGTTCACTAGGATGGAGGTACCAAGGGACGTCCCGAGAAAAGTCAAAGCCATTAGTGCAAGGAGAGCATTTGTTGTGACCTCCTCGAAAAGCGAAGGAACCCGAATCGAGGTCATCACGGGTAAGCTTATCATAAACTCTGTGAAGTTTATACCTTTATTTGATACCCCTGGTTCTACCCATTCTTTTATTTCTCCTATTGCGCTCAACATTTATATTTGACTTCAGAGAAATTAGACTTTGACTTATCTCGTTGAAACTCCGTTGGAGAAACCTTCATTACATCAAAGCTGCTTATAAGTCTCTGTTTGGTTCAAATCCAGTACCCTCTACATTACCTCGTCGATCTTATTTCTTTGAAAATATTCAGATTTTGGACGTAATTCTGTGGATTGATTGGTTAACTACTCATTATACAAAATTTGATTATTTTCGTAAGGTTGTTAGCTTTCATGTTCTTAACTTCACCTATTATGCTAATTCAAGAACGAAACCATTAAAATCAATCATTTGTCATCTCAAGCCATAAAGCTATTCGTTTATTGAAAAATGGATGTCAAGCTTTCTTAGCTCATATCACGGATCTAAAACAAAAAGTATATAGGTTTTGAATGATATTTCTATTGTTAATGAATTTCCGATGTATTCTCTGAAGAACTTCCGCCTACCTCCCTCGAGGCGTGAAATTAAATTTTGTCTTGACGCTTGAACCTGGTACGTAACCTATTTCCAAAGCCCCGTATGAATGGCTCCTATTGAACTTCAAGAGTTAAAGACCCAATCGCGAGGAATTGTTAGACATCGCTTTTATTCGGTCCCTAGTACATCTCCTCGGGGTCTTTCTTGTTATTTCAGGAATAAGAAAGATGGGAATATGCGATTTTGTATTGATTATTGGAGTTGAATCATGTCAGCAAAATAGATATCCATTTCTTCGCATTGATGACTTGTTTGACCAACAAAGGCGCCAATTTTTTTCAAAGATTGATCTTCATTAGGATATCACCAATTGAAGATTAGAACTGGATGACATTCCAAAGACGGCTTTTCGGAACTCGTCACGGGCATTATGAATTCCTGAGTCATGTCTTTTGGATTGACTAATGCTCCGGGCTTTGCCTTTCATGGATATGATGAACCGGTATTCAATGAATATTTGGATCACTTTTTGGTAGTCTTTATTGATAACATCCTTATTTATTCCAAAAGCCACGAAGATCATGACCAACACTTTAGGCATACCCAAAGCTTACGTGAATATAAGCTTTATGCTGAGTTGAAGAAATGCGAAGTTCGCTTCGAGGAAGTAGTAGCATTCCTTAGGCACGTGGTATCAAGTCTTGGAATATTTGTTGACCTAGTAAAATTGAAGCTATTCAAAGTGGGAGCAACCTAAATCGATGACGAAAGTCGTAGCTTTTTGCTTAGTGGTTATTATCGGAGATTAATTGAAGGTTTTCTCGAATCGCTACTCCTTAACTTCGGTGACTTGGAAAGATACAAATTCGGTTTGAATGAGGAATGCGAAAGAGTTTTTCAAGAACTTTCGAGAGAGACTCATTTCCAAGATTTTTTCGACAATACCATCCCGGCTTGGAGGATTTGTCATCTCTGATGATGCTTGAACAAAATGGGGTTAGGATGTGTTCTCATGCAACATGGGAAAGTCATAGCCTATGCCTCTCGACATAACTCAAAGAATATAAGAGGAATTATCCTACTCGTGATCTAGAGTTGGGCGGTCATTTGCACTAAAGATTTGGAGGCATTACTTGTATGGGGAGAAAGTGGAGATTTTTATGGATCATAAAAAGCCTCAAATATTTCTTCACTCAAAAGGAACTCAACATCACGACAAACGATGTTGGCTTGAAGCATTGAAAGATTATGATCATACCATCAATACCATCTTGGAAAAGCGAACGTAGTAGTGGCGTATTGAGTAGAAAGATCATATGCGAAGTGCGAGTCGCGATATTGTCAATGAAAGGCCCATTTTGTATGACTTGCAAAGGATGGAGATAGAGATAAAGACTCAGTGGACCCGTGATGATGGTGAATATCTGAGTAGAACCAACTTTAATCGATAAGGTTAAAGGCTGCTCAAATTACGGACTTGGAGCCGATCGTGTGAGGAAAAAAAGTACAAGAATGTGCTATACTGAAGCAAGAATCGATGAAGAAGGAATACTTCAACGAGTCAACTCTGGACTTTGTGTTTCCTAACGACCCTAAGTTAAAAGTATAAAATCATGATGGAGTACTACAACACACCGTTTGCAATCCATCTTGGGAGTACCAAAATGTATCATGATCTTAAATGCATACATTTTGGTGGAGCAATATCGAAGAGAGAGATAGCGCTTTATTTATCTCAAGGTGTCTAACTTGTCAACGAGTTAAGGTGGAGCATCAAGTACCAAAGGTCCATTACAACCACTTAAAATTTCAGAATGGAAGTGGGAGCACATTACCATGGATTTTGTTCTTTGGTCTTCCACATGGTTTCTCAAGGCATAGATGCAATTTGGGTGCATTGTTGATAGATTGACTAAGTCTCTTTCATTTCTTACCAATACGAGAAACTTATACACTTGAACGTCTTGCTCGTTATGTACATAAGCGGGTGGTAAGATTGCATGATATGCCAATATCCATAGTTTACGTCGAGACCCAAGATTCACTTCACGATTTTGGGTTAGTTTAGAAAAAGCTATGGCACGAATTTATGATTTAATTAGATATCATCCTCGAACTGACGGACAATCGGAGAGGACTATTCAAACTCTTGAAGATTTATTAAGAATGCATGTCCTTGACTTCAAGGAAGTTGGGACAAGTTCTTACCATTGGTGGAGTTTTCTTACAATAACAGTTATCAAGCAAGTATTGGCATGGCTCCATTTGAGGCGTTGTATGGAAGAAAGTGTCGTTCTCTAGTATGCTGGGATGAGGTGGGTGAAGCAACATTGTTGGGACCAGAGTTGATACGTGTGACTACTTAAAAAGATTCAAACGATCCGACAAACGTATAAAAACCTCACAAGGCCAGATAAAAGAGTTATGCTGATCTTCATCGAAAGGACGTGGGAATTCGATATTGGAGATTATGTGTTGTTACGTGTTGCTCCATGGAAAGGAGTTCGAGATTTAGAAAGAGAGAAAGCTCAATCCTTGATTCATTGGCCCATTTTAATCCTCGATCGAGTAGGAACTGCGTAGCGTATAGACTCACTTTACATGAGTATGTCTCAATGTTCATAACGTTTTCATATATCCATGTTTAAATAAATATGTGGAAGACCCAAACCACATTACGGGATTGAGTTAACCCAGGACGAAATAGCGTAAAGATTTAACGTATGAAGAGGTCCTGTTCAAATCTTGGATGAAGGAACATATTCTGCTCTCCAAGGTTATACCTCAAGTCAAAGTTTTGTGAAGAAACCACGATGTTGAGGAAATGACCTAGAAGTTAGAATCAAAAGTGAAATCAAGAGTATAACCTCTTGACATACCGGTGTGTACCCTAATTTCGAGGGCGAAATTTCATAAGAAGGGAGGTTGTAAGACCCCAATTTTTATATAAAGATGATTTTTCTATAAATATCATTTTGAATATTATGAAGTGAATTTGATATAATGTTATAGTTGTGGGTAATATTTATAAATTTTGCAAAGTAATGCATGTTGTTATATAATATTACGATTGGTGGGGAATATTCGTATGTGACAGCGCAATCATTGGTGGAACCCACAACGGAATTATTATCGGATTGAGAAAACGACAAAAATATTTTATTGAAATTAACAGCAGAAGTTTTACAGTTAATACTATTGAACTACTCGGTAGTAAAAGTACAGTAATATGCATGGTTGCATAGTAGCACACAGTATTGATTATTGATGCTTACATGAGAAGTCACTTAGTTTTGTTCAATTATTGCTAAAGTAATTACTGCATAGTATCTCACGTTATTTGATTCAATTATTGTCGAGCTATTGATTCACCCATGCATCTGACCATCTCCTAGAATGAACGTATTATGCGTGAAGATGTTGGCTCGAGCTATTGAAGATTACGATCGTACCATTCAATATCATCGTGGAAGAAGCGAAGTGGTGGTAGGCGACGTTGAGTAGAAGATCGTGATCTGCGTTTACGAGTGCGATGTTGTTAACACAAAACCTATTTCCGTATAACTTTCAAATATATTTCTTTTCTGTCCAAATTATTTTTGGTATATGAATATTATTCTTGAATTTTACTCCACAAAGCAGTATCATGTTGACAATTTGGACGTATTTGATTCCTAGATAAATTAAATTATAAATCTTTAAAATTTATCCTTGAACTTGTTTTATTGATTTATTATGTTATTGTCATCATCCTCATGCTTATATTATGATGAAAGTCATCTTTGGCTTACGTGCATAGATGACTTGGTATGATTATGACCAGGGATTATTCGGTATAATCATGGCTAGTAATGTGACGAATGATGTGTTAAAAGTCCTCATTGGCTGTTGTAAGACCCAATTTTTTTATATAAAGATGATTTTTCAATAAATATCATTTTTTGAATATTATGAAGTGAATTTGATATAATGTTATAGTTGTGGGTAATATTTATAAATTTTGCAAAAGTACGGAAGTTGTTATATAATATTCGATTGGTGGGGAATATTAAATGCGATGGTGCAATCATTGGTGGACCCCACATATAGAATTATTATCGAATTTAGAAAATGACAAAAATATTTTATTGAAAATAATGGCGGAAGTTTTACCGTTATCTTGTTCAACTACTTTCATTAGTAAAAAATACAATGTCTACAGCGTGGTTGCGTAGTAGCACGTGGTATTGATTATTGATGCTTACGTGAGAAGTCACTTAGTTTTGTTCAATTATTGCTACGATAATTGCTGCGTAGTATCTCATGTTATTTGATTCAATTATTGTCGATATTTTATATATTATTAAATCAATAATTGAGATGAAAGAGTTATTAATATTATTATTTGCAATATTAATGATGTTTAGAAGTTTTGCCAATGAGAGGTTTGGTCACCTAATTGCGCGCCAATAGGGAGAAATCCTTATTGGAAAGCTCCATCTTTCCTGGGAACGACCTGGTCGATTAATATTGTGAATTATAATAATGATGATAAATGTTGTTAAAAATATTAAGGAGATTTTTATGAAGTATTTGTTGTATTTATGGACCCCCCCATTTACCCATTTTTCAAAATAATCGGTAGAAATTTATTCTTTATAATAAAGGTGGGGCCCTGCGTGGGGGCCACATGTAGAACCCATGTGTGGAAGAAATGGTTGAAAGGAAAATGGGTGGGCGGAGAAGCGTATTAGGAAGGTAATTAGTATAATATATATATGGTTATATATATAACATGTGTTTTATGTTTATATATATATATATATATATATATATATATATATATATATATATATATTATTATTTGATTGAAAACATGCATCGGTGAAAGGAAATAATACATATCAAACCAAAGTTTATATATATCGGCATGTGTGGTGCGAAGGATACCTTTTAGTAAGGCAAAGTTTATAATTATATATATATTTATTTTATAAGTTTTGTTTTATTAGAATATTTTATGGACCGAAATGCGATTAAAAAGTAAATCAATCGGACCATTCATGGATTGGTTACTATTCAGGTCCATTCTTCTATAAATAGAAGCTCATTCCTTCATTATTTCTTACTTTGAAACTACTGAAAGCGAAACTATAGAGAGAAAGAAAGAAAAGTATTACGCTACTTCACTACTCCTTTATCCGGTTTCTTTTATAGTAAAGGGGTATTATTTCTTTTGTATTCATGAAGAGAACTTCTATTATTCCATTATTTATTATTACATTGGAATAACTTTGTGTCTGCAAGCTACCACTATACTTGGTGAAATTCTTCTTTTATTCCATTCTTTATTATTACGTTGGAATATGTCTTTGTAAGCGCTTCTGAAAGGACACCGGTTTCATCTTTATTATTACATTTGGAATATCACATGCATGCTTTTTTACGCTGAACTGGTTCCGTCTTTATTATTACATTTGGAATATCATGTACATGTTTTTTCTGGCGGACTGATTCCGTTATTTATTATTACATTGGAATAACATGTATGTAGTCTATCGCAGACCTGGTGATTTCTTTTGTTATTTCATTCTTTATTATACTCAGTTGGTTAAAGTTTTGACTTTTATACTCAATGAAATCAGTGGAATATCCTTGATATTTGCGCTTCATCCAGTATCTTTTCATGGAAATATTCTTCTGAGCATTCTTGAATTTTACTCTACAAAAAATTATCATGTTGACAATTTGGGCGTTATTAGTTCTGAATAAATTAATTCTTGAACTTGTTTTATTGAATTCTTATATCATTGTCATCATCCTCATGTTTTATATTTTTTGAAAGTCATTTGTGGCTGTGAGTGCATAGATGGACTTGGTATGATTATGACCGGGGATTATTCGATTATAATCATGATCGTAATGTTACAAATGATGTGGTAAAAGTCCTCATTGGCCTGTAGTGCATGGATAATTTGTGGTCATGATACTAATGAATATCCTTAAGCAGTAGTGCGGAGGGATGATGTGGATTATTTATTAGTCGAGTCCCAATATATAAAAGTGATGAAAAAACCTTTAAAATCATAAAGATAGTAGATTTTATTCTCTACTTGACTCTTTAATGGATTGCTTGTTCCTACTGCAGATTAAACTTGATGTCTATTATATTTTATCGGTTTAACATTGTTGAAGACTAATGATAATTTATTCTCGCATTATCTTAGTCATAATATTTCTTACTGGGCTAGTTGAGCTCATCCTTTCTTTCACTGTTCTCATCAGGAAATGAGAACATAGCCGGGACTAGTCGGGGAACGGAGTGACGGTCCGAGATGGCATCTTAGTAGTCCTCACTATTCTATAAAATAGTGTAATAATAAATGTAATGAGGACTTATTCCGAGAGTGGATATTATCTAAGAAGACAATATTTGTATTAAAACTCATAGCTTTTGTGGTATATTTAAGATTGTATTTGTATTTTGTACCATGTATTTGGAGACTCAAAATAGGTGATGTATACCCATTTTGGGGGTGTCACACCTGTAGTGCATTGATGGACAGTTTTTGGTATGATTATGACCAGGGATTATTCGGTATAATCATGACCATTGATGATTACATGAATATCCTTGGCAGTAGTGCGAGGATGATTCGATTTTATTTATTAAAATGAGTCTCAATGATAAAGTTGATGAATTTTTTTAAATCATAGAAGATAGTAGATTTTATGCTCTACTTGACTCTTCTAATGGATTGCTTATTTTATTTGCGTTGTTGATCTAAAGCTTGTTGTCTATTGTATTCTATCAGTTGTTACACTGTTGAAGGCTAAGGATAATTTATTTTGCATTATCTTAGTCATAATATTTCTTATTGGGCTAGTTGAGCTCATCCTTTCTTTCAGTATTCTCTTCAGGAAATGAGAATATAGTTGGGACGAGTCGGAAAATTGAGCGATGGTCCAGGATAAATGGCTTTAGTAGTCCTCACTATTCTACGAAATAATGTGATAATAATTGTAATGAGGACTTTATTGAGTGTGGATATTTTCTAGATGACAATATTCTTGTTTAAACTCTCAGCTATGTTTTGTCGTATTTTACACGACTGTTGTATAATTAAGTTGTATTTGAATTTATGTACCATGTATCCTGTGACTCAAGATGGGTGATGTATACTGCTTTTTGGGCGTCACATTAACATTCATGCATGTTAAGAAATGAAGTGGGGCGAGAACTAAATATTCAAATGCAGTGCAGCGAGGGATTGCGCGATCTGCGCCCATCCTAGAAACAAGCTAGCGCAAGAATCAGTCTTCTGGTGGCAATGTTGCCAAACTATTTTAGTAGTCATCCGAACTTTAAGGCATATGTGTAATGAATGTCTAAAGCTATAATAATTGACATAGGTGATGTTTTAAGCATAATAGCATATAATGGTTATATAAAACCCAAATTTGTTAAATTTGGTAAAATTTGCAAAAAGTAAGAACGATGTAGATCGCGTATCTATAGACTTTAAATATGTGTCCAACACATAGCGAGTCAAGTGTGTGATAAAGATTTTTGTATGTTGATATGAAACATGTGTAGCTAAGATGTGCTATATATACATAGCTATTCTAAGAGTTTATTCGTCTTAAAAACCAAGATATAGAACAATATAAAATTATTATTACATTAATAATGTATGAATGCATGACTAATGGATATGAATCCATGATTATATAACTGTGTAGGAATACACGAAGCGCAGATAAGCTTTAAGCTGTTAAGTCGTAGTTGATAAACTATGAATCAGGCAAGTCTTTCAGTTCCTAATTGTTATATGAATTCGATAACTGTTAGTCGAGCTGTATTATGCTACGCAAATGTTGATGTATATATATGAATTGCATATGAAATATGTATGAAATGTGAAAGTGGATCTTTGATGATATGATTATGTTGGTAAATCTTTATGCATGTTATGTGTGAAGTAACATGCGTAGTAAATATTAATTGATTATGAATGCATGAACTGAATATGCTATTATATGCTATGTGCTGCATGAAAACTGTTAGAATTGTTGGGCTGTCGAGCTCACCCTTGCAAATAACCACTTTTGCAGGTTAAGGATACACGATAAAGGTTACGTGCTATTTGATTGATAAAGTCCAATAGTAATCAAAGGAGATTGATTTATTATTTAAATAGATGCTCTTGAACCATGTTTAGATTTTAGGAGATGTAAATGATAGTAGTTTACGATGTTTAATACATGTTAAGTTGTAAATTTGTATTAAGCGGTACTTAGAGGAGTTCGAATTGAGATGTAAAAAAAATTATACGAAAATTGAATAAAGTGAATCATAGAATAATTTGATTCATGGATTTGTAATTGATTTGAGTTAAGATATCAATAAAAGATTTATTTTTAAAAGGAGATTGAAAAAGTTTAAATTATTCCGCATATTGTATTATATCGAATATGATGTAAGACATGAATGGTAATGACCAGGATTTGAAACTTATAAAAGTTTGGGGTCATTACATAGATCTTGGAAATGGAAAGAATTTATTTTCTAAATTATAATAAGTAAAGTTATATTCATTAAGTTATGAATAATTGATATAAATAGTTTTGACGATAGTAGTATTGTGGTGGACCTGGATCCAGAGGTTGAAGGGACTGGATTGGGGCATCACTAGTTAATATCAAAAGTTGTAGGTTATAAGCTTTAGGTAAGTGTACCTTAGGCTATAACTTTGAGAAAGAAAAGATAAAGATTAAAATATATAAGCGAAGATTCAAAGAAGAATCTTGAAGTATCTAAGAGAATGAGAATTCAAGAGTTTCCTAACTCATTAATAAAAAAATTTTAAGGTGGTGTCTATAAGATAATGAGAATGAACTCGAGTGGAGTTTTGTTGATAATAGGGAAAGAACCCTATGGTAAATTGATGATCACGACGTGATCGGATTGAGCTATGAAGTGATAAATAGTCTGTAACGACTAAGTGTAAAGCTTGATGCTATAAGTGAATTCGAAGATACGAAGAATTCGTATCAAGTAAAGAGCAAGTTAAGTGTGAGACAGAGTTAGGTGGGATTTCAATTGAGGACCCATGTCAGCAGCTGAGTTGTATGATTCTTTGTTATGGGCGGGGAATTGTACCTTGTGTAAAAACCACTTAGTTTCTATCACTGATAATCATTGAAATGTCTATGTCGCGCTATTTGTTATATACCTGTTGAGAAGGTGATTCTTTTTGTCATGTGTATAACAGATAGATTGGTTATAGTTAGAGAATATAAGGTTAAGTTGCGAGTTCTTAAAACTCCTACTTATGGTACGTTTGTGACTCATAATTATATGGAATGTTTTTGAACCCCTCAGCGAATGGACGCCTATGGTCTGACTAGGGTAAGTTTCTAAACTCATATGATAATGGCAAGTTCTTGGATTTCCAATGTGAGACCCCGAATTTTATAAAATGAAAGTATTTAATTTTCTTATAGTTATTATTCTATTTAGTAAATGGTTAAATTGATAAAAGGATAAAGTTAAGGGTGATATTTGAAAATTTTGCAAAGTAAACAAGTTGATATAAAATATTCGTTGTGTAGGGAATATTTGATTGGTGGGAATATTCGTTTTAACAAGGAATATTAAATGCGATGGCACAATCATTGGTGGACCCAACAACGAAAGTATTGTCGTAGGTAGAAAAGCTATTGAAATATCTTTTATAAAAATAATGGCGAAAGTTTTACCGTTAAACCGTTGAGATACCCTATGTAAAAATATAGTAATGTCTGGTGGTTGCATAAGTAGCGAGCGATATTGATTATTGATGCTTACGTAAAAGCCACTTAATTTACTCAATTATTGCTACATTAATTGTTACATATTATCTCATGTTATTTGATTCAATTATTGTCACAATATCATCTACGTATAATATTTTATATTATTAAATCAATAATTGAGACGACAAAGTTATTCATATTACTATTTGCAATATTGACAATGTCTATAAGTTACTATCGAGGAGAGGTTAGATAATCTAATTGTGCGCCAATAGGGAGAAATCCTTATCGAAAAGCCCCCTCTTTCTTGGGAACGACCTGATTGTTAAATATTGTGAGTTATAATATTAATGATGAATAATTGTTGAAGTATTAAGAACGTGTTTATTGAATATAAGTGAATTACAATAGTTAGAGGGGAATAATGCAAACTTGAAAAACTTTAGAGGTACTAAAGCGTAATAAGTTAAATCAATCTGGACCATTGGTGGTGGTTTTAATTGTAACCAATCTGGACCATTGATGGTGGTTTTAATAGTTAATCAATATGGACCATTGATGGTGATTTTAATAGTAAATCAATCTGGACCATTGATGGTGGTTTTAATAGTAAATCAATCTGGACCGTCGGTGGTGGTTTTAATAGTAAATTAATCTGGACCATCGGTGGTTATTTTAATAGTAAATCAATTTGGACTGTTGATGGTGGTTTTAAAAATAAATCAATCTGGACCGTCGATGGTGGTTTTAAAAGTAATCGATCTGGACCATCGGTGGTGGTTTTAAAAGTAAATCGATGCCGACCGCCGGTTGTGGTTTTAATAGTAATCAATCTGGACAGTTCGTTCTAATAGTAAATTAATCTGGACCATTCATGAATTAGTTACTATTTAGTCCATTCTCCTATAAATAGAAGCTTAATTCTTCTTTCATTCTCACCAATTCACTGAGATTCACAAGAGAAGCTATAGAGAGAGAAACTATAGAGAGAAAGAAGAAGAGTATTCTGCTACTTCACTATTGTAGTATCTGGTCTTCACTTAAGGGGTACTATTCACGAGTTATTATTCACGTGTTACTATTCACCCAATTACTATTCACTCAAATATTGTTCACTCAGATATTTGGGGCACTTTTCATGTCGGAGTACTATTCACGAGTTACTATTCACGGGATACTATTCACCCGATTACTATTCACTCTAGTATTATTCACTCGGGTATTTGGGGCACTTTTCATGCTGGGGTATTATTCACGGGATACTATTCCTGAAGTACTATTCATAGGGTACTATTCACCGAAAAATTTATTTTTTTTCTATACAAATTATTTTTGATACATGGATATTATTCTTGAGTTTTACTCCACAAAGCAGTATCGTGTTGATAATTTGGACATTTTTAAATTCTGGATACATTAAATTGTTAAAGTCTTTAATATTTATCCTTGATCTCATTTGATTGAATTCTTATATCATTGTCATCATCCTCATGCTTATATTATGATGAAAGTCATCTTTGGCTTACGTGCATAGATGGACTGTTGATTGGTATGATTATGACCAGGGATCATTCGGTATAATCATGACCCGTAATGTTACAAATGATGTGGTAAAAGTCCTCATTGGTCGTAGTGCATTGATGGACAGTTTGTTGGTATGATTATGACCATGAATTATTTGGTATAATCAAGACTATCAGTGAAAATACTGAATATCCTTGGCCCGTAGTTCATGGATAATTCATGGTCGTGATACTAATGAATATCCTTAGCCTTAGTGCAAGGATTATTCGATGATGTGGATTATTTATTAAGTTGAGTCTCAGCGATAAAATATTCATAATATACTTTTAATTCGTAAAAGATAGTAGATATCATGCCCTACTTGACTCTTCTAAAAATACAGTTGCGTGTCTTTGGCCTGTAGTGCAAAGATGAACTATTTATGAATATCATTGGCCCGTAGTGCAAAGATGAATTTATTAATATAATTATAAACAAGAATTGTGATTTGGTATAACCATGATCTTTGATGTTTCAGGTAAAGACCGGTGATGAAAATTATCTTCGTCTTGGGTGCGAAGAGGAATTTAGAACCACAATTATGATTATGAGTTATTCATATGATTGTGGACAGGAACTATTGATTGATGTTAAAAAGATTAAACATTGTTGGTGGACTTTTAACATGGAGAAGATAATAGACTTTATAGTCTATTTGACTCTTCTAATGGATTGCTAGTTCCGCTGCAATTACGGTTGAAAAGTTTTATCATCTACCATATGGTCTAAATCTCTGATTTATTATTGATGAAGGCTATTGATAATTTAATTATCTTTAGTCATGATATTATTTAATGGGCTAGTTGTGCTCACCCTTTTGGTTCACAATTCCTTTCAGGTATTAAGAGTGTAGCTGGGTTGAGCAGGGATAACAGGGGAATAATGTGATGGTCCGAGACTGTCGAAGTTTCTCAATACATTATAAAACGACATGACATTCAATATATAATTGTATTGAGGACCTAAGATGGGTGTTTAAATATTTTTATACGTCACTTAATAGTTGATGTTGGTGAACAAAAATAGGGTGATGAGAACCCACTTTGAAAGTGTCAAAAGTGCACCTCATTAGAGAATGAAACAGGATAGTAATCTTCTCGTTCTTCTTTGGGGTCATAAAATATTTGCTTGTTGTATTTTATATGACATTGTAATAATTTGAGTTTGATATCGTATGCGAGACAATATTATATTAAAACTCACGGACTTATATGTTGTCGTAATTTGCATATATAGTTCAATGAGTTGTATAAATGAAGTTTGTATTTGATTTTTATAATGTGATATCTCAAGACTTAGAATCGATTAGTATAAACCTATTTTGGGGTGTCACAAATGGTATTAGAGCTTAGGGATACGATCAAGTGAGAGATATGAGTCTAGAACTAGGAGGGGAGAAATCGAGTAATATACTTCTTAAGCTTGTGAAACTTACCTAAAGTTTAATTTTTACTTGATAAGTTGACAAATTGTGATTTGTCAATTAACCTTTGTTTTGAAGATATATTCTAGAATGATATCTCAAAATATAGGAGATGAGCAATGGGAAATTCATGATCTGTAGAGGAAATAACAAGGAAGGTACAATCCAAAAGAAAGCAAGGTATTCTCATTTCTTCTAACTACTAGAATACGTAAATTTTGACGACGAAATTTTATAAGGAGGGGAAATTGTGAGACCCTGAATTTTATGAAATGAAAGTATTTAATTTTCTTACAGTTATTATTCTATTTAGTAAATGGTTAAATTGATAAAAGGTTAAAGTTAAGGGTGATATTTAAAAATTTTGCAAAGTAAGCAAGTTAATATAAAATATTCATTGTGTCGGGGAATATTTGATTGGTCGGGGAATACTCGTTTTAACAGGGAATAGTCGTACGACGACACAATCATTGGTGGACCCCACAACGGAAGTATTGTCGTAGATAAAAAATGATAGAAATATCTTTTTATAAAAATAACGACGAAAGTTTTACCGTTAAACTGTTGAGATACCCGATGTTAAAAATATAGTAATACGGGTGGTTGCATAGTAGCAGACGGTATTGATTATTGATGCTTACGTAAGAAGCCACTCAGTTTACTCAATTATTGCTACAATAATTGTTACATATAATCTCACGTTATTTGATTCAATTATTGTCACAGTATCATCTGTATAATATTTTATATTATTAAACCAATAATTGAGACGACAAAGTTATTCATATTATTATTTGCAATATTGACAATGTCTATAAGTTCTGTCAAGGAGAGGTTAGATAATCTAATTGTGCGCCAATAGGGAGAAATCCTTATCGAAAAGCCCCCTCTTTCTTGGGAACGACCTGGTTGTTAAATATTGTGAGTTATAATATTAATGATGAATAATTGTTGAAGTATTAAGAATGTGTTTATTGAATATAAGTGAATTACAATAGTTAGAGGGGAATAATGCAAACTTGAAAAACTTTAGAGGTACTAAAGCGTAATAAGTAAAATCAATTTGGACCATTGGTGGTGGTTTTAATAGTAAACCAATCTGGACCATTGATGGTGGTTTTAATAGTTAATCAATTTGGACCATTGATGCTAGTTTTAATAGTAAATAAATCTAGACCATTGATGGTGGTTTTAATAGTAAATCAATCTGGATGCTTCGGTGGTGGTTTTAATAGTAAATTAATGCGAATAAAAGTCGGTCGGTGGTGGTTTTAATAGTAAATCAATCGGGAAAATCGATGGTGGTTTTAAAAGTAAATCAATCTACCGAGATCGCTTGTCGATGGTGGTTTTAAAAGTAAATCAACTGGACCGAAAATGATGGTGGTTTTAAAAGTAAAATCAATCTGGACCGTCGATGGTGGTTTTAAAAGTAATCAATCTGACCGTATGGGTGGTGGTTTTAAAAGTAAATTAATCTAGACCGGGTTCATTGTGGTTTTAATAGTAATCAATCTGGACCGCTATCGTTGTAATAGTAAATCAATCTGGGCCGTTCATGAATTAGTTACTATTTAGTCCATTCTCCTATAAATAGAAGCTTAATTCTTCTTTCATTCTCACCAATTCACCGAGATTCACAAGAGGAGCTATAGAGAGAGAAACTATAGAGAGAAAAGAAGAGTATTCGCTACTTCACTATTGCGATGTCCGATCTTCTACTAAGGGTACTATTCACGAGTTACTATTCATGTGTTACTATTCACCCAATTACTATTCACTCAAATATTGTTCACTCAGGTATTTGGGGCACTTTTCATGCCAGGGTACTAATCACGAGTTACTATTCACGGGTTACTATTCACCCGATTACTATTCACTATAGTATTATTCACTCCGGTATTTGGGAAACTTTTCATGTCGGGGTACTATTCACGGGATACTATTCCCAAAGTACTATTCACAAGGTACTATTCACGAGGTACAATTTACCGAAAAAATTTATTTCTTTTCTGTACAAATTATTTTTGATACATGGATATTATTCTTGAGTTTTACTCCACAAAGTAGTATCGTGTTGATAATTTGGATATTTTTAAATTCTGGATAAATTAAATTGTTAAAGTCTTTAATATTTATCCTTGATCTCGTTTGATTGAATTCTTATATCATTGTCATCATCCTCATGCTTATATTGTGATGAAAGTCATCTTTGGCTTACGTGCATAGATGGACTGTTGATTGATATTATTATGACCAGAGATCATTCGGTATAATCATGACCCGTAATGTTACAAAAGATGTGGTAAAAGTCCTCATTGGCCGTAGTGCATTGATGGACAGTTTTTGGAATGATTATGACCAGGAATGATTCGGTATAATCATGACCATTGGTGAAAACACGAATATCCTTGGCCTGTAGTGCATGGATAATTCGTGGTCGTGATACTAATGGATATCCTTAGCCTTAGTGCAAGGATTATTCGATGATGTGGATTATTTATTAAGCTGAGTCTCAGAGATAAAATATTGATAATATACTTTTAATTCGTAAAAGATAGTAGATATCATGCTCTACTTGACTCTTCGAAAAATACAGTTGCATGTCTTTGGCCTGTAGTGCAAAGATGAACTGTTAATGAATATCTTTGGCCCGTAGTGCAAAGATGAATTTATTTATATAATTATGCACAGGAACTGTGATTTGGTATAACCATGATCTTTGATGTTTCAAGTAAAAACAGGTGATGAAAATTATCTTCGTCTTGGGTGCAAAGAGGAATTTAGAACCACAATTATGATTATGAGTTATTCATATGATTGTGGACAGGAACTATTGATTAATGTTACAAGGATAAAACATTGTGGATGGACTTTTAACATGGAGAAGATAATAGACTTTATAGTCTATTTGACTCTTCTAATGGATTGTTCGTTCCGCTGCAACTATGGTTGAAAAGTTTTATCATCTACTATATGTTCTAAATATCTGATTTATTATTGATGAAGGCTATTGATAATTTAATTATCTTTAGTCATTATATTCTTTACTGGGATAGTTGTGCTCACCCTTTTTCTTCACAATTCCTTTCAGGTATTAAGAGTGTAGCTAGGTCGAGCGGGGATAACAGGGGAATAATGTGATGGTCCATGACCGTCTAAGTTTCTCAATACATTATAAAACAACATAACATGCAATATATACTTGTAATGAGGACCTAAGATGGGTGTGTCGTATTTTATACGTCACTTAATAATTGATGTTGGTGAACAAAAATAGGGTGATGAGAACCCGACTTTGAAAGTGTCAAAAGTGCACCTCATTAGAATGAACATGATAGTAATATTCTCGTTATTCTTTGGGGTCATGAAATATTTGTTGTTGTATTTTATATGGCATTGTAATAATTTGAGTTTGGATACTGTCTACGAGACAATATTATATTAAAACTCACAGTTTATATGTTGTCGTATTTTGCACAACAGTTCAACAGTTGTATAAATGAAGTTTGTATTTGATTTTTAAAATGTGATATCTGGCAACTTAGAATCAGTTGTGTAGACCTATTTTGGGGGTGTCACATCCAAAGTGTGGTAAGTTTGATGAACTATATCGGGTATATATATGTTATGAAATTAGAAAATTTTGGTATAGTGAGCATTGATGGTGTTAAAATGAAGCAATGGAGTAAAGATTGAAGTTGATGGAGAAATATGGATTTTCTAAATCTTCTAGTTCTGCTAGATTTTCAAAATTTATTGAATTCGTGCTGAAGTTTGCACCTCTGTTTTCTTGAAAAACTTTGGATCATGTGATTGAACCAATGATGTTTAAAATAATACCGTTATTCATATGTCTTTGCTAATTGTTTCGGCTACGACAAAAATGATTTGAAAATTTTCAAAATGTATTTCTGACCATTTACATCATTTGATATGGTGTAGGAATGGTAAACGATGGAGTCATCAATGCAGTTGAACCTAGTGTTGGTTGTGATCGAAAGATCGTCAGCCCACTATGGTGTGATGTAATATGACAAAGTCACATAATGGAGGAATCCTCAACGTACTACTAATCTGGTACGGTATCATGACGTCATAAAAGAATTTTGGTTTTCTTTTAAGTTATAAAGAAGGTCAATTAAGTTGGCCAAATTATTTCGATTAGTGTCTGAATTATTGATAAAAGTCTAAGCTATTTGATTCGGTTAGACGACTATTGAAAACTATTGGTGGAATTCAAGCGTTGTTGAGTATTTAAGCCAAACCAGATTGCTCTGGTAAGGATTCAGATGTTGAAAAGCTGAGGTGAACAACCCTATAAGGGGACATGTTTTCGGGGACAATGGTTCCGAGCGTAACGCATATAGTTGTTACAAAACACTACGTTACGACCCAACGTAGTGGTACAATAGGCTGGCCACCTAGTGTATGTGTGGAGGGTGTTTTCAATCTTCGTGATAGATAAAGACTTTGGTTTGCAGTGTGAAGGATTGTGTTGAAGCGCTAGTTCATGGTCCTGTGTGACCCCTCGGCATAAATTGGAATCTGAGTTATTCATATTACTTCCCGATTATTGAAAAATCGTGGAAGACTCTTATTCTTCTATGTGATGAATATAGTGAGTAGAATGTTCCTTAGAAAGGAGAATGTGGTAGAATGCAAGTGAGAAAGTTATAATAAAACTTCTGAAAAGAGAATGGATAAAATTATTCAAAAGAATATGTAATATTCAGAATAGCACCGACTAGAAGAGGTTTCGATGATTCCGAGGACGAAATCCTTATAAGGGGGAGAGGATGTACGAACCCGAATTTTTAGAAAATATTAAAATAAGAATTTAGTAGATAAAATTATTAAAGCCTGAGATGGGTTCGAACAAGAATATATAAATGTGTTACGAGGTATGTGGTATTGTGTTACATAGGGTAATATGAGCTATGTAATAAGTAATGTTGTGTTTAATGAATATATATCGTTATTATATATTTTTTATAAATTGTGGAGATGAATTAATAAGAAGATGGATAAAAATTTATTTATTGATATTACATGATTTATGTGAAATTATTTATAATAGTGAGTTGGTGACATTAAAATATCTTTGATAATCACTAATTTCTTGAGTATATGTACGAGTGAGTATCAAGTCTAAGGTAGTGTACAATTGTACTCTTTAATGGTGGATGTATAGGAGTCAGGCTAAATAATTCCTTCAGAGAGAGCGAAGGTATATACTGAATTAATGTAACCGATTTAACTCAATTTGTGAAAATAGTGTAGGCAGAGCGAAAACTAATTTGTTGGTTGTTTATGGGAAACCACTCAATTTACTATATTGAATACTATTAAAGACTCAATGCATGTTAGGTTTAGACTTGTATGCGTGTACGTTGTCGACGAGAGGAGAAAATTGATATACCTTTAAAGTAGTTAGAGAATTATTGAGTAAATTGATACACGACGAGAAGTGAAGATTAAAGGAATGAATGTATGTGTTATATTCGAGTGTTGTGTTGTTGGTGGAAAGAAACCATAAAGGAGTTGTATAGTTGGTTAAACTAATAAGGGAAAATAGAGTTTTAGAACTCGAAGTGTGATCCTTAAATTGTTAAGGAAAATAGTAACCGATGGTGTGAAACCAAAGAAGGGGATTAATGTTAGACGAGTTAAGGCTTAAAAAGAATGTGTAAAGTATTTAGAAGCGTAGGTTTCATTTCTGCTAAGGCAGAACTTGTCTGTCTCTGATTTTGGTATGGCACGGTTGCGCCATTTCCAAGCCTGTGACCAGCGCAGCTGCGCCGGTCTGTAGAAAACTGTTAGTCAGTTTATGAAACAATGATTTGCAAGCCATGCATACTAATAACTCTTATAAGGTCATGAATGGTGACTAAGTGTTCATGAAGGAATTAAGTTAGCGAAGCATGATCTAAATACGATGGAAGAAGTTTTTATGGGACTATTAAATAATTATATCGTGTATAACTTAAATAATTAATAGAGTATATATTAATGTGTAGAGTAAGCTAAATAATTTAGCATTAAGGTAAGGTGTGACACCTAAATCTTATATTAAATAAATATTAAAATAATGTGGAATTTGGGAAAAGCCAAACGTGGTCTAAACCCCTAATATTTTATTATAGAAATAATGAGCTTGAGTTATATAACTCCAGTAAATGAGATAAATGAGCCTTGTGTGCCATAGTGATGTGAAATATTAATAATGATATTAATCGACGAAGGAATTGTTAAGTGAACAATTAATTAATATTATTTGTTAATTGTTATTGTAGAATATTAATTAATTGTTAATAGTGATTAATTAATGATATGTGATTATTATTGTTAGAGATATAATAATAATAAGCAACGTGTCTATAAATATAATAAGATTTATATTTATTTACTATACGTGTCGATAATTAATCGTTATAGAGATCAATAATTACATTAAACAATGAGGAATGGATTAATTAATATTAGTCTTAATTAATCAATAAGATGAATAATTTATTTATTTGACATAAAACAAATAAGTAAGTTATTAATATAATAAGATTATATTGGTGTATATTTAAAATATAAGTATACTTCCTATATGTAGGTAGGTACATATATATGTGTATATATGTGTTGGGTAAAATCTATATACGCACAACACGCAAGTATACGTGGTCAACAAGTAATAAAGTGATGAGTAGAGTATCGTTCCCACAGAGACAAATTAGTAAGAGACTTAACCTCACAATTACCAATTTCTTATTAATCCTAATTTTTATTAAACTATTCAATTCAATGATTAAAATTATAGAAACTAAATTAATATATAATTAAACAATCACAAATATCAAAATCTATAATTTCAAACAATTAATGGAGAATTAGACTTATGATTTCACCCTAAGCTTCACTCGATTTCTACACCATTATTCCACTTCAAATCAATATCCCAGCTTTATTAATCAAGAACACAAATGTAGTATTAGCCACCTCTCGATGCACTAATACCAGATTAACTCAAATCCACAAATTAGATAGAAATAAGTTAAACACCTTAATCAACTAACTCACTATATCTCTATGCGAATTATAATTAAAGAAAGTTGAAGATTAAGTTCTCTATTCGATTACATGCGATGTCAAGCATATCTCTACCTTAACATTCATCAAGATTCTGCTATTCACAAAATACATGAACACATACTATATTTGTGACGCCCCCAAAATAGGTATACATCACCTATTCTGAGTTGTCAATACATGGTACAGAAACAACTACAACTTTATTATTACAATAAGAAAGCGTGAGTTTGAATACAAATATTATCTTCTGACAATATCTATACCCAAATAAATCCTCATCACATTTATTGATATATTATTTTACAAAAATGGTGAGGACTACTAAACAATCCTTTCTAAAACCTTCATTCCATACCCCGACTCGTACTCGCTATATTCTAAGATTGAAGCTTTGTCTTCATTTCCTGCATCCATCAATCTTGTTTGTGTTTACTGAAATGCTCTAGGTGAAGAAACCAGTAGCTGTGAAAGTGGAGTATTGGAGCAGGCCCCCTCCTGTTCTAAATGTAACTGCTTTGGTCATTCCTTCTCAAATGCCCGAAAACTAATTTTCGATGGGTTCCCAAACACTCCCGACCCCTCTGTGAGGCCCCTTGTTCCACTATTCCTAGCACAACCAAGGCCTCTCCTTCTCGACCCCAGAAGGTTCATGGATTTGCCGCTTCCAAAGGACTTAAAAGCTCTTCTTCCCCCCTTCCAGCCTCTCCATTCTCTTCCACCAACGCCTTCTCCCCTATTGCTCCCCCCTTATTCCCGGTGATGAGTCCGAATCTCCTATCCCCCCTAACCCTTTACTGGATAAGCTTAAGCAAGTTGATGAGAAGGAATACAGGGACCTGAAGCATAAGACTAGGCCTGGAAAGGAGCCTCTTCAGAATTCTAAGAAGAGGAACAAAGGTCCAAGGGGGCCCTTCTAGACTAATCCTACTCCCCTTTTTATGACATTCTTTTGCTCATATAATGTCAGGGGTTTAAATAAAAAACCAAAGCAGGCCTTTGTTCGCAACTTTTTGTTAGACAACCATATCTCTTTTGTGGGCCTCATCGAGACCAGAATAAAAGCTCCAAATGCTTCCAGAATATCGAGGGCTATCTGCCGTAACTGGGTTTGGATCTTTAACGACTACCACCCGAACGGCCGGATTTGGGTGGGCTGGGATCCTTCTATTTGGAAAGTGGATGTCCTGTTTCAATCTGCCCAAGTATCCCACTTCAAACTCTTTCCTCTTTATGGCAATTATCCAATCTTGGCTTCTATAGTCTATGGCCAGAACTCTATAGTGGAACGTCGTCAGTTGTGGACTAACCTAAATTCCTTGTCCTCCTCGGACACTTGGTGTATTCTTTTTTTTTCGCTAAGTTTGTTTGTATATAGAAAAAGAAGAGAAAATACAATCGAAAAGGGCGTACCCTAGAAGCTTTTGAAAGAACCACATGGGACAACCCCCAAGATGGACAACAAAAGACTAACAACCAAGCCAAATGAAAGGACAAAGCGTTACTAAGCAGGACAATAGAAAATACAAGCATGAAACCTTTAAACAACATAGACAACCAATCAGGAGAAACCAAGCATCCAAATAAAAGGGGGAAGATCGAACCAATCGCATTGCGAAGCGAAGGGGATCTTTGAAGCATAGGAAGAACTACGAGAGCGAGAAGGTGAGGGCCAAACTCTATACCGAACCCCGAAGCCGAAGCCGAAACCTCGAAGACCGAGGTAGGCCAAAACCCAGTGGCAAACCAACATCCCCAAATTCCAGAAGACAAGAGGTAGAACCTCAAGGCGAAATGAACCTGTGTCTGGATGAAGATGCTCTTGAACCCAAAACAGATGAAGCAATAGTGAACCAAACCAACGAAGAGGCCGAACTGCCATGGAAACCGAACACTCAAAGGCAATTAGGCATTTTTATGAACAATTGAGTTCCTACATGCCCAAAGTTTGTAAACTGGGGAAGATCGAACAAAATCGCATTGCAGTGATCGAAGAGGATCTTTGAAGTTTGGGAAGGACTCTGAGCCAACCAGAGGAGAGGGCAAACCATCTTTACCGAACCCCGAAGCCGAAGCCGAATCCCCGAAGCCGAAACCAAATCCCCCAGCTTCCCGAAGACAAGAGGAAGAACCACGAAGCCCAGCCCAGACCTTTACTGGCCACAAAGCCGAACCCAGATATGAAAAAAAAAAGATGCTGCCCAACATGGAAAGAAGCAATAGCTTAACCAAACCAATGAAGAGGCCGAACTACCAAGGAGACCGAATCTACGAACCGCCATGGAAGCAAAGTTAATTCGAATTTTGCGATGGCCAAAACAAACTATCTGCAAAAAGACCAAACCAAGAACCATGAAACAGACCATAGCAGGCCTCACAACCAAATACATAGGTCAGGCCTAGTCTGCGCAGCCTTGAGGAATTTGGGGAAAGAAGAAAGCCTTGACTTAGTGATAATAATAATCTCCTAGCCAAAACATTCATAGGCAATTTGGCATTTTATGGACAATAGAGTTCTAGCGCCCCAAAGTTTGTAAACTGTGGTGGAAAGGACCACTTTAAAATATCGGATCAATTTTATTTCCTTTAAAATGACCGATATAGTCCACCGAACTATCCCAGCTCCTTGGAGCATTGGACCCGATTCAAAGGCAAGAACGAAGAGAGAATCAAGTAGAATAGGGACAATTAAAGAACAAATGAGAGAAAGTCTCATGGTTTTCCACGTAAAGAGGCGATTCATAGACTGGAAGCTATGGTAGCGAGAGAACCTATCATTTGTGGGTAATCTGTGCATGAGCAAGCCACGAGGTAAAGGAGAATCGGGGATATGGAGGGGAACCAAAGCAATTTAGCCCATGGGACTTTGAACACGCAAGGCGAATAGATTCCCGAGATAGTGGAAGCTTTGAGATGTTGCACCGCCTCCCTGTCCCAAAGAATCAAGTCCTCGGCATCGGAAGGATTAGGAAGAGATGAAAACAAGGTGCGAGTCACTGCACATCATGATGGTTCTTGGAAGGCAAAGACCATGCACCCATGGAAATGATGTCGAAATTGGCGCGTTAACAGGATTCTCGGAGTTGGAGAGCGAGAGATGAGAGGGTTTAAGGGTTGCCCATTCAACCACGGTCAAACCAGAGATGAAGGAATTTCCATTCCCAACTCTATAGGTAAGGAAAGGGAGAGCTATGGGACGAAGCTTAAGGATCTTACGCCAGAACCATGAACAGTCCAGGGGGGTTGAGATATACCAGAAATTGATCTTTGATAGCACTGTAGATTTGACCCAGTTAGCCCATAAGGAGGGGGAAGATGGGGAGATGACCTTTAAAAGTTGGAGAATAATTAGAGCTGAGTTCCAATCAATAAGGTTCTTAATTGCGAGACCACCTTCACAAAGGGGAAGGGACAAATCCTTCCAAGAGACTTTTGTACCATGCCGAAGAAGAGAAGGCCCCTTCCAAAGGAATCTACACATGATACATTGAATGGCTCTTAGAACTGAATTAGGAAGAATGGCTCTCATATAATGTCAGGGGTTTAAATAAAAAACCAAAGCAGGCCTTTGTTCGCAACTTTTTGTTAGACAACCATATCTCTTTTGTGGGCCTCATCGAGACCAGAATAAAAGCTCCAAATGCTTCCAGAATATCACGGCCATGTCTGCCAGAATCGGGTTTGGATCTTTAACTATGACTACCACCAAGGCTATGGATTTGGGTGGGGTGGGATCCTTCTATTTGGAAAGTGGATGTCTGTTTCAATCTGCCCAAGTATCCCACTTCAAGCTCTTTTCCTCTTTATGGCAATTATCCAATTTTGGCTTCTATAGTCTATGGCGAACTCTATAGTGGAACGTCGTGGGTTTGTGGACTAACCTAAATTCCTTGTCCTCCTCGGACACTTGGTGTATTCTTGGGGACTTCAACACTATCAAGAGTGTCTCTCAAATCGGAAGGTGGTGATTCTTCTTGGGGCGCGGTATGGTGACTTTAACGATTGCTTAGACACTATTGGGGTTGCTGATATTCGTGCTATTGGGCCTCTGCACACATGGTGGAACTGTCAGGTTGCTAATCCTATTCATAGGAAGCTGGATAGAGCAATGGGTAACAGTTCTTGGTTTAACGTAATGTCTGATTCCCTAGTCACTTATGGACCTCGTGGTCTTTCCGATCATTGTCCATGTTACTTATCTTCGGTCGATCCTTCGGAAAGCCAAGAAGCCATTCAATTCTTTAACTTCATGCTGGAGTTGGAAGGGTTTGATGCTGCTGTCTCGGATTGTTGGAGTATCAGAATACGTGGAAATCCCTTTTTCATCTTTAATGAGAAACTCCGAAGATTCAAGTGTGCCCTCAAAACCTTGAACTCTTCTAACGGTAACTTATCGACGAATGTTAGCACCCTGCAGGCTCAGCTGGTCACCATTCAGCAATCTCTTCATGCAGATCCCTTAAACTCTTGTCTGCTTGCCCTAGAAGACAAATGCTCTCAGTCCTTATGGAAAGCTTTGGCTCTTGAAGAATCTCTCTTGCTCCAAAAATCCCGAGCCACTTGGCTTGCCCAAGCGATAAAAATTCAAAATTTTTGCCAATGTTATCAAGAGTAATGGAACCACAACAAAATTCTCTCTATCTTTAATAGCTCTGGTGTTCTTATTGAGGATCAAATAGGGTATTCAAAGAAGTGGCGGTGGACTACTTTCGGGATCTCTGGGGTCCTCTCCTCATACTTACCACAGTCGTGATCTTACGAAAAACTTCGTTACAAAGCGGATTACTCTGCTTTCAGTACTTTGCCTTAACCACTCCAATTCTTGATGCTCAAAATTCTTGCAGTCCTTGATCCATGAAAAAGAATAAAAGTCCGGGTCCCGACGGTTTTAATGTTAATTTCTTTCCCCATTCTTTGGGACATTATAGGCCATGATTTCCTTCTTCTTTGTCCACTCTTTTTCATCATCTCGGTACCTTCCGTGTGGAGTTAATGCTACACTATTGCCTTGATTCCAAGACGGATAATCCATCCAATATGCTCTGATTTTAGACCTATTTCTTCTTTGCAACACTATCTACAAATGTATAGCGAAGATCCTTGCCAATAGGCTCAAATCATACTCCCTTCCTTATTGACCATGCTCAGTCGCCTTTCATCTCGGGGAGAAGCATTAGTGACAATATCCTCCTTGCTCAGGAGCTTTTCAGGAATTACCACAGACTTTCTGGTCCTGCCCTGGGTGTGCTCTTAAAATTGATATTCGGAAAGCCTTCGACACTGTTGACTGGAGGTTTCTCTTGGATTTGTTGGGCCTTCTTAAATTCCCCCCTATTTTCATTGGCTGGATTAAAGAGTGCATCACTACGACTATGTTTTCTATCAAAGTCAATGGAGGTCTGTTTGGCTACTTTAAAGGAGCGAGGGGTCTTAGGCCCTGTCTCCTTACTTATTCGTTCTAGCTATGGAAGCCTTCTCCATGATTCTACACAAGGAAACTCTGTTGCCTAATTTCAAGTTTCATTGGAAAACAGAATCGTGCAACATATCCCACGTATGCTTTGCCGATGATATTCTCATATTTTGCCATGGAGATATGGCCTCTGTTTCCATTATTTACTCGTGCATTCAATCCTTCTCTATGTTTTCTGGCCTAATTCCTAATGCTCGTAAAAGTCTGTGTTTCCTTGCCAATGTCCCAATTGATGTTAAGGTAAGTATTAACCTGTTGTTGGGTATTCCTTTTGGAGTATTACCAATTAGATTTCTCGGGGTCCCTCTTATCTCCTCTAAACTCTCCCATTCCGACTGCCAGCCCTTGATTCATAGAATTACTGCCAGAGTTTCCTCTTGGACATCCCGCTTCCTCTCTTATTCTGGTAGAGTCCAGCTGATTAAATCAGTGCTCTTTGCAATACAATCGTTCTGGGCCTCCCATTTTATTCTTCCTAATTCAGTTCTAAGAGCCATTCAATCTATCATGTGTAGATTCCTTTGGAAGGGGCCTTCTCTTCTTCGGCATGGTACAAAAGTCTCTTGGAAGGATTTGTCCCTTCCCCTTTGTGAAGGTGGTCTCGCAATTAAGAACCTTATTGATTGGAACTCAGCTCTAATTATTCTCCAACTTTTAAAGGTCATCTCCTATCTTCCCCCTCCTTATGGGCTAACTGGGTCAAATCTACAGTGCTATCAAAGATCAATTTCTGGTATATCTCGACGACCCTGGACTGTTCATGGTTCTGGCGTAAGATCCTTAAGCTTCGTCCCATAGCTCTCCCTTTCCTTACCTATAGAGTTGGGAATGGAAATTCCTTCAGTCTCTGGTTTGACCCGTGGTTGAATGGGCAACCCTTAAACCCCTCTCCATCTCTGCTCTCCAACTCTAGAATCCCTGTTAATGCGCGAATTTCTGACATCATTTCCATGGGTGCATGGTCTTTGCCTTCCAGTAACCATCATGATGTGCAGCAATTCTGCACCTTGTTTTCATCTCTTCCTAATCCTTCTGATGCCGAGGACTTGATTCTTTGGGACAACCAAGCGGTGCAACATCTCAAAGCTTCCACTATCTGGGAATCTATTCGCTTACGTGCTCAAAGTCCATGGGCTAAATTGCTTTGGTTCCCCCTCCATATCCCCCGATTCTCCTTTACCCGTGGCTTGCTCTTGTACATGATTACCCACAAATGATAGGTTCTCTCTTTACCATAGCTTCCGATCCCCATGAATCGCCCTTTTTCATGAAAACCATGTTTGAGACTTTCTCTCATTTGTTCTTTAATTGTCCCTATTCTACTTCAGTTCTCTCTTCTGTTCTTGCCTTCGGAAACTGGTCCAATGCTCCAAGGAGCTGGGATAGTCTGGTGGACTATATCAGTCATTTTAAAGGAAATAAAATTCGGTCTGATATTTTAAAGCTGGTCCTTTCCACCACAGTTTACAAACTTTGGGCAGTTAGGAACTCTATTGTCCATAAAAATGCCAAATTGCCTATGAATGTTTTGGCTAGGGAGATTATTATTATCACTAAGTCAAGGCTTTCTTCTTTCCCCAAATTCCTCAAGGTCAAGAGACTAGGCACGACCTATGTATTTGGTTGTGAGGCTGCTATAGTCCATTTCATGGTTCTTGGTTTGGTCTTTTTCTGCATATTCGTTTTGACTCTTGCAAAATTCAGAATTAACTTTGCTTCCATAGCGGTTCGGCAGTTCGGTCTCCTTGGTAGTTCGGCCTCTTCATTGGTTTGGTTAAGCTATTGCTTCTTTCCATGTTGGGCAGCATCTTTTTTTTTCATATCTGGGTTCGGCTTTGTGGCCAGTAAAGGTCTGGGCTGGGCTTCGTGGTTCTTCCTCTTGTCTTCGGGAAGCTGGGGGATTTGGTTTCGGCTTCGGCTTCGGGGTTCGGTAAAGATGGTTTGCCCCTCTCCTGCTGGCTCTCGTAGTCCTTCCCAAACTTCAGCATCCTCTTCGACTGCTGCAATGCAGTTTGGTTCAGTCTTCCCCCCAGTTTACAAACTTTGGGCAGGTAGGAACTCAATTGTTCATAAAAATGCCTAATTGCCTTTGAGTGTTCGGTTTCCATGGCAGTTCGGCCTCTTCGTTGGTTTGGTTCACTATTGTCATCATCCGTTTTGGGTTCATAGCATCTTCATCCGTACACTGGTTCTATTTCGCCTTGAGGTTCTACCTCTTGTCTTGAGGAATCTGGGGATGTTGGTTTTGACTCTGGGGTTTCGACTTGACCTCGGTCTTGAGGTTTTGCCTTGGCTTGGGTTCGATATAGTTTGGCCCTCACCTTCCGGCTCTCGTAGTTCTTCCTATGCTTGACATCCCCTTGACTTCTGCAATGCGCTCGTTCGATCTTCCCCCTTTTATTTGGATGCTTGGTTTCTCCTGATTGCTTGTCTATGTTGTTTAAAGGTTTCATGCTTGTATTTTCTATTGTCCTGCTTAGTAACGCTTTGTCCTTTCATTTGGCTTGGTTGTTAGTCTTTTGTTGTCCATCTTGGGGGTTGTCCCATGTGGTTCTTTCAAAAGCTTCTAGGGTACGCCCTTTTCGATTGTATTTTCTCTTCTTTTTCTATATACAAACAAACTTAGCGAAAAAAAAAGAATACACCAAGTGTCCGAGGAGGACAAGGAATTTAGGTTAGTCCATGGCCAGACGACGTTCCCACTATAGAGTTACGGCATGTAGACTATAGAAGCCAAGATTGGATAATTGCCATAAAGAAGAGGAAAGAGTTTGAAGTGGGATACTTGGGCAGATTGAAACAGGACATCCACTTTCCAAATAGAAGGATCCCAGCCCACCCAAATCCGGCCGTTCGGGTGGTAGTCGTTAAAGATCCAAACCCAGTTACGGCAGATAGCCCTCGATATTCTGGAAGCATTTGGAGCTTTTATTCTGGTCTCGATGAGGCCCACAAAAGAGATATAACCGCCTCAACAAAAGTTGCGAACAAAGGCCCGCTTTGGTTTTTATTTAAACCCCTGACATTATATGAGCAAAAGAATGTCATAAAAAGGGGAGTAGGATTAGTCTAGAAGGGGAAGACCCCTTGGACCTTTGTTCCTCTTCTTAGAATTACGAAGAGGCTCCTTTCCGAGCCTAGTCTTATGCTTGGTCCCCATTTCCTTCTCATCAACTTGCTTAAGCTTATCCAATAAAGGGTTAGGGGGATAGGAGATTCGGACTCATCACCGGGAATAAGGGGGGAGCAATAGGGGAAAGCGTTGGTGGAAGAGAATGGAGAGGTGGAAGGGGGGAAGAAGAGCTTTAAGTCCTTTGGAAACGGCGGTCCATGAACCTTCGGGATCGGGAGGAGGAGAGGCCTTGGTTGTCTAGGAATAGTGGAACAAGGGCGTCGCGAGAGGGTCGAGGAGTGTTTGGGAACCCACGAAAAAATTAGTTTTCGGGCATTTGAGAAGGAATGACCAAAACAGTTACATTTAGAAACGGGAGGGGGCTGCTCCAATACTCCACTTTCACAGCTACGGTTTCTTCAACCCGAGCATTTCCGTCAAACACCACAGGATTGATGGATGCAGGAAATGAAGACAAAGCTTCAATCTCAATACATATTCGAGCAAAGCTCATAGGTTCCAACTTTGAAGTTATGTCGTCGGCAAATAACGGCCGACCAACTGCACTTGCCAGGTAATTTAGACCTTCCTTTGTCCAGTAAGAGAGGGGGATATTACTGAACTTTACCCATATCGGAACTTTACTACTATCGGTATCTGAAATTAACCCCTTCTGCCACTTGCACTACCGTACATGCAAAGAAGCTTGGACGCTATGTGCCATGGACCCGAGGCTAAGACATTGTCTCTTTCTATCACCGAATCAAATTTGAATAAGAAGTACCCCTTATCATGAAGATAGACTTTTGTCAAACCAAGGTGCCCCCATAATTTTTTAGCAGAAGATTCTACCAGCTTGAACGGGAGCTTCGAGTGGATAAAATGACCAACAAGGCTAGAAGACCATTTATTAAGCCAAGCTGAAGGATTTCCACAGGGGGGTTAACCGTAACGCTCCCTTCAGTCGGCAAGGGGGGAAAGAAGCTCAACCCCAAGTTCTTCTCATTAACTGAATTAGCAACTACCGAACTTCAGGACTTAGGGGGGATAGGCAAGCCAGCAGCATTATCCTGGGCATACAAGGGTGGGGACGAGAATCGGGGCAGAGGGCTCCCAAAGACAAAGAATATAGTCCTTACGAGCATTAGCTAAGCGCAGCAAAGGACAAGAATCGAACACCTTACGAGCATTAACTAACGCAAAGAGCTTATCCCAATAGAAGAGAGGTTGTTAACATCTTCAAGAGGAAGTCCCAGGGCAGAAATATAGTCCATCAGCTTGGCATTCTTCCTTCTTTCAGCAAGGGCTTCTTCACGGTCATTCTTAGTGAAGTAATGAACTGCTTTAAAGATATCTTGAAATTTGCCGAGGTAGTGGCGAGGACCAAGGACTCCTCCAACTGAAAGCAAAGAAAGGCGGTAGATTCATCGGCCCGATAGAAACATTCGAGGGAATAGGCTCAGATTCCTCCAAAGCGACAGAGGCTAAAGGAGAGTTTGGAAAGGAGACACCAAACTCTGCCAGCAAATCCCGAGAAGGACAACTCTCCGAGTTCCCAGCGGAGAGATGTGGATGATCGACCATGACACCAAAGTACGGAAACGAGGGAGAGGCAAGAGATTGAGCTGGGGTGAGGGGGGGATAAGGTTAAGTCTGGATGTTAGAGAAGAGGAGGCCGGAAGGGAGGGATAGGGAGGTTGAGAAGGAGAAGAAAGAACTCGGAAGCTAGAATTGGTAAACTGAAAAGTTTGGTAAGGATGGAGAAGGTAGGTGAGGATGGGCGGGAGACTAAAAAAGGAAAGAAAGAAAACGGAAAGGAACGGGGGGAACACAGCCGGACTAAAAAACCTAGAGAGAAGGGAGAGCAATCTCGAGAGAGAGAAGCTACCCCATGATTTGTATAAGATTCGTAATGAATTGGAACGATCCGAGTGGATTATATGAATGAGTAGGTGAAATAAGTAAGGAATGGTGTTGTATAACATCAAATTCCAAGGAAAAGTGAAATTGTAATCCAAACCATCGATTAAAAATCAAGAACGAACGAAGGACGCGAAGAACGTGGTTGATGGACAAATTTAAAACCATCTTAGGATAATTGTTGTTGATGGACAAGTTTAAAACCATCGTGTATAAGTTTGATGCTTATTGCTTGGTTAGGAACGGTAGAAACGTTCATGAAGAAAAGATTAAAACTTAGCTATGACGAAGTTATGGCAAAAATTTCGTAAAAGACAAATGAGAATTAGAAAGTTAGTAAATGAACCCGAATGTGTAGGTTTTCATAAGAATGTAAGAGAACATAGAAAACATGAGTCGTGGACTCAAGAACTATCGAATTCCGAGTTCGGATGACCGAATTACGGACGAACAAACGAAGAGCGTTAAAAACATATAACGAACGAAGGGTGAAGATTAAGCTAATCGAATGGAATGTTAATGGAATGAAGTACGCAAGATAAGGAAGAGAATGGCTTTGGAATGACCTCGTTCCGAGTTATAACGAATAAGTTATGGAAGCGTGAAGTAAGCGTCACAAATTGGAATTAAGACTCAGAAAATTTTTCAGGGATGATGTAACGTCCCGAAATTCGGTCTATTTTCACATCCGGATTCTGTACATCACGATCCCATCTTCATCTTAACATACATCATTATATAGCTAAATATAACAACATACATCCTCAAATCCCAGGTTCTAAAACCTTAAAACCTCTTCCATCACAAATAATGATAATTACATTATTCTTTAAATCTTGTACAAGTGACTTTTATCCGCCACCAAGGATACATAATCATTCATTAAACTATTCAATAATTTAATTCTATAATTCTATATTACAAGTCTTCGCTTGATCTTCACGCTCATTCATATAATGAATGACACTTCTTCTGGATACCGATCAACTTGATCTTTATGGGATCCTTAAGTTATTTCTAACATCGTTCGCTAAAAGTGTTTTTATTTAAAGTAAGTGTGAGCATTCAATTGCTCAGCAAGTCAAAGCAGTTGAACAAACAACTTCAAGAATTTAAACATTCTTTTAAGACTTCAATAACCGAACAAAGGTTAGGAAGCAGCTTGAATAATAGGAATAATCTCGATTCCTATCATTTTAAAACATTAGTCACATTCACTTTGAAATACATTCATTCTCCACTCTCTTTCATACACATTCTGTCTGGCTAGAATCAATAGCACAGACTTAATAATAACGGTTCATGTATAAACAGAACATTCTCATATTGAACAGTTCAATCAAAGAATAGTTCATATCATAGAAACACCGAAGTGTTCAAATTGTGGCCCCGGCCTCATACATTCCAACACCTTGTACAAATATCACACAATTGCCCATAGACAGAACTTCTCAAGTTCAACATCTGAGAAGTTTTAGAAACTAGCATTCATTTAAAATATGAATGAAGTTAGGAAAACTTGCCTTACGCACAACTACAACTTATATTTTACGTTGAACTACTCATTCCAATTCCTATGTAGCACATAAGGAAATAACACATACACCAATTAGTCATATACTTGACTTTACGCATTGGTTTACTTAACTTCACTTCTTAAGGTTCACGTTCTTATAAACTAAGTTTAGGCAACCAACTTCCTTTACCAGTTAACGGCTTCATGACATACGGAGATGTCTTACTTGATACGTTCATCATCTTTGATGATTTGCATTCTTATCTTCTTCTTATAACTTTCCTAGGACTCAGCACACATCGTGTCTCAGCTAGCAGTCCATATGGTACTCTGGGTGGTTTCCCACAAACGACCAACAAACAAGTTCCCGTCTCATCTACATTGCCCATAACAGTGAGTTAGATCGATTACCAGTTTTGTATATACCTTCGCTCTCTAAAGGAATTGTTTAGGGCTCCCATATGTCAACCATCAAAGGTTACGATTGCACCACAACCTAACTTATCTTAACTTATTTGAACTATTAAACTATAATGTTCGTTAAGTCAATTTCTTATTCCTTATAGCTTTCTAGCAACTAAATGCCAAACCTCCGGATTTATTCATCAATGTCTAAGTCATGCAGTCCTTTATATGCTCAGAACGATCATTCAATATTCATTCTACGCATTTATAGCGTTCACCATTTTACATTACCTTATTCTTATCTTACAACGTCCGGTTCATTCGACTCGGAACGTCTTCCAAGTTATAAACATTAACTTGGCTTCTTTTATGTTATACATACTTGTCTTTAATGCAACTTCTTCACCATTCACAGGTTTAATCATTGATCATTATTACCTTACGGTCAAACCATACACGGGGTGTAGGTTCTACCCGTTTAGTATTCGCGTACACTTAACCTTTAACTCGGTTCAAGTGTTCAACGCTTACATTTCATTCTAACATTCTCATCCGACTCACATTCGACTTTCATTAATCTTATTAACGTTCGCTACGTCTTTCTTGATAATTCATATCTTACTTACTACTTCTGTCAACGTCTAAGTCATACAACCAATGTATACTTATAACGTTTGCTCGACGTAAATACGATTAACGAGGATCGTTTACTTATTCAACGTTTACGTTGTTCATCCCTTAATATCTCATCCAACCTTTATCTAAGGTTTTAATCGCTTTCATTCATTATTATCATCTGAACCCCATGTTCAATATTCTTTCTTAATGTCGAAGCCATACTATTCGTTGAATACTAAGACCGATCGCTCATTGCAACAATGTAGCGTTCACAGCGTCTAAACACTTTACATTCATCTCTAATTACTATGACATAACATCGAAATGTTATTTCTTACCCTCGTCAATCAACGTCTAAGGAATCACCATCATAGCAATCCCTCACGTTCGTTTATTGTGACTACGGTCCCCGGATATTGGTTCTGTAACCTGCATCTACATTCTTTGTTTTTTAATCTCATTTAATATTTTCGTTCAACCTTCATCAAAGGCTTAATACACTTGATTAAGTGTTACATTAGTTGACCTATATGTTCATATTTTTTTTCTTGCACATCCCCCAGTAATTGAGCAGTAAAAATCTCATTTCTGGACATTGCCCTGCACCGGTGCTGCGGCGCCGTGTCCTTCCCTTTCCTTCGTGCTGCGGCGCCACTCAACAGTAGTTGATGGCCCGAGCTCACACTGCGGCGCCAGGCCCCAAGGCACGACTCGCGCTGCGGCGCCGAGCAAGAAACCTAGAAAATTTTTCTAAGTCTTTTACAAGCTTGAGATGCTGACATCGAAATCTCATATCTTATTCGTTATAACTCGAAACGAGGATGTTCCAAAGCCATTCTCTTCCTTATCTTACGTGCTTCGATTACCCATGGACAGAACTTCATTCTGAATCCGTTAACATGCCATTCAATTGGCTTAATCTTCGCTCTTTGTTCGTTTTACGTTATTAACGTTCTTCGTTCGTTCGTCCGTAATTCGGTCATCCAAACTCGGAATTCATTTGTTCTTGAGTCTACGACTCACATTTTCTATGTTCTCTTACATTCCTATGAAACCCTACACGTTCGGGTTCACTTACTAACTTCCTAATTCTCGTTCTTCTTTTACGAAATTTTCGCCATAACTTCGTTATAGCTCAGTTTTAATCCGTTCTTCATGAACATTTCTAACGTTCCTAACCAAGAAATAAGCAACTAACTTATACGCGATGGTTTTAAACTTATCCATCAACAATAATTATCCTACGATGGATTTAAATTTGTCCATCAACAACGTTCTTCGCGTTCTTCGCGTGTTCTTCGCGTTCTTCGTTCGTTCTTCATTTTTAATCGATATTTTGATTATGATTTTACTTTTTCTTAGAATTTGATGTTATAAAACATCATTCCTTACTTAATTCACCTACTCATTCATAAGATTCATTCGGATCGATCAAAATCCTTACGAATCTTACACTTCCTTAAGAAATTTATAAACAAAATTTCTAATTCTTATTTCTTCATTTTCTTACGATTTCATCCATATGAAACCATTCCTAATATAATCTACTTCTTATTTTCATTAAGTTATGATTTAAACATATAACTTAAAGAAAATTATCTAAAAGTTAGGTTTTCGGATTACCTTTCTTTTTTATTCTCATTCCGTCGGACAAAGCGTGCACTCGGGCTAGCTTTTCCTCATTCTCTCCCTCTTCATCCGAACTCTCTCTCTCTCTTTCTCTCAAGTGTTGGTTGAAAATTTCAAACCAAACAAATGAGCTTAAGGCTTGTTTATATAGAAAACCAAGGCTAGGGGCATTTTAGTCATTTCACCCCACCTCCTTACTATTAATGGCTTAGACACCAAGTAATCACTTTACTTGGTGGCCAAGTGGCCGCCCCACATGCCCATGGGTCTCCTCCATGGGTTGCCCCATAGGTTTTACCCATCCGATGAATGGCGGTTCGATCCGCGGTTTATTTTCTTGGATCAGGCTTAATTAAATATAACATTGGGCCTTACATTAATTCTTACTAGTCCTACCCTAGGCTTGATTACACATTCCATTGGGCTTGATATAATCCAAGTCCAATTGGATTCTTCAAAGTCCATGAACTCAAAGTTCATTAAGACTAATCGAATTCTACGCATCCCATTCTCGTATTCTCTTCGTATATAGATTGTACGATATTCGTACTCTACGTCGTAATAATCTTCGTACTATACTCGTATAATAACTAATATCATACTCATATTTCTCACGCATAATAACCCTAGTTATTATACAAAATCATTAAATTCTCGGAACTCACATTTCCTAACCCTTAGGTTTTAAGTCCGCAGGGGAAAACTTCGTTTTTGCCAGAACTAAAATATTATTGAATATTCCATTACGTCTTAGGATTATATCATTACGCGTTTCTCAGAAATTCAAACTAAATCTCTGAACAGAAACGGATGAATAATACCTATTTCGTCTTTTTCCCCTGAAATATATTTGTTCCCAGAAAAATTTTATTTTTGTCTTGAAAATTCTTACTCGTTCAGTCTAGCTCGTAGCCAGAATCCTCCCGATTAATAATCATCCTAGGTTCTAGAACGATTAATTAATAGTATTTAATAAAAATTTATTTTATTAATTACTAATTCTTTAAACTTAAATTCTGGACAATCTGATTTTACTCGGGTTGTCACACTTCCCTCCTTATAAAAATTCCGTCCTCGGAATTTCTAAAACCACACCCATTCCCGGGTCATCACATTCACCCATTCTTCACAGAATTTCATCCTCGAAATTTTATCTTACTCATCTTCTCAACTTCTCTTTAAAGAAGTTCTTATCTTTCATATATTTCCTACCCTTCATAACTTATCAAGAATCATGAAGTGAAAGGAATAAATAGGAATATAAAGATTCCTTTAAAATATTTCATTCTTTTGCTGAGGGGTCAAATTGACCCATGAATTCTTACTAGGTCTAACAACATTTCACCGTAAACCCTTCTTACACAGTAAGTTTACAATCACATAGAAAGTAAACTACCTCTTCCATACGTAGGTGATCAACCTATCGCATAACCCCATCCGGAGTATGTTCACCTCAGACTTAATCATTAGATTCCACACCAAAACAATTTGGTTTGGCATAACTCTTCAAAGAAAGCTCGATTTTCTTTTAATCATGACATACCATTCGTCTTAGCCAAATCAAGTAGCTTAGACCATACCAATAAATTGGACATCAACTTGAAACATTCGTCTAGTCAAATCAATTGACATCGACTAATTCTTTAAATTCTTTCGCAATACATCAAAACATTTTATGACGTCATGATACTGCACTTTTCATAGTACGTTGAGGACTTCGTCAATTTATGACTTCATCATTATGCATCATACCATAGTGGTTTTTTGATCCTAAGATCAAATTCAACACCAGGTTCAATTACATTAATAACTCCATCCTTTTACCATCTCTGCATCAAATGCACTGATGATATAAAATTCATTTTGAGATTTCAAATCAATTTCTGTGTAGCCAAAACAATTAGCATAGACATACCTAGAATAGTTCTTTTAAAATCCATTGGGTCCAAAAGTTGAACCAATTCTTTCATTTTCAAAACACGCACATTAGCGCGATTTCAAGAAACTTTGAAATCTAGCATAGCTAGATGACTTAGAATATCCTATTCTCCATCTTACTTCATTGTCTTACTTGTGACAATACTTAATCTTCTCTAGCACCTTCAATACTAAGCCTACTGAAAATACCTCGTTTTCAGTCTACACACTCCTATATCGTAGTACAGTCCATCAACTTACCACACATTATGAGTTCAGTAACTTTCCATAATAATATGAGTTTAAGAACTATCCCAGACAGACCATAAATGTCCATTCGCTGAGAAGTTCAAAAACAAGCCATATAGTTATGAGTCACGAACTTACCATAAGTATGATTTTCAAGAACTCGCACCTACCTTATCGTTCTCTACCTATCAAGTATATACATGAGAAAAGATTCACCTTCTCATCATATATATCTTGATAGCGCGACCAATTTCAATGATTATCACTGTAATAAACTGAGTGGCTGTTACACCAAAGCACAAACCTCTGCCCATACAAAGATTCATACAACTTCTAAATTTTTCTTTACTTAACACGAATTTTCTATAATTCATATACTATCCTTTACAACTCAATTTGAGTTCTTCTTCCTGCACTACTTCGTAGTACCATTCATTCCTAGCATTGGCTATAAATCATTCATCGTTTAACAGCTCATCTGTTACTACGATTTACTATGATCACGTGGTGATCTCCTTATCCTTCTCTCTACGATTATAGTATTATGTACTCATACCTAAGATTTATAACCTATCAGCTTTGATACCAACCTGTAACATCCCGAAATTCGGTCTATTTTCACATCCGGATTCCGTACATCACGATCCCATCTTCATCCTAACATACATCATTATATAGCTAAATATAACAACATACATCCTCAAATCCCAGGTTCTAAAACTTTAAAACCTCTTTCATTACAAATAATGATAATTACATTATTCTTTAAATCTTGTACAAGTGACTTTTATCCGCCACCAAGGATACATAATCATTCATTAAACTATTCTATAGTTTAATTCTATCATTCTATATTATAAGTCTTTGTTTGATCTTCACGCGCATTCATATAATGAATGACACTTCTTCTGGATACCGATCAACTTGATCTTTACAGGATCCTTAAGTTCTTTCTAACATCGTTCGCTGAAAATGTTTTTATTTAAAACAAGTGTGAGCATTCAATTGCTCAGCAAGTCAAAGCAGTTGAACAAATAACTTCAAGAATTTAAACATTCTTTTAAGACTTCAATAACCGAAGAAAGGTTAGGAAGCAGCTTAAATAATAGGAATAATCTCGATTTCTATCATTTTAAAACATTAGTCACATTCACTTTGAAATACTTTCATTCTCTACTCTCTTTCATACACATTCTGTCTGGCTAGAATCAATAGCACAGACTTAACAATAACGGTTCATGTATAAACAATACATTCTCATATTGAACAGTTCAATTACAGAAATGTTCATATCATAGAAACACCGAAGTGTTCAAATTGCGGCACAAGGCCTCATACATTCCAACACCTTGTACAAATATCACACATTTGCCCATAGACAGAACTTCTCAAGTTCAACATCTTAGAAGTTTTAGAAACTAGCATTCATTTAAAATATGAATGAAGTTAGGAAAACTTGCCTTACGCACAGCTACAGCTTATAGTTTACGTTGAACTGCTCATTCCAAGACATATGGAAATAACACATACACCAATTAGTCATATACTTGACTTTACGCAATGGTTTACATAACTTCACTTCTTAAGGTTCACGTTCTTATAAACTAAGTTTACGCGACCAACTTCCGTTACCAGTTAACGGCTTCATGACATACGGAGATGTCTTACTTAATACGTCCATCATCTTTGATGATTTTCATTCTTATCTTCTTCTTATTACTTTCCTAGGACTCAGCACACATCGTGTCTCAGATAGCAGTCCATATGGTACTCTGGGTGGTTTCCCACAAATAACCAACAAACAAGTTCCCGTCTCATCTACACTGCCCATAACAGTGAGTTAGATCGGTTGCCAATTTTGTATATACCTTCGCTCTCTAAAGAAATTGTTTAGCCCAACTCCCATATGTCAACCATCAAAGGTTACAATTGCACCACAACCTAACTTATCTTAACTTATTCGAACTATTAAACTATAATGTTCGTTAAGTCAATTTCTTATTCCTTATGGCTTTCTGGCAACTAAATGACATACCTCCGGATTTATTCATCATTGTCTAAGTCATACAGTCTTTTGTATGCTTGGAACGATCATCCAATATTCATTTTACGCATTTATAACGTTAACCATTTTACGTTACCTTATTCTCATCTTACAACATCCGGTTCATTCGACTCGAAACGTCTTCCAAGTTATAAACATTAACTCGGCTTCTTTTATGTTATACGTACTTATCTTTAATGCAACTTCTTCACCATTCACAGGTTTAATCATTGATCTTTATTACCTTATAGTCAAACCATACACGGGGTGTAGGTTCTACCCGTTTAGTATTCGCGTACACTTAACCTTTAACTCGGTTCAAGTGTTCAACACTTACATTTCATTCTAACATTCTTATCTGACTCATATTCGGCTTTCATTAATCTTATTACCATTCGCCACGGCTTTCTTGATAATTCATATCTTACTTACTACTTCCGACAACGTCTAAGTCATACAACCAATGTATACTTAGAACGTTCGCTCGACGTAAATACGATTCACGAGGATCGTTTACTTATTCGTTGGTTTACGTTTTTTTTTCCGCTAAGTTTGTTTGTATATAGAAAAAGAAGAGAAAAAATAATCGAAAAGGGCGTACCCTAGAAGCTTTTGAAAGAACCACATGGGACAACCCCCAAGATGGACAACAAAAGACTAACAACCAAGCCAAATGAAAGGGCAAAGCGAAACTAAGCAGGACAATAGAAAATACAAGCTTGAAACCTTTAAACAACATAGACAACCAGACAGGAGAAACCAAGCATCCAAAAAAAAGGGGGGAAGACTGAACCGAACTGCATTGCAGAAGCCAAAGGGGATGCTGAAGCATAGGAAGAACTACGAGAGCCAGAAGGTGAGGGCCAAAACCATCTATACCAAACCCCGAAGCCGGTTGCCAAACCTCAAGACCGAGGTCAAGCCAAAACCCAAGCCAAACCAACATCCCCAGTTCTCAAGACAAGAGGTGGAACCCCGAAGGCGAGCCGAACCCAGGAACGGACTGAAGATGCTACTGAACCCAAAACGGACAGAAGCAATAGTTGAACCAAACCAACGAAGAGGCCGAACTGCCATAGAAACCGAACACACAAAGGCAATTAGGCATTTTTAAGAACAATTGAGTTCCTACCTGCCCAAAGTTTGTAAACTGGGGGGAAGACTGAACCAAACTGCATGGCAGCAGCCGAAGAGGATACTGAAGCAAAGGAAGGACTACGAGAGCCAGCAGGAGAGGGCCAAACCATCTATACCAACCCCGAAGCCGAAGCCGAAACCCTGAAGCCGAAACCAAATCCCCCAGCTTCCCGAAGACAAAAGGAAGAACCACGAAGCCCAGCCCAGACCTTTACTGGCCACAAAGCCGAACCCAGATATGAACCAAACCAAAGAAGAGGCCGAACTACCAAGGAGACCGAACTGCCGAACCGCTATGGAAGCAAAGTTAATTCCTGAATTTGAAGTAGCCGAACAAACATTAAGCGAGAAAAGACCAAACTAAGAACCATGAAATGCAACCATAGCAGCCCTCATAACCAAATACATAGGTCGGGGCCTAGTCATGCATGCACCCTTGAGGAATTTGAGGAAAGAAGAAAGCCTTGACTTAGTGATAATAATAATCTCCCTAGCCAGAACATTCATAGGCAATTTGGCATTTTATGGACAATAGAGTTCCTAATCGCCCCAAAGTTTGTAAACTGTGGTGGAAAAAGACCACTTTAAAATATCGAATCCAATTTTATTTCCTTTAAAATGACTGATATAGTCCACCAGACTATCCCAGCTCCTTGGAGCATTGGTCCAGTTCCCGAAGGCAAGAACAAAAGAGAGAACTGAAGTAGAATAGGGGCAATCAAAGAACAAATGAGAGAAGGTCTCAGCATGGTTTTCACAGAAAGGGCAGTTCATAGGACGGAAGCTATGGTAAGCAGAGAACCTATCATTTGTGGGTAATCTGTGCCGAAGAGCAAGCCACAGGATAAAGGAGAAACGGGGGATATGGAGGGGGAACCAAAGCAATTTAGCCCAAGGGACTTTTGAGCACGCAAATAATAAATTCCCGAGATAAGCGGAAGCTTTGAGATGTTACACCGCCCTATTGTCCCAAAGAATCAAGTCCTCGGCATCAGAAGGATTAGGAAGAGAAGAAAACAAGATGCAGAATTGCTGCACATCATGATGGTTACTGGAAGGCAAAGACCATGCACCTATGGAAATGATGTCAGAAATTCGCGCATTAACAGGGATTCTGGAGTTGGAGAGCAGAGATGGAGAGGGGTTTAAGGGTTGCCCATTCAACCACGGTCAAACCAGAGATGAAGGAATTTCCATTCCCAACTCTATAGGTAAGGAAAGGAGAGCTAGGAACGAAGCTTAAGGATCTTACGCCGAGATCCATGTACACATCCGTGGGGGTCGAGATATACCAGAAATTGATCATTGATAGCACTGTAGATTTGACCCAGTTAGCCCATAAGGAGGGGGAAGATGGGGAGATGACCTTTAAAAGTTGGAGAATAATTAGAGCTGAGTTCCAATCAGTAAGGTTCTTAATTGCGAGACCACCTTCACAAAGGGAAGGAAGAATCCTTCCAAGAGACTTTTGCACCATGCCAAGAAGAAGAAGGCCCTTTCAAAGGAATCTACACATGATAGATTGAATGGCTCTTAGAACTGAATTAGGAAGAATAAAATGGGAGGCCCGAAATCGATTGAATTGCAAAAGCAATTGATTTAATCAAATGGACTCTACCCGAATAAGAGAAGAAGCGGGATGTCCAAGAGGAAACTCCGGCGCAAGAATTCTATGAATCGAGCAGGGTCGGAAGTCGAATGGGAGAGTTTAGAGGAGATAAGAGGGACCCAGAAATCTAATTGGTAATGCTCCAAAGGAATACCCAACAACAAAGTTAATACTTACCTTAACATCAATTGGGACATTGGCAAGGAAACACAGACTTTTACGAGCATTAGGAATTAGGCCAGAAAACATAGAGAAGGATTGAATGCACGAGTGAATAATGGAAACAGAGGCCATATCTCCATTGCAAAATATGAGAATATCATCGGCAAAAACATACGTGGGATATGTTGCACGATTACATTTTCCAATGAAACTTGAAATTAGGCAACGAGTTTCCTTGTGTAGAATCATGGAGAAGGCTTCCATAGCTAGAAACGAATAAGTAAGGAGACAGGGGATCCTTGCCTAAGACCCTCGCTCCTTTAAAGTAGCCAAACAGACCTCCATTGACTTTGATAGAAAACATAGTCGTTGTGATGCACTCTTTAATCCAGCCAACGAAAATAGGGGGGAATTTAAGAAGGCCCAACAAATCCAAGAGAAAACCTCCAGTCAACAGTGTCGAAGGCTTTTCGAATATCAATTTTAAGAGCACACCGGCGGTGACCGTAAAGTCTGTGGTAATTCTGAAAAGCTCTGAGCAATGAGGATATTGTCACTAATGCTTCTCCCCGAGATGAAGGCAGCCTGAGCATGGTCAATAAGGGAAGGGAGTACAGATTTGAGCCTATTGGCAAGGATCTTCGCTATACATTTGTAGATAGTGTTGCAGCAAGAAATAGGTCTAAAATCCGACATATTGGATGGATTATCCGTCTTCGGAATCAAGGCAATAGCTGTAGCATTAACTCCGCACGAAAGGTGCCCAGAGATGAAAAAAGAGTGGACAGCAGCAGTGAAATCATGGCCTATAATGTCCCATCAATGGAGAAAGAAATTAACATTAAAACCATCAGGACCCGAACTTTTATTCTTTTTCATGGACTGAAGGACTGCAAGAATTTCGGCATCAAGAATTGGAGTGGTTAAGGCGCAAGACTGAAAGGTGAGAAATCCGCTTAGTAACGTGAAGTTTTCGAAAGATCACGACTGTGGGTAAGTAGGAGGAGAGGACCCGGGAGATCCCGAAAGTAGTCCACAGCCCACTTCTTTGAATAATTCCTACCGGTCCTCAATAAGCACACCAGAGCTATTAAAGATAGAGAGAATTTTGTTGTGGTTCCAATTACTCTTGATAACATTGGCAAAAAATTTTGAATTTTTATCGCCTTAGGCAAGCCAAGTGGCTCGGGATTTTTGGAGCAAGAGAGATTCTTCAAGAGCCAAAGCTTTCCATAAGGACTGAGAGCATTTGTCCTCAAGGGCAAGCAGACAAGAGTTTAAGGGATCTGCATGAAGAGATTGCTGAACGGAGACCAGCTGAGCCTGCAGGGTGCTAACATTCGTCGATAAGTTACCGTTAGAAGAGTTCAAGGTTTTGAGGGCACACTTGAATCTTCGGAGTTTCTCATTAAAGGTGAAAAAGGGATTTCCACGTATTCTGATACTCCAACAATCCGAGATAGCAGCATCAAACCCTTCCTGCTCCAGCATCAACGTTTACGTTGTTCATCCCTTAATATCTCATCAAACATTTATCTAAGGTTTTAATCGCTTTCATTCATTACTATCATCTGAACCCCATGTTCAATATTCTTTCTTAATGTCGAAGCCATACGATTCGTTATATGCTAAGACCGATCGCTCATCACAACGGCGTAGCATTCACAGCGTCTAAACGCTTTATATTCATCTCTCACTACTATGACATAACATCGAAATGTTATTCCTTACCCACGTCAATCAACGTCTAATGAATCACCATCATAGCAATCCCTCACGTTCGTTTATTGCGACTATGGTCCCCGGATATTGGTTCCGTAACCTGCATCTACATTCTTTGTCTTTTAATCTCATTTAATCTTTTTGTTCAACCTTCATCAAAGGCTTAATACACTTCATTAAGTGTTATTTTAGTTGAACTAAATGTTCATATTTTTTTTCTTGCACATCCCCCAGTAATTGAGCAGTAAAAATCTCATTTCTGGGCATTGCCCTTACACCCCAAGACCGCGGTGCACCGTGTCCTTCCTGTGTTCTTGGCGCCATTCAGCAAGATGGTGATGGCCCGAGCTCAAGCTTCTGATGCATCGCCCCCAAAGGCACGACTTCATGACTGCAAGCGCGGCCTGAAAGCATGAAACCTAGAAAAATTTCTAAGTCTTTTACAAGCTTGAGACGCTGACTTCGAAATCTCATATCTTATTCGTTATAACTCGGAACGAGGACTTTCCAAAGCTATTCTCTTCCTTATCTTATGTGCTTTGATTACCGATGGACAGAACTAAATCCTGAATCCGTTAACATGCCATTCAATTGGCTTAATCTTCGCTCTTCGTTCGTTTTACGTTATTAACGTTCTTCGTTCGTTCGTCCGTAATTCGGTCATCCAAACTCGGAATTCATTTGTTCTTGAGTCTACGACTCACGTTTTATATGTTCTCTTACATTCCTATGAAACCCTACACGTTCGGGTTCACTTACTAACTTTCTAATTCTCGTTCTTCTTTTACGAAATTTTCTCCATAACTTCGTTATAGCTCAGTTTTAATCCGTTCTTCATGAACGTTTCTAATGTTCCTAACCAAGCAATAAACAACTAACTTATACGCGATGGTTTTAAACTTGTCCATCAACAACAATTATCCTACGATGGTTTTAAATTTGTCCATCAACAACGTTCTTCGCGTTCTTCGCGTGTTCTTCGCGTTCTTCGTTCGTTCTTCATTTTTAATCGATATTTTGATTACGATTTTACTTTTTCTTGGAATTTGATGTTATAAAACACCATTCCTTACTTAATTCACCTACTCATTCATAAGATTCATTCGGATCGCTCAAAATCCTTACGAATCTTACACTTCCTTAAGAAATTTATAAACTAAATTTCTAATTCTTATTTCTTTATTTTCTTACTGTTTTAACCATATGAAACCATTCCTAACATCATCTACTTCTTATTCTCATTAAGTTATGATTTAAACATATAACTTAAAGAAAATTATCTAAAAGTTAGGTTTTCGGATTATCTTTCTTCTTTAATCTTATTCCGTCAAACAAAGCATGCACTCGGGCTATCTTTTCCTCATTCTCTCCCTCGTCATCTGAACTCTCTCTCTCTTTCAAGTGTTGGTTGAAAATTTCAAACCAAACAAATGAGCTTAAGGCTTGTTTATATAGAAAACCAAGGCTAGGGGTATTTTAGTCATTTCACCCCACCTCCTTACTATTCATGACTTAGCCACCAAGTAATCACTTTACTTGGTGGCCAAGTGGCCACCCCACAAGCCCATTGGTCTCCCCCATGGGTTTTACCCATCTGATGACCCATCAGTTCGATCCGCGGTTTATTTTCTTGGATCGGGCTTAATTAAATATAACATTGGGCCTTACATTAATTCTTACTGGGCCTACCCTAGGCTTGATTACACATTCCATTGGGCTTGATATAATCCAACTCCAATTGGATTCTTCAAAGTCCATGAACTCAAAGTCCATTAAGACTAATCGCATTCTACGCATCCCATTCTCGTATTCTCTTCGTATATAAATTGTACGATATTCGTATTCTATGTTGTAATAATCTTTGTACTATACTCGTATAATAACTAATATCATACTCGTATTTCTCACGCATAATAACCCTAGTTATTATACAAAATCATTAAATTCTCGGAACTCACGTTTCCTAACCCTTAGGTTTTAAGTCCGCAGGCAAAAACTTCATTTTTGCCATAACTAAAATATTATTGAATATTCCATTACGTCTTAGGATTATATCATTACGCGTTTCTCAGAAATTCAAACTAAATCTCTGAACAGAAACGGATGAATAATACCTATTTCGTCTTTTTCCCCAGAAATATTTTTATTCCCGAAAAATTTTTATTTTCGTCTTGAAAATTCTTACTCGTTCAGTCTAGCTCGTAGCCAGAATCCTCCTGATTAATAATCATCCTAGGTTATAGAATGATTAATAAACACATAGCACGGAATAGTATTTAATAAAAATTTATTTTATTAATTACTAATTCTTTAAACTTAAATTCTGGACAATCCGATTTTACTCGGGTTGTCACAGATGAAGGCTTGGCGCTGCAGCGCGAGCCGTGCCTTTGGAGGTGGCGCTGTAATGCCAGACTCGACAGTTAGACACTACAGAGTGGTGCTACAGCGCGAGTGATAAAGAGGGACCTGGTGCCGCGGCGCCGATGCAGGGAAAAAGCCACTGATGAGCTTTTAAGTGCTCAATTACTGGGGGATGTGCATGAAAGAAATATGAACATATAGTTCACCTAAAATAACACTTAAACAAGTGAATTAAACCTTTAGTACAGGTTGAACGAAATGGTCAAAAGAGATTAAAAGATCAAGAAGAGAATAAACGTAAACGTAAACATAACGCAGTTGCAAGTGGTCTTAGCATACAACGAACAGTATAGCTTCGACATTAAGAAAGAGTAATGAACATGGGGTTCAGGTAATGGATAACGAAAGTATTAATAAGATATGAATTATCAAGAAAGCCGTATTGAACGGTAATAAGAGTAATGAAAGCCGAAGGTGAGTCGTATAAGAATGAATCCTGAGGTATGGCATTTAGTTTCCAGAAAACAGTAAGGAATAAGAAATTGATTTAACGAACATTAAGTTTAATGGTTCGGATAAGTTACGATAAGTTAGGTTGTGGTGAAATCGTAACCTTTGATGGTTGACATAAGGGTGTTGGGCTAAACAATTCCTTCAGAGAGCGAAGGTATATACAAAATTGGCAACCGATCTAACTCACTGTGATGGCAGTGTAGATGAGACGGGAACTTGTTTATTGGTTGTTTGTGGGAAACCACTCAGAGTACCATATGGACTACTAGCAGAGAAGCGATGTGTGCTGAGTCCTAGAGAAGTTATAAGAAGAAGATAAGAATGTAAAACATCAAAGATGATGAACGTTTTGAATAAAACATCTTCGTATGTCATAAAGTCGTAAACCGGTAAAGAAAGTGAACCCTAAGAAGTAAAGTTAATCAAACTAATGCATAAGTCAAATATACACGACTAATTGGTGTATGTGTTGTTTTTCTTATGTGCTACATAGGATCTGGAATGAGCAGTTCAGCGTAAGCTGTAGCTGGGCGTAAGGCAAGTTTCCTAACTTTATTCATATTTTAAATGAATGCTAATGTGCGATGTTTGTACAAGGTTGTAGAACATATGAGGCCTTGTGCCACAATGTGAACACTTCGGTGTTTCTATGAGATGAACTGTTCTGTGATTTAATTGTTTAATAAGAGAATGCTCTGTTTATACATGATCCGTTATTGTTAAGTCTGTGTTAATGATTCTAGCCAGACAGAATGTGTATGAAAAAAGGTAGAAGAATGAAAGTATTTTAAAATGAAAGTGAATATTATTTTAAAATGATAGGAATCGAGATTATTCTTATTATTCAAGCTGCTTCATAACCTTTGTTCGGTTATTGAAGTCTTGAAAGAATGTTTGAATTCTTGAAGATGTTTGTTCAACTGTTATGACTTGCTGGGCAATTGAATGCTCACAGTTGCTTTAAATGAAAAAAAATTTCAGCGAACGATGCTAGAAGAACTTAAGGATCCCATAAAGATCAAGCTGACGGTATCCAGATGGAGTGCCATTCAGAATAGGAATGAGCGAGAAGATCAAGTGAAGACTTGTAATATAAAATAAGTTAAATGAACTTTAGATTAGTTTAATGAACTGTTATGTATCCTTAGTGGCGGATGAAAGTCACTCGTGTAAGATGTAAAGGATAATGTAATTATCGTTATTTGTAATGAAAGGAGTTATAAGGTTTTAGAACCTGGGAATTTAGAATGTATGTTGTTATATTTCAGTATATAATGAATGATGTATGTTTGGATGAATGATGTACTCGTGACGTACGTAATTCGGGTGTGAAGATAGACCAGATTTTGGGGTGTTACAAGTTGGTATCAAAGCTGATAGGTTATAAATCTTAGGTAAGAGTATCTAAGACTATAATCGCAGAGAGAGGGATAAGAAGATCACCACGTGATCATAGTGAATTGTAATAATGTATGAGTCATTAAACGATGAATGATTTATAGTACTACGAAGTAGTACGGGAAGAAGAACTCAGATTGAGTTGTAAAGGATAGCATACAAATTAAAGAAAATTCGTATTAAGTAAAGAGAAATTTAGGAGTTGTAAAATTTCAATTGAGGACTCATGTGATAGCTGAGTTGTATGAACCTTTGTTATGGGCAGAGGTTTGTGCTTGGTGTAACAACTGCTTAGCTTATTACAATGATAATCATTAGAATTGGTCGCGCTGTCAAGATGTACATGACGAGAAGGTGAATATTTTCACATGTATATACTTGATAGGTAGAGAACGATAAGGTATGTGCAAGTTCTTGAAACTCATACTTATGGTACGTTTATGACTCATGATATGGTGGGTTTTTGAACGTCTCAGCGAATGGATGCCTACGGTCTGACTAGGATAGTTCTTAAACTCATATTATTGTGGAAAGTTCCTGAACTCATAATGTGTGGTAAGTTGATGGACTGTACTAAGATATGGAAATGTTTAGACTGAAAATGTGTTATTTTCAATAGTCTTAGTATTGAAGGTGTTAGAGAAGATTAAGTATTGTCGCAAGTAAGACAATGAAGGAAGGTGGAGGATAGGATATTCCAAGTCATCTAGCTATGCTAGATTTCGAAGTTTATTGAAATCGTGCTTATGTGCTCGCGTTTTGGAAATGAAAGAATTGGTTCAACTTTTGGAACCAATGGATTTTCAAAAGAACTATTCTTGGTATGTCTATGTTAATTGTTTCGGGTAGACAGAAATTGATTTGAAATATCAAAATGAATTTTATATCATTTGTGCATTCGATGCAAGAATGGTAAAAGGATGGAGTTATTAATGCAATTGAACCTAGTGTTGGATGTGATCTTAGGATCAACAACCCGCTATGGTATGATGTATAATGACGAAGTCACAAACTGACGAAGTCCTCAACGTACCGTGAAAAGTACTGTGATTTGGCGTCGTAAAAACGTTTTGATGTATTGAAAAAGAATTTAAAGAAGTAGTCGATGTCAATTGAGTTGACTAGACAAATGTTTCACATTGATAACCAATTTATTGGTATGGTCTAAGCTACTTGATTTGGCTAAACAAATGGTATGTCGTGTTTAAAAGAAAATCGAGCTTTCTTTGAAGAAGTTGTGCCAAACCAAATTATTTTGGTGCGGAATCTAATGATTACGTCTGAGGTAAACATATCCCCAAATTGGGTATACGATGGGTAAGAGGTAGTTTGCCTTCTTTGTGATTGCAAACTGACCGTGGAAGAAAGGTTATGGCGTCATGCTGTTAAACCTAGTAAGAGTTCATGGTCGATTTGACCCCTTACCAAAAGTATGAAACATTTTAAAAGGAAATTTTATATTCCTCATTATTCTTTCTACTTCATGATTCTTGATAGGTTATGGGGGTTAGGAATGATGGAAAGATAAGAACTCCGTTGAAGAGGAGTTGAGAAGATGGGTAAGGAAAAATTCTGTGTAGGAGGAGTGGATGTGATGACCCTGAAATGGGTGTGGTTTGAAGAAATTTCGAGGACAGAATTTTTATAAGGGGGGAAGTGTAACAACCCGGAGAATCCAGATTGTTCAGAATTTAAGTTTAAAAAATTAGTTATTAATAAAATAAATTTTTATTAATAATATTTTGTGCTATGTGTTTATTAATCGTTCTAGAACCTAGGATGATTATAACTCGGGAGGATTCTGGCTACGAGCTAGACTGAACGAGTAATAATTTTCAAGACAAAAATAAAAACTTTTCGAGAACAAAAATATTTTCAGAGAAAAAGACAAAATAGGCACTATTCACCCGATTTAAACCTAAGGGTTGTGGGTTTGAATAACCTAAGCCTTTTCGAGAGTTCTAGTATGTCGAAATGATATTCCGTCGAAATATTTGACGATAATATGTCATGAAAAGTTAAGTAAGTTAGATAAAAGTTTTTCTCAAAAAGCGTGCGTAAATCGAGACGAAATAAAAATGACGAAAAAGTCTTCATATGTATTTTCACTCGTTTAACTACGTTAGGGGAAAACGTGAAGGAAAACGCTCGACACCAAAAAGTGTTTTTCAGTTTTTTAGAAATCCGAAGAATACGTAAAAGTTAATCAGTAAAGGAAAGACGAAATATCCAAAAATATTTAGATTCCGAGAATTGCAGTTTTTAAAACTGTCGGACGAAACCCAAAAGATGGAACCACAAAACTTCCAATGGAAGTTTCATGAATAGTATGGAGGTGAATTGAGGAAGTGGGAATAGTATGGAGGTGTGAATAGTAAGGAGGTTCAGGTGGCAAAATGACTAAAATGCCCATTGCCTTGGTTTTCTATAAATAGTAAGCTTAATAATTCATTTAAATGGGATTTTTAAAATCGGCGAAAGAATAGTTCGCTTTGTGCTCACCACATGGCTGTGAATCGCTAGCTTTGTCTAGCGGAAGAAAAATAAAGAAGAGAAGTAACCTAAAACCTAGTCGAATTTAATTTCTCTTTAAGTCCTATATGTTAATAACATAACTTAATAAGAATAAGAAGCAAATGATGTTAGGAATGATTTCATATGTTTGAAATCGTAAGAAAATGATGAAATAAGAATTAAAAGTTTAGAATAAGAGAAGTCGGAATCATGGGGTAGTCTCTCTCTCTAGAGTTTACTCTCCCTTCTCTCTAGGATTTTAGCCCGGCTTTGTTCCCCCCGTTCCTTTACGTTTTCTTTCTTTCCTTTTATAGTCTCCCGCCCATCCTCACCTACCTTCTCCATCCCCACCAAACTTTTCAGTTTACCCATTCTAGCTTCTGGTTTCTTCCTTCTCCTTCTCCACCTCCCTATCCCTCCCTTCCGGCCTCCTCTTCTCTAACATCCAGACTTAATCTTCCCCCCCCTCTCCCCAGCTCATTCTCTTGCCTCTTCCTCGTTTCCGTACTTTGGTGTCATGGTCGATCATCCTCATCTCTCCGCTGGAAACTCGGAGAGTAGTCCTTCTCGGGATTTGCTGGCAGAGTTTGGTGTCTCCATTCCAAACTCTCCTTTTGCCTCTGTTGCCTTGGAGGAATCTGAGCCTATTCCCTCGAATGTTTCTATCGAGATCCGATGAATCTCTCGCCTTCTTTTTCCATTTGGAGGAGACCCTTGGTCCTGCCACTTCTCGACAAACCCAAGATATCTTCAAAGCGATTCATTACTTCACTAAGAATGACCGTGTGAAGAAGCACTTTAGAAAGAAGGAAGAACGCCAAGGTGATGGACTATATTTACGCCTCAGGACTTCCTCTCGAAGATGTTAACAACCTCTCTTCTATCGGGATATCTGCTGCGTTAGCTAATGCTCGTAAGGTGTTCGATTCTTGTCTGCTTCATTGTTAGCAAATGCTCATGAGGACTATATTGCCGCTCTGGAGTCCTCGGCTCCGATTACATCCCCCCCTCCTTGAATGCCCGTGCTAATGTTCTTTGGCTTGCCTATTCCCCTAAGTCCCGGAGTTCGGTGAGTTGCAAATTCAGGTTAATGAGAAGAACTTGGGGTTGAGCTTCTTTCCCCCTTAGCATTGAAGGGAGTGTTACAGTTAACCCCCCACAGGAAATCCTTCACTTGGCCTTAATAAATGGTCTTCTAGCCTTGTTGGTCAATTTATCCACTCGAAGCTCCTGCTCAAGTTGGTTGAATCTTACGCTAAAAAATTATGGGGGCACCTTGGATTGACAAAAGTCTATCTTCATGATAAGGGTACTTCTTATTCAAATTTGATTCGGTGATAGAAAGAGACAATGTCTTAGCCTCGGGTCCATGGTACATAGCTTCCAAGCTTCTTTGCTTACAGCCGTGGCAGGAAGGGGCTAATTTCAGTATAACTGATAGTAGCAAAGTTCCGATCTGGGTAAAGTTCAGTAATATCCCCCTCTCTTACTGGACAAAGGAAGGTCTAAGTTACACAGCAGTGTGCGGTTGGTTACCGTTATTTGCCGACAACATGACTTCAAAGTTGGAACCTATGAGCTTTGCTCGAATATGTATTGAGATTGAAGCTTTGTCCTCATTTCCTGCCTCCATCAATGCTGTTGTATTTGACTGGATTGCTCGGGTTGAAGAAACCGTAGCCGTGAAAGTGGAGTATTGGGCGAGGCCCCCTCCCGTTCTAAATGTAAATCTGTTTTACATTCCCTTCTCAAATGCCCGAAAACTAATTTTCAGTGGGTTCCCAAACACTCTCCGACCCTCTGTGAGGCTCCTTGTTCCACTATTCCTAGCACAACCAAGGCCTCTCCTCCTCCAGACCCCGAAGGTTCATGGACTGCCGTTTCCAAAGGACTTAAAAGCTCTTCCTCCCCTTCCAGCCTCTCCTTTCTCTTCCACCAACGCCTTTTCCCCTATTGCTCCTCCCTTATTCCCGGTGATGAGTGCTCAATCTCCTATTCCCCTAATCCTTTACTTGATAAGCTTAAGCAAGTTGATGAGAAGGAATGCAGGGACCTGAAGCATAAGACTAGGCCTGGAAAGGAGCCTCTTCAGAGTTCTAAGAAGAGGAACAAAGGTCCAAGGGGTCTTCCCTTCTAGACTAATACTTTCCCCTTTTATGACATTCTTTTGTTCATATAATGTCAGGGGTTTAAATAAAAAACCAAAGCGTGGCTTTTTGTTCGCAACTTTTGTTAGACAACCATATCTCCTTTGTGGGCCTCATTGAGACCGAATAAAAGCTACAAATGCTTCCAGAATATCGCGGAGCTATCTCGCCCAGAATCGGGTTTGGAATTTTAACTATGACTACCACCCGACGGCGGGATTTGGGTGGGGATCCTTCTATTTGGAGAGTGGATGTCCTATTTCAATCGCCCAAGTTTCCCACTTCAAGCTCTTTCCTCTTTATGGCGGTTATCCAATCTTGGCTTCTATAGTCTATGGCGAGAACTCTATAGTGGGCACGTCGTCGGTTGTGGTGACCTTAATTCCTTGTCCTCCTCGGACACTTGGTGTATTCTTGGAGACTTCAACACTATCAAGAGTGTCTCACGAATCGGAAGGTGGTGATTCTTCTTGGGATACTGGGTATGATACGACTTTAACGATTGCTTATACACTATTGGTGTTCTTGCGATATTCGTGCTATTGGGCCTCTGCACACATGGTGGAACTGTCAGGTTGCTAATCCAATTCATAGGAAGCTGGATAGAGCAATGGGTAACAGTTCCTGGTTCAACGTAATGTCTGACTCCCTAGTCACTTATGGTCCTCGTGGTCTTTCCGATCATTGTCCAGTCTTTCTTAATACTGGTATGCTTCTTCGGAAAACCAAGAAGCCATTCCAATTCTTTAACTTCATGCTGGAGTTGGAAGGGTTTGACGCTGCTGTCTCGGATTGTTGGAGTATCAAAATTCGTGGAAATCCCTTTTTCATCTTTAATGAGAAACTTCGAAGATTCAAGTGCGCCCTCAAAACCTTGAACTCTTCTAACGGTAACTTATCGAGGAATGTTAGCACCCTTCAGGCTCAGCTGGTCACCGTTCAGCAATCTCTTCGCATGCGAGATCCCTTAAACTCTTGTCTCGCTTGCCTGAAGACAAATGCTCTCAGTCCTTATGGAAAGCATTGGCTCTTGAAGAATCTCTCTTGCTCCAAAAATCCCGAGCCACTTGGCTTGCCCAGGGCGATAAAAATTCCAAATTTTTTGCCAATGTTATCAAGAGTAATTGGAACCACAAAAAATTCTCTCTATTTTTAATAGCTCTGGTGTTCTTATTGAGGATCGGTAGGGTATTCAAAGACAGTGGCGGTGGACTATTTTCGAGGATCTCCCGGATCCTCTCCTCCTACATACCACAGGTCGTGATCTTACGGAAAACTTCGTTACAAAAGCGGATTACTCACCTTTCGCCAGTCGCTAGCTTAACTACTCCAATTCTTGATTCTCGAAATTCTTGCAGGTCCTTCAATCCATGAAAAAGAATAAAAGTCCGGGTCCTGACGGTTTTAATGTTAATTTCTTTCTCCATTGCTTTGGGACATTATAGGCCATGATTTCACCGCTTCATTGTCCACTCTTTCTTCATCTCTGGGCACCTTCCGTGTGGAGTTAATGCAATGCTATTGCCTTGATTCCAAGACGGATAATCCATCCAATATGCTTGATTTTAGACCTATTTCTTGCTTTGCAACACAATCTACAAATGTATAGCAAAGATCCTTGCCAATAGGCTCAAATCATTCTCTCCTTCCTTATTGACCATGCTCAGGCTGCCTTCATCTCGGGGAGAAGCATTAGTGACAATATCCTCCTTGCACAGGAGCTTTTCAGGAACTACCACAGACTTTCTGGTCCTGCCCGGTGTGCTCTTAAAATTGATATTCGAAAAGCCTTCGACACTGTTGACTGGAGGTTTCTCTTGGATTTGTTGGGCCTTCTTAAATTCCCCCTATTTTCATTGGCTGGATTAAAGAGTGCATCACTACGACTATGTTTTCTATCAAAGTCAATGGAGGTCTGTTTGGCTACTTTAAAGGAGCGAGGGGTCTTAGGCAAGGGGATCCCCTATCTCCTTACTTATTCGTTCTAGCTATGGAAGCCTTCTCCATGATTCTTCACAAGGAAACTCTGTTGCCTAATTTCAAGTTTCATTGGAAAACAGAATCGTGCAACATATCCCACGTATGCTTTGGTTGATGATATTCTCATATTCTCGCCATGGCGATATGGCCTCTGTTTCCATTATTCACTCGTGCATTCAATCCTTCTATGTTTTTTTCGGCCTAATTCCTAATGCTCGTAAAAGTCTGTGTTTCCTTGCCAATGTCCTAAATGATGTTAAGGTAAGTATTAACTTGTTGTTGGGTATTCCTTTTGGAGTATTACCAATTAGATTTCTCGGGGTCCCTCTTATCTCCTCTAAGCTCTCCCATTCCGATTGCCAACCCTTGATTCATAGAATTACTGCAAGAGTTTCCTCTTGGACCTCCCGATTCCTCTCTTATTCTGGTAGAGTTCAGCTGATTAAATCAATGCTTTTTGCAATCTAATCTTTCTGGGCCTCCCATTTTATTCTTCCTAATTCAGTTCTAAGAGCCATTCAATCTATCATGTGTAGATTCCTTTGGAAGGGGCCTTCTCTCCTTCGGCATGGTACAAAAGTCTCTTGGAAGGATTTGTCCCTTCCCCTTTGTGAAGGTGGTCTTGCAATTAAGAACCTTACTGATTGGAACTCAGCTCTCATTATTCTCCAACTTTTAAAGGTCATCTCCCTTCTTCCCCCCTCCTTGTGGGCTACAGGTCAAATCAACGATTCTATCAAAGACCAATTTACGGTATATCTCGAATCCTTTGGATATTCATGGATCTCATGTAAAATCCTTAAGCTTCGTTCCATAGCTCTCCCTTTCCTTACCTATAGAGTTGGGAATGGAAATTCCTTCAGTCTCTGGTTTGACCCGTGGTTGAATGGGCAACCCTTAAATCCCTCTCCTTCTCTGCTCCCCAACTCCAGAATCCCTGTTAATGCGCGCATTTCTGACATCATCTACATGGGTGCATGGTCTTTGCCTTCCAGTAATCATCATGATGTGCAACAATTCTGCACCTTGTTTTCATCTCTTCCTAATCCTTCTGATGCCGAGGACTTGATTCTTTGGGACAACCGGGCGGTGAAACATCTCAAAGCTTCCACTATCTGGGAATCTATTCGCTTACGTGCTCAAAAGTCCCATGGGCTAAATTGCTTTGGTTCCCCCTCCATATCCCCGATTCTCCTTTACCACATGGCTTGCTCTTGACATGATTACCCACAAATGATAGGTTCTCTCGCTTACCATAGCTTCCGTCCCCATACACCGCCTTTTTCTGCGCAAATCATCTTTGAGACATTCTCTCATTTGTTCTTTGATTGTCCCTATTCTACATCGCCTTCTCTCTTACATGCCTTGCCTTGAGTCTGGACCAATGTTCCAAGGAGTCGGGATAGTCAGGTGGACTATATCATTCATCTTAAAGGAAATAATATTCTATTCGATATTTTAAAGTGGTCTTTTCACCCACAGTTTACAAACTTTGGGCGATTAGAACTCAATTGTCCATAATAATGTCAAAATGCCTGTGAATGTTTTGGCTAGGGAGATTATAAATATCACAAAGTCAAGGCTTTCATCTTTCCCCAAATTCCTCAAGGCTGCGCAGACTAGGCCTGTCCTAAGTATTTGGTTGTGAGGCACTGCTTGTATGGTGCATTTTCATGGTTCTTGGTTTGGTCTTCTCTGCAGAAATGTTTCTACTCTTTGCTAAATTCTGGAATTAACTTAGCTTCCATGGGGGTTCGGCAGTTCGGCCTCTGTTTTGGTTTGGTTTGCTATTGCTTCTTTCCATGTTGGGTAGCATCTTTAGTCCATAGCTGGGTTCGGCTTTGTGGCCAGTAAAGGTCTGGGCTGGCTTCGTGGTTCTTCCTCTTGTCATTGGGAAGCTGGGGGATTTGGTTCCGCTTGAGTTTTGCTTGGCTTTGGGGTTGGCCAAGATGGTTTGGTCCTCTCTTCTTGGCTCTCGTAGTCCTCCTATGCTTGACATCCTCTTGTTCTTTGCAATGCGCTTGGTTCGATCTTCACCCCAGGGTTTCAAACTTCAGGCGGTCGGAACTTCGATTGTTCATAAACATGCCAAATTGCCTATGAGTGTTCGGCTTCCATGGCAGTTCGACCTCTTCTTTGGTGTGGTTCAACTATTGCTTCTCTCCGTTTTGGGTTCGGTAGCCTCTTCAGTCCGTATCTGGGTTCGACCTTGTGGCGATAAAGGGCCCGGTCAGCATCTCTAACTTGCATCTCGGCTCGTCTTGAGTTCTTCCCTTGTCTTGAGGAAGTGGGGATGTTGGTGTTAACTTGGGTTTCGGCTTGGCTTGAGCTTGGTTTCGACTTGGTTTGAGGTTCGGTATAGATGGGTTTGGTCTCGTAGTTCTTCATAAGCTTGACTTCCTTCTTCTTTATAAGCGATTCGGTTCAGATTCCCCCCTTCATTTCGCTTGGTTTCTCGTGATTGGTTGTCTATGTTGTTTAAGGTTTCATGCTTGTATTTACTATTGTCCTACTTAGTATCGCCTTGTTCTTTCTTTTGGCTTGGTTGTTAGTCTTTTGTTGTCCATTTTGGGGGTTGTCCCATGTGGTTCTATCAAAAGCTTCTGGGGCATGCCCTTTTCGATTGTATTTTCTCTTCTTTTTCTATATACAAACAAACTTAGCGAAAAAAAAAAGTTTAGAATCCCTGTTAATGCGCGAATTTCTGACATCATTTCCATGGTTGCATGGTCTTTGCCTTCCAGTAACCATCATGATGTGCGGCAATTCTGCACCTTGTTTTCATCTCTTCCTAATCCTTCTGATGCCGAGGACTTGATTCTTTGGGACAACCGGGCGGTGCAACATCTCAAAGCTTCCACTATCTGGGAATCTATTCGCTTGCGTGCTCCGAAAGTCCCATGGGCTAAATTGCTTTGGTTCCCCCTCCATATCCCCCGATTCTCCTTTACCCCGTGGCTTGCTCTTCGGCACAGATTACCCACAAATGATAGGTTCTCTGCTTACCATAGCTTCCGTCCTATGAACTGCCCTTTCTGTGAAAACCATGCTGAGACTTTCTCTCATTTGTTCTTTGATTGTCCCTATTCTACTTCAGTTCTCTTACATACTTGCCTTGAAATCGGACCAATGCTCCAAGGAGTCGATAGTCTGGTGGACTATATCGGTCATTTTAAAGGAAATAAAATTTGATCCGATATTTTAAAAGTGGTCTTTTCCACCACAGTTTACAAACTTTGGGCAGTTAGGAACTCTATTGTCCATAAAAATGCCAAATTGCCTAAGAATGTTTTGGCTAGGGAGATTATTATTATCACTAAGTCAAGGCTTTCTTCTTTCCCCAAATTCCTCAAGGTTTGCCTTGGACTAGGCACGACCTATGTATTTGGTTGTGAGGCCTGCTGTATGGTCTGTTTCATGGTTCTTGGTTTGGTCTTTTACTGCATAGTCATTTTCTGGCCATCGCAAAATTCAGAATTAACTTTGCTTCCATAGCGGTTCGGCAGTTCGGTCTCCTTGGTAGTTCGGCCTCTTCATTGGTTTGGTTCAGCTATTGCTTCTTTCCATGTTGGGCAGCATCTTTTTTTTCATATCTGGGTTCGGCTTTGTGGCCAGTAAAGGTCTGGGCTGGGTTTCGTGGTTCTTCCTCTTGTCTTCGGGAAGCTGGGGGATTTGGTTTCGGCTTCGGGGTTTCGGCTTCGGGGTTCGGTAAAGATGGTTTGGCCCTCTCCTGCTGGCTCTCGTAGTCCTTCCTTTGCTTCAGCATCCTCTTGGTTCTTTGCAATGCGGTTTTAGTTCGATCTTCCCCCAGTTTACAAACTTTGGGCAGGTAGGAACTCAATTGTTCATAAAAATGCCTAATTGCCTTTGAGTGTTCGGTTTCCATGGCAGTTCGGCCTCTTCGTTGGTTTGGTTCAGCTATTGCTTCTGTCCGTTTTGGGTTCAATAGCATCTTGATCAGAATGGGTTCGGCTCGCCTTCGGGGTTCTACCTCTTGTCTTCGGGAATCTGGGGGATGTTGGTTTCGGCTACGGGGTTTCGGCTTCGGCCTCGGTCTTCGAGGTTTCGGCTTCGGCTTCGGGGTTCGGTATAGAGGGTTTTGGCCCTCACCTTCTGGCTCTCGTAGTTCTTCCTATGCTTCAGCATCCCCTTCGGCTTCTGCAATGCAGTTCGGTTCAGTCTTCCCCCCCTTTTATTTGGATGCTAGGTTTCTCCTGATTGGTTGTCTATGTTGTTTAAAGGTTTCATGCTTGTATTTACTATTGTCCTGCTTAGTAACGCTTTGTCCTTTCATTTGGCTTGGTTGTTAGTCTTTTGTTGTCCATCTTGGGGGTTGTCCCATGTGGTTCTTTCAAAAGCTTCTAGGGTACGCCCTTTTCAATTGTATTTTCTCTTCTTTTTCTATATACAAACAAACTTAGCGAAAAAAAAAAGTTTAGTTTATAAATTTCTTAAGGAATTATAAGATTCGTAATGAATTGGAACGATCCGAGTAGATTATATGAATGAGTAGGTAAAATAAGTAAGGAATGGTGTTCTATAACATCAAATTCCAAGGAAAAGTGAAATCGTAATCCAAAAACATCGATTAAAAATGAAGAACGAACGAAGAACACGAAGAACGTTGTTGATGGACAAATTTAAAATCATCTTAGGATAATTTTTGTTGATGGACAAGTTTAATACCATCGTGTATAAGTTAGATGCTTATTGCTTGGTTAGGAATGGTAGAAAAGTTCATGAAGAATGGATTAAAACTTAACTAGACGAAGTTATGGCAAAAATTTCGTAAAAGACAAATGAGAATTAGAAAGTTAGTAAATGAACCCGAACATGTAGGAATGTAAGAGAACATAGAAAACGTGAGTCGTGGACTCAAGAACGAACAAATTCCGAGTTCGGATGACCGAATTATGGACGAACGAACGAACGAAGAGCGTTAAAAATGTAAAACGAACGAAGGGTGAAGATTAAGCTAATCGAATGGAAAGTTAACGGATTCAGAATGAAGTACTGTCTAAAGGGGATTGAAGTACATAAGATAAGGAAGAGAATGGCTTTTGAACGACCTCGTTCTGAGTTATAACGAATAAGTTATGGAAGCGTGAAGCGTCTCAAATTGGATTTAAGACTTAGAAAATTTTTTAGGTATGAAGGCTTGGCGCGCGCGAAAGCCGTGCCTTGAAGCAGCGCAAAGGTGCGGACTTCGGCGGATAGACACCACAAAAGTGGCGTTGTAGCGCTAGTGATAAAGAGGGCCCATGACACAAGCGCCGATCTGAGAAAAAAGCCGATGATGAGCTTTTAAGTGCTCAATTACTGGGGATGTGCAAGAAAGAAATATGAACATGTAGTTCACCTAAAATAGCACTTAAATAAGTGAATTAAACCTTTAGTACAGGTTGAACGAAATGGTCAAAAGAGATTAAAAGATCAAGAAGAGAATAAACATAAACGTCAACGTAACGCAGTTGCAAGCAGTCTTAGCATACAACGAACATTATGGCTTCGACATTAAGAAAGAGTAATGAACATGGGGTTCAGGTAATGGATAACGAAAGTATTAATAAGATATGAATTATCAAGAAAGCCGTAATGAACAGTAATAAGAGTAATGAAAGCCGAAGGGGAGTTGTATAAGAATGAATCCTGAGGTTTGACATTTAGTTTCTAGAAAACCATAAGAAATAAGAAATTGATTTAACGAACATTAAGTTTAATGGTTCGGATAAGTTACGATAATTTAGGTTGTGGTGCAATCGTAAACTTTGATGGTTGACATGTGGGAGCTGGGCTAAATATTTCCTTCAAAGAGCGAAGGTATATACGAAACTGGCAACCGATTTAACTCACTGTGATGGCAGTGTAGATGAGACGGGAACTTGTTTGTTGGTTGTTTGTGGGAAACCACTCAAAGTACCATATGGACTACTAGTAGAGAAGCGATGTGTGCTGAGTCCTAGAAAAGTTATAAGAAGAAGATAAGAATGTAAAACATCAAAGATGATGAACGTTCTGAGTAAGATATCTCCGTATGTCATAAAGCCGCAAACCGGTAAAGAAAGTTAGTCGCGTAAACTTAGGTTGCAAGAACGCGAACCCTAAGAAGTAAAGTTGATCAAACTAATGCATAAGTCAAATATACACGACTAATTGGTGTATGTGTTGTTTTTCTTATGTGCTACATAGGAACTGGAATGAGCAGTTCAGCGTAAGCTGTAGCTGGGCATAAGGCAAGTTTCCTAACTTCATTCATATTTTAAATGAATGCTAGTTTCTAAAACTTCTCAAATGTTGAACATGAGAAGTTCTATTTATGTGCTAATGTGCGATATTTGTACAAGGTGGTAGAACATATGAGGCCTTGTGCCACAATGTGAACACTTCGGCGTTTCTATGAGATGAACTGTTCTGTGATTTAACTGTTCAATAAGAGAATGCTCTGTTTATACATGATTCGTTATTGTTAAGTCTATGTTAATGATTCTAGCCAGACAGAATGTGTATGAAAAAGGTAAAAAAATGAAAGTATTTTAAAATGAAAGTGAATATTGTTTTAAAATGATAGGAATCGAGATTATTCCTATTATTCAAGCTGCTTCATAACCTTTGTTCGGTTATTGAAGTCTTACAAGAATGTTTGAATTCTTGATGATGTTTGTTCAACTGTTATGACTTGATGGGCAATTGAATGCTCAGACTTGCTTTAAATGAAAAATATTTTCAGCGAATGATGTTAGAAGAACTTAAGGATCCCGTAAAGATCAAGCTGATGGTATCCAGATGGAGTGCCATTCAGAATAGGAATGAGCGAGAAGATCAAGTGAAGACTTGTAATATAAAATAAGTTAAATGAACTTTAGATTAGTTTATTGAACTATTATGTGTATCCTTAGTGGCGGATGAAAGTCACTCATGTAAAATGTAAAGGATAATGTAATTATCGTTATTTGTAATAAAAAGAGTTAAAAGGTTTTAGAACCTGGGAATTTAGAATGTATGTTGTTATATTTCAGTATATAATGATGTATGTTTGGATGAATGATGTAGTGAAGATAGACCGGATTTCGGGGTGTTACATTATATCTTCAGCTTTGAGTTTAATTTATTCCCCCTTGACCCTTGTAGTGATAGTGTCGTCTTTAAAAACTCCATTGCTGTAGAACTCTTTCACCAGCTTTGGGTAGATCCTTATGTTGTTGCTCAGAGCTTCTTCAATGCCAGCTTTCTTCAGAAGACATAGAATCTTGTGGAACTGAGGGTCAGCTATCTTGAATTCGTCGAAGCAGAGTTGGTAACCAGATATAACATTGGAAGCAGCCATTGATTGATGTGATTTTCTTGAACAGAGGTTGGTTGATAGTTCTAAAAGCTAGGGTTTCTTTTGAGAGAGAGAAAGAGAGAAATGAGCTTTTAAAATTCTGAGGTGAATTTTCAAAAAACATTTCCAATCTGTATTTGTAACTTCCATCCTCACTGTTGGGTAAAATCTAGCTACGCACAACACGCAAGTATACGTGGTCAACAAGTAATATAATAGTAAGTAGAGTATCGTTATCACAGAGAAATCAGTAAGAATTTTAACCTCACAATTATCAGTTTCCTATTAATCCTAATTTTATTAAACTATCCAAATTAATGATTAAAATTGTAAAAACTAAATTATTAAAAATACTAAGATCACAAAACAATCACAAATCCTAAAAACTAAAATTTCAAATAATTATTGGAGAATTAGGCTTACGACTTCACCCTAAGCTTCACTCTGATTTTTACACCTTTATTTTAGTTCAATTCACTATCCCAGTTTATTAATCAAGAACACATATGTAGCACTAGCCACCTCTCGATGTACTAATACCATATTAACTCAAATCCACAATTAAGATAGAAAGAAGTTAAACACCTTAATCAACTAACTCGCTATATCTCTATGTGAATTATAATTAAAGAAGGTTTAAGTTTAAGTCCTTTATTTGATTACATGCGATGTCAAGCATATCTCTACCCTAACATTCATCAAGATTCTGTTCATTCACAAAATTCAAGAACACATGCTATATTAACTAAGTCTAGACTCGTACTTCCTCTCTCGAATTCATACAAGTCCACAAAGAAATGTTGATCAGGCAATTCATAAATTTAAGCTCAAATTAATATAGATAAACTGGATAATAGCTTATTAAACTGAAAATCAAAGTTATATAATCATCGTTTCACTTAAAGATCCATCATAAGCCTAAAAAGTAAATTAGTTCATCATCAATGAAATAATAACTGAAAAAATTAAAGATATCATCCTTTCAATTACAAATATAAAACCAAAAGAAGAATAATTCAGAACACCCTTCACTTTAGCCTTAATCTGCAATCGATACAAAAGTCCCTTCAAAATCTTCACTCCAATGCTTGATATGAAAATCTATCCTTAATCTCTGTTAATTGCCTTGTGTGTCCTGTTATGATCTTGTTCTTGGTGTTAATTCATGTTTACACACATTATCTCAGTTCACTTCTATGCCATTTAGAGTCCTAAAGCTTTCCAATTATTAAAACTCACAATTCATCAGTGTTTGAATCAATCTTGGAATCTCTATTTCGAGACCCCCCGCCGGGGCGGGGGGTATATGCTTGCAAAATGCCTGCCCCAACGGGCTAAGGCTACTGCTATTTAACTTGAAGACCCCCCGCCTCGGAGGCATAGGTTCTATCTTCTGACTTTGCTTAAACTTCAAAATTGCTAAAACTTTGCCCCAAATGCCTCCTTTTTAATCACTTGCCACACCAACCAACCTATACATAAAACAACAATATAGAAGTAAAAATAAACATAAAAACAAGGAATTAACAACGAATAAGCTTGAATTAGAAACTGATTCGTGGATATAAAGTCCACTTATCACTAACGATCTGCATAGTGGGGCACATGTCAAGTTCTGCCGGGACACCACGATTTTAAATACTGTGGAAAATACTGATCTTCCCTTAGCTCCCCCTGAGCTAATGTATCCTTTGGGAAGACTACGATCATTGAGACTACTCTACGATTGTTGAGGTCATTGCTGATTCTACTCTACGATCATTGTCTGTCCTGGTCCTTGTGATGAACTCTGACTTAGCATTCTTTTTGGGTTAAGGTAGCTCAGGAAGGGCCAACCTCTTAGATTGAACTAAGGGTTAGGTTTGTCCCTGAGGTGCTTATCAGAAGGTTTTCTTGGATTTGATAGGAATGATGTCATCACAAGATGCTTCTCTGCCATGTCGAGACTATTCTACGAGCATGGTTTCTCTTTAGTCATCTCTACGATTTTAACATAGCCTTTTTATATGCGTGGTTAGCACAAACTAGAGCATAGAGTTTATGGTTGTAGATTTAGCATACCTAACTCACTTATCAATTTATTGAGTTTGGATTCATCTAAAGGTTTCGTAAAGACATCAACAAGTTGATTTTCAGTAGGGATGTATTGTAAAGATATAGTTCCGTTTTGGACATAATCCCTAATAAAATGATATCTTAGATGCTTAGTCCTAGAATGCATGACAGGATTATGTGTTATTGCTATGGCACTTGTGTTATCACAATGAACAGGTATAGATTTAAAATCAAACCCATAGTCTGCTAGCTGATTTTTCATCCATAAGATTTGAGCACAGCAGCTGCCAACAGCAATGTATTCAGCTTCTATTGTTGAGGTAGATACTAAGTTTTGTTTCTTGCTAAACTAGGACACAAGTCTGTTTCCTAGCACCTGACACGTGCCACTGGTACTTTTTCTATCGATCTTGCATCCAGGAAAATCAGCATCTGTATATCCTGTCAGTTCAAAGGAGGACTTCTTGGGATACCAAAGTCCCAAGTGAGGTGTGCCTTTGAGATACCTGAAAATTCTATTTACAGCAGTTAAGTGTAATTCCTTAGGATTAGCTTAAAATCTAGCACATATACATGTTGCAAACATTATGTCTAGTCTACTGGAAGTTAGATATAGAAGAGAGCCTATCATACCTCTGTATTGAGTAATATCAATACATTTACCTTTCTCATCTTTGTCAAGCTTGGTTGCTGGAGCAATTGGTGTTTTCATGGGAGAGGCTGATTCCATACCATACTTCTTAAGTAAGTCTTTAATGTATTTGGATTGGTTAATGAAGATACCTTCATCAGTCTGCTTCACTTACAGTCCAAGAAAGAAATTTAGCTCACCCATCATACTCATTTTGAACTTGCTCTGCATAAGCTTGGCAAATCTCTTGCATAGGTTTTCATTAGTAAAACCAAAGATAATATCATCTACATATACTTAAACTAATAAGATTTTGTTGTTGTGCTTCCTAAGAAATAATGTGATATCTACTCTACCTCTAGTGAAGCCATTTTCAATAAGAAAGTTAGTTAGTATTTCGTACCATGCTCTAGGTGCTTGTTTAAGTTTATATAAGCCTTTGTCTAATCTACAGACATAATTAGAGAGAGTTGGATTGATGAAACCTGGAGGTTGCTCCACATATACTTCTTCTTGAATTTCACCATTCAGAAATGCACTTTTGACATTCATTTGAAAAACTTTGAACTTCATGTGGGCATCAAAAGCAAGGATTATCCTGATGGCTTCTAATCTGGAAACATGTGTGAAGGTCTCGTCGTAGTCGATGCCTTCTTCTTGGGAATAACCTTTGGCTACTAGTCTTCCCTTGTTCCTGGTTATTAACCCATCTTCATCCATCTTATTTCTAAATACCCATTTCGTGCCATTTGGTCTTGGAACTAATCTACATACTTTACTTCTTTCAAACTGATTTAGTTCCTCTTGCATGGCTTCTGTCCAACTCGAGTCTTCCATAGCATCTTATATCTTCTTGGGTTCCATTTGGGACAAAAAGCTTAGATAGAAACACTCATTCTAGGTGGCAGATCTAGTCTTGACTCTGGCATTTGAGTCTCCTATGATCAGGTTTTGAGTGTGATCTCTTACCCATCTGTTCCATGTTGGAACATCAATTCTAGTACCTTCTTGTCTGAATTCTTCAAGATCAACTTCTGACTCTTGATGTAGAGGTTCGTCATCTGGTGTAGCTCTCTCTACGATTTCTTCTTCTGGCTCAACGATTTCATCTTCTGGGGCTACGATCGTGGTGTCGAGCTCGACCACCTCGTTCGTAGTGTCTGAGTTATCGATCATAGTGTCTTGAGGCACAAATTTGTCTAAGTTTGTGTAAAACCCCAAATTTTACGAATAAAGATTTAATTTTCTCGAAATATTTTTTTGAATATTATGGTATGGATTTGATATAATGTTATAATTGTGGGTAGTATTTATAAATTTTGCAAAGTAAGAAAGTTGTTATAAAATATTCGATTGGTCGGGGAATATTCGATTTAGCAGGGAATATTCATACGACGGTATAATCATTGGTGGACCCCATAACAGAATTATTGTCGGATTGAGAAAATGACAAAAATATTTTTATGAAAATAACGGCGGAAGTTTTACTGTTAAAACTGTTGAACTACTCGGTAGGAAAAGTACACTAATACGCGTTGTTGAATAGTAGCACACGGTATTGATTATTGATGCTTACGTGAGAAGTCACTCAATTTTGTTCAATTATTGCTACAGTAATTGTTGTATAGTATCTCACGTTATTTGGTTCAATTATTGTCGATATTTTATATATTATTAAATCAATAATTGAGATAACAAAGTTATTAATATTATTATTTACAATATTAACGATGTCTAGAAGTTCTATCAAGGAGAGGTTTGGTCACCTAATTGCGCGCCAATAGGGAGAAATCCTTATTGGAAAGCCCCCTTTTTTCTGGGAACGACCTGGTCGATTAATATTGTGAATTATAATAAAGGTGATAAGTTTTGTTTTATTATTATTATAAATGTAATAAAATAGAAAACTTTTTATATAAAATATAATACTTTTATAAAGTTATTCGTTTTATTAGACTATAAATAGAATATATAATATTCTATTATACATTGTTTTTGCTTAGTGTTTGCATAGTAAAATCTTTTTATATAAAACAGAATACTTTTATAAAGTTATTCATTTTATTAGACTATAAATAGAATATATAATATTCTATTATGCATAGTGTTTGCATAGTACCTCCATAGTGTTTGCATAGTAAAATCTTTTTATATAAAAATGAATACTTTTTTATAAAGTTATTCGTTTTATTAGATTATAAATAGAATATATTATATTTTATTTAAAAGATTTAGTTTTATTAGAATATTTTATTAATCTTGTATAGTAAATTAATATGGACCATCCGTTTAAAAGTAAATCAATCTGGACCGTTCATGAATTAGTTACTATTTAGTTCATTCTCCTATAAATAGCAGCTCATTCCTTCATTATTTCTTATGAATTCACTGAAACTCTAGAGAGAGAAACTATAGAGAGAAAGAAGAAAAGTATTCTGCTACTTCACAACTCCTATATCCAGTTTCTTCTAAGGTAAGGAGAATTATTTCTTTTGTATTCATGAAGAGAACTTCTGTTATTCCATTCTTTATTATTATGTTGGAATAACTTTGTATCATGAGAAGTACCACATACATGGTGAAATTCTTCATTATTCCATTCTTTATTATTCATTGGAATAACTTTCAGATAATGCCACTACCCTATACTTGGTGAAATTCTTCCATTATTCCATTCTTTATTATTATGTTGAATAACATGTCTACATCTAAATACCGCATACATGGTGAAATTCTTCTGTTATTCCATTCTTTATTATTAAGTTGGAATAACATGTCTATGCGAAGTACCGCATACATGGTGAATTCTATTGTTATTCCATTCTTTATTATTATGTTGGAATAACCTGTCTATGCAAAGTACTACATACATGGTGAAATTCTTCTATTATTCCATTCTTTATCATTCTGTTGGAACATCCTGTCTGTGCTTTACGCATGACCTGGTTTCATTCTTTATCATTCTGTTGGAACATCCTGTCTGTGCTTTACGCATGACTTGGTTCCATTATTTATTATTTTGTTGGAACATCCTGTCTGTGCTTTACGCATGACCTGATTCCATTATTTATTATTCTGTTAGAATAACATGTCTGTGCGGTCTATCAAATGCTTGGTGAAGTCTTTTGTTATTCCATTCGTTATTATACTCAGTTGGTTAAAGTTTTGGCTTTTATACTCCATGAAATTAGTGGAATATCTTTGATATTTGCGCTTCATCCAGTATCTTTTCATGGAAATATTCTTTTGAGCATTCTTGAATTTTACTCCACAAAGAAGTATCATGTTGATAATTTGGACGTTATTGGTTCCTGGATAAATTAATTCTTGAACTTGTTTTATTAAATTTTTATATCATTGTCATCATCCTCATGTTTATATTTTGTTGAAAGTCATTTGTGGCCTGTAGTGCATAGATGGACTTGGTATGATTATGACCTGAGATTATTCGGTATAATCATGACTGTAATGTAATAAATGATGTGGTAAAAGTCCTCATTGGCCCGTAGTGCATTGATGGATAGTTGTTGGCATGATCATGACCCAATGAATACACAAATATCCTTGGCCCGTAGTGCATGGATAATTTGTGGTTGTGATACTAATGATTATCCTTGGCCGTAGTGCAGGGATGATGTTGATTATTTATTAAACTGATTCTCAGCGAAAAAAATGATGAAAAACCTTTTAAAACATAGAAGATAGTAGATTTATTCTCTACTTGACTCTTTTAATGGATTGCTTGTTCCGCTGTAGTTAAACTTGATGTTTGTTATATTGTATCAGTTTAACACTATTGAAGGCTAAGGATAATTTATTATGCATTATCTTAGTCATAATATTTCTTACTGGGCTAGTTGAGCTCACCCTTTTGCTTTCATTGTTCTCTTCAGGAAATGAGAACGTAGTAGGGACTAGTCCGGGAACGGAGTGATGGTCCAGAGGATAACATTAGTAGTCCTCACTATTTTATGAAATAGTGTGTTAATAAATGTATTGAGGACATATTTTGAGTTTGAATACTGTCTAGAAGACAATATTTGTATTAAAACTCATAGCTCATGCTGTATATTTAAGATTGTATTTGTATTCTATACCATGTTTTTGGCGACTCAGAATAGGTGATGTATACCTATTTTGGGGGCATCACAGTTTGTTTCATCGAAGGTGACATGAATCGAGACTTCAACACTTAGCGTCTTCTTGTTGAATACTCTATAGGCCTTACTGTCTGTGGCATATCCGAGAAAGGTTCATTCGTCTAACTTGGGTTGAAACTTAGTCAGATACTTTTTTCCATTGTTGAGAATATAACATGCACAACCAAACATATGGAAGTAGCTGATATTTGGCTTTCTTCCTCTCCACAACCCGTAGGGAGTCTTTTTTAACGTAGAGTGCACAAGAGACCTGTTCTGAGTGTAGCACGCAGTGTTGACATCTTCTGCCCAAAAGTATTCAGGCAGACGAGCTGCTGCTAGTAGAGTCCTTCCAGCTTCATTCAATGTTCTATTCTTTCTTTCAGCTACTCCATTTTGTTGCGGAGTTCATGTAGCTGAGAAGTTATGATTGATGCCATTATTTGTGCAAAACTGATCCATCTCAGAGAAATCGAATTTTGTACCATGATCACTCATTATAGCCTTAATTTTTTCTCTTTTTTTTGTTCATTGCCAGTTTGAACATTTTTATGAGTTGGGAGCTTATTTCATATTTAGAGTTCAGAAAGAACACCCATGTAAATCTGGTGTAGTCATCCACTAAGACCAATAAGTATCTCTTCCCTCCGAGGCTTATTATTGGAATTCGCCCAAAGAGATCCATGTGAAGTAACTGTAAGGGCTTATCAATTGAGTTGATCATCTTTGCCTTTGAAGGAGCTCCTAGTATGCTTTCCAAACTGACAGGCATTGCATGGCCTATCTTTGACAAAACTGAGCTTGGGTAATCCTGCTACTAGATCTTTGGAGGCTAGTTTTGACATACTCTTGAAGTTGAGATGAGATAACCTTCTATGACATAGCCAGCTCATTTCTTCAGAGGCTTTAGCAAGAAAGCATATTTTTTCATTAGAACTTAGTTGATTAAGATTAATAGTGTAGACGTTCCCTTATCTTGTTCCGGTCAGCTTTATAGAAGAGGTCTTCAGATCTCTGACTTGACACTGATTGTTGAGGAAGGTAACTTGATGACCCTTGTCGCAGAGTTGGCTTATGCTCAAAAGATTGTGCTTTAGTCCTTCCACATAGGCTACTTTGCTGAAGGACACTGTACCATTCCCAGCTGAGCCATATCCTCTTGTATTGCCAGAGTCATTGTCTCCCAAGATGACTGTTGGATACTCCTTCTCTATGAATTTAGACAGGAGGGCTTTCTTTCCAGTCATGTGCCTTGAGCATCCACTGTCCAGATACCAAGTTGTAATCATGGAGCTCTGTTCTTGTGCTAGGATTAAACTCTCATTTTGTTACCCAGACTTGCATGGGTCCTACCTTGTTAGTACCCTTAGGGACCCAAATCTGCTTGACGTTGGGTCTAATACGCAGAAGATTATTATTACATATTGCAGCCTTATGACCAGTTTTATCACATATAAAACATCTAGCACGATGCATGCTTGTGTGTGTGGATTCTTTTTCCATTTGGACTTCTGTGGATTTTTGGTAGTCCTTCCTTTATACTGATTCTTCTTTTTCCATGTATCCTTGTGATTTATGATTTGTGAAGAGTGAAATTTAACTCTACTATTCCTTCCTAGTTGGTTCGTGGAGTTAATTTTGCTTGACTCTACGATCCTTTGAGGTTGGAAAGTAGTGACCAAGTTACTCTTCTCTTTCCTGAATCCTAGGCCAACATGAGATCCGTTATGCCTTGGAGCATAGATTGGATCAGAAGAGCAAGGATGGACTGGTTCTTTCTTCTGTGAGAATTTCACAAATGCAATACTTCTATTGAATTTTGAAGCACTACTGATGTTAGTTTCCTTTTGACTTTTCCACATATGGTTCTGAGGTGGATTCCCCAAAACCTAAACCTATTCTGTCAGATGCACTTCTCTGACTGGAGATCAGGGAGTCCATGGATGAAGAGGATCTATTCTACATTAAGATAGTCTTTTCTAGTTCCTCAATCTTAGAGGTTAGATTTGACTCTCTTTGTGCATTAAGTTCATTTGTCTGTCTTAGGAATTCATTCTCAGCCTTAAATTTAGAGAGAGAGTTAGCACTTAGAAGAGTTTTTTCCAGTTCTTCTTGAACTTTCTCTTTCTCTTTTTGAAGGAGAGAGTAATCTTTGGATAGAACTCTGAACCATTTCATGTATTGATGCAGATCAGTTGTTATGACATGTAGCGCTTCATGATGGTTAGCGCTTTTCTTGTCCTTTGCATTTTTGGCCATTAGACATAGATTTGCTACTTGAGGATCTTCATCATCTTCAGACTCAAGAGTTGTGTCGTTGTCTGAGTCACTCCATGATCCTCCGGCTACAACTTTATCTTTCTTTTGGAGCCTTTTGTTGCCTCTGAACTCCTTTGGATTTGTTCTTCTCTTGAGTTCTTCTCTAAGAGGTTTGTTGCAGTTTGCAATAAAATGGTCAGGCTTCTTACAGTTATAGCATAGGTCGTTGATCTGCTCCTGGTTGTTGTTGTTGTTGAATTTCTTAGGTCTATTGCTTCTGCCTTTACGCATGAACCTTTTGAGTCTTCTTACTAGCATTGCAATATCCTCGTCATCATCTTCCTCAGAGTCAAAATCATTTTCAGCATGAGCTTTGGATCTGGTTTATGTTGCTTTGAGAGCAACTCCTTTGTCCTTCTTTCTTCCTTCAGATACATTCTCTGCCCTTTGGGTCAGCTCCAGTTCGTAGGTAAGAAGGTTGCCATAAAGTTATTGAATAGTCATCTCATGTAGATTCTTTGATTCTCTAATGGCGGTGGTCTTGGCATCCCACTTTCTTGGTAAGGCTCTCATGAATTTTATGATTACATCTTTGTTTGAATAGATCTTTCCAAAAGCTCGAAGAGAGTTAAACAGTACATTGAATCTTTCATAGGTTGAAGTGACATTTTCTCCTTGAACATGGGTGAACATTTCATATTGTTGAGTCAGAAGATATTGCTTGTTTTCTCTGACTTCTTCAGTTCATTCGTGCATAATGAGCAGTGCTTCCCAGACTTTCTTGGCAGTTTTGCTATTGACCACATTTTTGAACAGATCTGTTGGGATTTCGGCACATAAAATCACAGCAGAATTAAAAATTTTCAAAGAAATTATGAAACCGTAAAACAGGATCCATGCGAAAACATATCAATTCAGTGGTTAGAAATTTATACCGATTATAGAAGCTAGAATTGATACGATCGAATCTCCAACGCAATCCAAACGAACTGTGCCTCTAGTATCCACATGAACGTCTCGCGAACCGTCACACGATTTGCCGTAAAAGAGGTGCGGTACTAGCCACAAAGGATTGGGATTTTTCTAATGTTTTTCTCTCTAGTCTCTCTCTAAGAGCGACTAGGTTTTTTTTTGGTTTTTTGATTAATCCCTAAAGTAGCTGGTATATCCTATATATAGCAGTCAAAAGGAATTAATCAAAACCTAATTCTAGTAAAATCCAATTATATATATATATATTATATATTAATTAAGTCTTACTTAATTAATATACACATATACAAATTATCCTATTAATTTAAATTCATAATTTAAATATTATCAATCATATTGGCATATTTAAATCTTACAATTTAAATTAATTCCCCTTTAATTATGTTCTAAGTGTGTGACCCTATAGGTTATTATTACGTTGGAAATAATCTTAAAATCATATTATAAAATTATAAACAGTGAGCGGAATCTAGTAATGCATCACTGCTACCCAAGTAATAATAAGATCGATGATTCGATGCAACCTTTTCATGACCAATGTTTCAATGTAATTTAATCCTTTTAACCTTGACATCCTAGATTAAACTCGAGTCATGGAATGTGTCATACTCTTCATAATTTAATCTGAATTTTCTTGATCAATGAGTAGACTATATGAAACAAATCACTATTTGAGCATGGCCATGCATTTCATAGTCCTACTCAATCAAAAGGCCTGTGGATATCACCCCTAATATATAGAAGGGTTAAATTCCATCTAGATCACTCATATTTCCCACACGATTCATGATGTACCTAATAATCACCTTTATTGTCCACCCTATTAAAGGTGACCTTTGATGATATCAAAGTACATAAATTCTCGTATAGTAATATAGTGATTTCAGGTCGGAGGATCATTACATCATTGTCACTATGAGAATCAGTAATGACACTTTGCATAATGCTCCACGTAGAATTCTCATAGTGGGTCTGTCCAATACATCGTTCTCTAACATGTACCTATGCATTAACTCAATATCTCATACATTCATGACCAATGAGATTTGATCATCAGTCAATCCACATACTAGTCTCAATGCATCATTGTTGTCCCATCAACAATGATACTTGACTAGGGACATTTAAGAGCAATGATACTAATTGTTATTATATAATCTCACGTTCAAGTTACATACTTGAGACTATATAATTTGTATCACTATTCTAAGGAATTTTATTATGTTAACATTTATATAACGCAATAAATAAAACCATAATAAAATCATTCATTTATTCAATCAAATATAATATTAAAATGTTAAGCAATTATATCAAATAATTGGCCTCTAGGGCATAAACTCTAATAGTCTCCAACTTGCACTAGAGCCAATCACTCATGTATCTAATACCCATGGAACTAGTATGACCTTCGTGCTTTTGCTGCGACAAAGCCTTGGTCAGTGGATATACAATATTATCATTTATTGGCACTCTTCCTATATGTACATCTCCTCTATCAATGATTTCACGGATGAGATGGTACCACCTAAGTATATGCTTGGATCGTTGGTGAGATATGGGTTCCTTAGCATGTGCAATGGCTCCATTATTATCACAATATAGCTCAACCGAATCAACAATGGTTGGAATAACACCAAGTTCAGTGATGAACTTTTTAATCCATACAGCCTCCTTGGCCGAACTAGAAGCAGCAATATACTCAGCCTCTGTTGTAGAATCGACTATTGTCTCTTGCTATGAACTCTTCCAGTTAACAGCACCACCATTAAGACAAAACACAAAACCTGACTGAGACTTATAGTCATCATGTCAGTTTGGAAACTAGCATCTGCGTAACCCTTTACTGCCAGTTTGTCTTCAACTCCATATACCAAGAATTAATCCTTAGTCCTTTTCAGGTACTTGAGGATATTGTTGACTGCTGTCCAGTGACCTTCACCTGGATTTGACTGGTATCTGCTTGTTATGCTCAAAGCATACGAGACATCCGGACGAGTACATATCATTGCATACATGATAGATCCAATTGTCGAAACATAAGGGATCTTTCTCATACGCTCCTCATCATCTTGTGATTTGGGACATTGAGCCTTAGAGATCTTTACACCATGAGTCATGGGTAAGTGTCCTCTTTTTACCTCTTGCATGCTGAATCGTTTTAGTACTTTATCAATATATGTACTTTGACTTAGGTCGACCATTTTTCTTGATCTATCTTTATAGATCTTGATACCTAAAATGTAGGTTGCATCGCCCAACTCTTTCATGGAGAAACATTTTCCTAACCATGTTTTTACAGCCTGTAATGAAGGAATGTCATTCCCAATAATTAATATGTCGTCAACATATAATACTAGGAATACAATGTGAATCCCACTAACCTTCTTATATACACAAGGTTCATCTTCATTTTTTATAAAGCCAAACTCTTTGACTGCTTCATCAAATCGAAAATTCTAACTCCGAGAGGCTTTCTTCAATCCATAAATGGATCGTTGCAGCTTACATACCTTTTCAGCATCCTTTGGAGTGACAAAACCCTTAGGTTGTGTCATGTACACATCCTCAAAGAGATTTTCGTTAAGGAAAGCAGTTTTGACATCCATCTGCCAGATTTCATAATCATATCTCCCCTCGTGGCGGTGGTCCGTTTGACTGATCAACCGGTGGGTGGTCTCGTTGCCTAGTCGGCGAGCGGGGTCGGGGCAGCGCCCCTGGAAATTTTTTTTGAACTACAATCTGTATTGCAGAATTTTTCCATACGAGTCTCTGAAACAATTCCAGAATCATATCAAATCCGCGAAAACACCCATAATAACAATACACCCAGAATATATCATATATGTCCAGTTTCGAATTATCATATTAAACTGAATCTTTATGCTTCTAATCTAATTAGAACAAAAGTTGTATTATTATTCCACCTTCTAAGAAACGATTAACATATCATCATATACATGCCTATCTATTACTGATATAATTCAAAATTCCAGAATATGCATACAACGGAATATCATATATTCAATTTCAGATCGGTAAACATGCATCATTATATATCAAATACAATTAAAACACATAATCTGAATTAATCATTTTTCGTAAGTAGCGCTGATACCACAGTTGGGATTTTGGCAAATAAAAGTACAGCGGAATTAAAAATTTTTGAAGCAATTCTGAAACCCTAAAATAGGATCCATACGAAAACATATTAATTCAATGGTTAAAAATTTATACCGATTATAGAAGCTAGAATTGATACGGTCGAATCTCCAACGCAATCCAAATGAACTACGCCTCTACGGTATCCACACGAACGTTTCGCGAACCGTCACACGATCTGCTGTAAAAGAGGCACGGTAATAGCCACAAAGGATCGGGATTTTTCTGAAGTTGTTATCTCTAGTCTCTCTCTAAGAGCGACTAGGGTTTTTTTTTTGTTTTTTGATTAATCCCTAAAGTGGCTGATATATCCTATATATAGCAGTCAAAAGGAATGAATCAAAACCTAATTCTAGTATAATCTAAATTATATATATATATATATATATATGTATATTAATTAAGTTTTACTTAATTAATATACACATATACAAATTATCCTATTAATTTAAATTCGTAATTTAAATATTATCATTCATATTGACATATTTAAATTAATTCTCCTTTAATTATGTTCTAAGTGTGTAGGTAATTATTATGTTGGCAATAATCATAAAATCATATTATAAAATTATAAACAGTGAGCGACATCTAGTAATACATCACTGCTACCCAAGTAATAATAAGATCGATGATTCGATGTAACCTTTTCGTGACCAATGTTTCAATGTAATTTAATCCTTTTAACCTTAACATCCTAGATTAGACTCGAGTCATGGAATGTGACATACTCTTCATAATTTAATCTGAGTTTTCTTGATCAATGAGTAGACTATATGAAACAACTCAAAATTTGAGCATGGCCATGCATTTCATTGTCCTACTCAATCAAGAGGCCTATGGATATCACCCCTAATATATAGCAGGGTTAAATTCCATCTAGATCACTCATATTTCTCACATGATTCATGATGTACCCAATAATCACCTTTATTTTCCACCCTATTAAAGGTGACCTTTGATGATATCAAAGTACATAAATTCTCGTATAGTAATATAGTGATTTCAGGTCGGAGGATCATTACATCATTGTCATTATGAGAATCACTAATATCACTTTGCATAATGTTTCACGTAGAATTCTCATGGTGGGTCTATCCAGTACATCGTTCTCTAACATGTACCTATGTATTAACTCAATATCTCATATATTCATGACCAATGAGATTTGGTCATCAGTCAATCCACATACAAGCAAGGAGAGTAAGCTTTTCTTTTCACTGGATTGGTAAAAACCAAATGAATGAAAGACTCCCTATTTATAGAGTTTTGAAGTCGGGGGCAAAAAGGTAATTTTCAAAATCTGATTTTAAATGAATGGATGGGATTGTTTATTTTTGAAATCAATGGTTTGGATGAAAAGTGAAGCACGCGGTTTATTAATAGCAAGGATGTCAAAAATTCACCCGTTCCTTTTTCTAATCACTTAGCCATTTAATGCTCAATTTGACCACATGTTTTTAAAAACCTTCCTGCATACACGGTTTTAGTCCCACAAAGAATGTCTCAGTTTGTCAGCACATGTATATATGTATACATATACTCTATAGCACACACACATGTTATATTATATATAATACTTAGTACTTATGATTTTAGCCCGGATTATAATACTTATACTCTATAGCACATACATATACTCTCCAGGATTTTAGCCCAGCTTTGTTCCCCCCGTTCCTTTACGTTTTCTTTCTTCCCTTTTATAGTCTCCCGCCCATCCTCACCTACCTTCTCCATCCCCACCAAACTTTTCAGTTTACCCATTCTAGCTTCGGTTTCTTCCTTCTCCTTCTCCACCTCCCTATCCCTCCCTTCCCTCCTCTTCTAACAACATCCAGACTTAATCTTCCCCCACCCCCTCTCCCCAAATTTCTCATTCTCTTGCCTCTTCCTCGTTTACAGACTTTTTGTGTCATGGTCGATCATCCTCATCTCTCCGCTGAAACTCGAGAGTAGTCCTTCTCTGGATTTCTTTGCGCGAGTTTGGTGTCTCCATTCCAAACTCTCCTTTTGCCTCTGTTGCCTTGGAGGAATCTGAGCCTATTCCCTCGAATGTTTCTATCGATCCGATGAATCTCATCGCCTTTCTTTGCTTTCAAATTGGAGGAGACCCTTGGTCCTGCCACTTCCTCGGCAGCCCAAGATATCTTCAAAGCAGTTCATTACTTCACTAAGAATGACCGTGAAGAAGCACTTGCCGAAAGAAGGAAGAATGCCAAGCTGATGGACTATATTTCTGCCCTGGGACTTCCTCTCGAAGATGTTAACAACCTCTCTTCTATCGGGATATCTGCTGCGTTAGCTAATGCTCGTAAGGTGTTCGATTCTTGTCCTGCTGCGCTAGCAAATGCTCGCAAGGACTATATTGCTGTCTCTGGGAGTCCTCTGGCTCCTGATTCTGTCCCCCCTCCCTTGAATGCCCAGGCTAATGTTGCTGGCTTGCCTATTCCCCCTAAGTCCTGGAGTTCGGTAGTTGCAAATTCAGTTAATGAGAAGAACTTGGGGTTGAGCTTCTTTCCCCCCTTGCCGACTGAAGGGAGTGTTACGGTTAACCCCCCTGTGGAAATCCTTCAGCTTGGCCTTAATAAATGGTCTTCTAGCCTTGTTGGTCAATTTATCCACTCGAAGCTCCCGTTCAAGTTGGTTGAATCTTCTGCTAAAAAATTATGGGGGCACCTTGGATTGACAAAAGTCTATCTTCATGATAAGGGGTACTTCTTATTCAAATTTGATTCTTGATAGAAAGAGACAATGTCTTAGCCTCGGGTCCATGGTACATAGCTTCCAAGCTTTCTTATACCGTAGTGGCGGTGAAGGGGCTAATTTCAATTATAACCGATAGTAGCAAAGTTCCGATCTGGGTAAAGTTCGATATGTATCCCCTCTCTTCTTCGGACAAAGGAAGGTCTAAGTTACACAGCAGCAGTGCAGCTTGGTCGGCCGTTATTTGCCGCACAACATGACTTCAAAGTTGGAACCTATGAGCTTTTTCGAATATGTATTGAGATTGAAGCTTTGTCCTCATTTCCCCGCCTCCATCAATCTTTGTTGTATTTGATCGATTGCTCGGGTTGAAGAAACCGTGAGCCAGTGAAAGTGGAGTATTGGGCAGGCCCCCCTCACATTAAAATGTAACTGCTTTTGGACATTCCTTCTCAAATGCCCGAAAACTAATTTTCAGTGGGTTCCCAAACACTCCCAGACCCTCTGTGAGAGGCTCCTTGTTCCACTATTCCTAGCACAACCAAGGCCTCTCCTCCTCCAGCACTTCAAGGTTCATGCACCTTAGCCGCTTCCAAAGGACTTAAAAGCTCTTCCTCCCCCTTCCACCTCTCTCTTTCTCTTCCACCAACGCCTTTTCCCTATTGCTCCTCCCCTTATTCCTGGTGATGAGTCTGAATCTCCTATTCCCCCTAATCCTTTACTTGATAAGCTTAAGCAAGTTGATGAGAAGGAATGCAGGGACCTGAAGCATAAGACTAGGCCTGGAAAGGAGCCTCTTCAGAGTTCTAAGAAGAGGAACAAAGGTCCAAGGGGTCTTCCCCTTCTAGACTAATACTTTCCCCCTTTTTATGACATTCTTTTGTTCATATAATGTCAGGGGTTTAAATAAAAAACCAAAGCAGGCTTTTGTTCGCAACTTTTGTTGTAGACAACCATATCTCTTTGTGGGCCTCATTGAGACCGTAATAAAAGCTACAAATGCTTCCGAATATCGCGGGCTATCTGCCAGAATGGCGGGTTTGGAATTTTAACTATGACTACCACAGAAGCACCGGATTTGGGTGGGTTTGGGATCCTTCTATTTGGAGAGTGGATGTCCTATTTCAATCTGCCCAAGTTTCCCACTTCAAGCTCTTTCCTCTTTATGGCAGTTATCCAATCTTGGCTTCTATAGTCTATGGCCAGAACTCTATAGTGGAACGTCGTCAGTTGTGGGCTGACCTTAATTCCTTGTCCTCCTCGGACACTTGGTGTATTCTTGGAGACTTCAACACTATCAAGAGTGTCTCTGAATCGGAAGGTGGTGATTCTTCTTGGGATACGGGTATGACTGACTTTAACGACTGCTTAGACACTATTGGTGTTGCTGATATTCGTGCTATTGGGCCTCTGCACACATGGTGGAACTGTCAGGTTGCTAATCCAATTCATAGGAAGCTGGATAGAGCAATGGGTAACAGTTCCTGGTTCAACGTAATGTCTGACTCCCTAGTCACTTATGGTCCTCGTGGTCTTTCCGATCATTGTCCAGTCTTTCTTAATACTGGTATGCTTCTTCGGAAAACCAAGAAGCCATTCCAATTCTTTAACTTCATCTTTGGAGTTGGAAGGGTTTGACGTCATTGCCTCTGGATTGTTGGAGTATCGAATTGTGGAAATCCTTTTTCATCTTTAATGAGAAACTTGAAGATTCAAGTGCGCCCTCAAAACCTTGATCTCTTCTAATTCAGTAACTTATCGAGGAATGTTAGCACCCTTCGTGCTCAAATTGGTCACCGTTCAAAGAATCTCTTCCTGCAGATCCCTTAAACTCTTGTCTGCTTGCCTAGAAGACAAATGCTCTCGATCCTTATGGAAAGAATTGGCTCTTGAAGAATCTCTCTTGCTCCAAAAATCCCGAGCCACTTGGCTTGCCCGTATGCGATAAAATTCCAAATTTTTTGCCAATGTTATCAAGAGTAATTGGAACCACAAAAAATTCTCTCTATTTTTAATAGCTCGTGTTCTTATTGAGGATCACCGTATTCAAATTGAAGTGGCGGTGGACTATTTTCGGGATCTCCCGGGATCCTCTCCTCCTACATACCACAGTGCGTGATCTTACGGAAAACTTCGTTACAAAGCGGATTACTCTCGCTTTCAGTTTTTAGCTTAACTACTCCAATTCTTGATTACGAAATTCTTGCGGTCCTTGATCCATGAAAAGAATAAAAGTCCGGGTCCCGATAGTTTTAATGTTAATTTCTTTCTCCATTCTTTGGGACATTATAGGCCATGATTTCACCGTCAGCTTGTCCACTCTTTCTTCATCTCTCGGCACCTTCCGTGTGGAGTTAATGCAATACTATTGCCTTGATTCCAAGACGGATAATCCATCCAATATGTCGGATTTTAGACCTATTTCTTCTTTGCAACACAATCTACAAATGTATAGCAAAGATCCTTGCCAATAGGCTCAAATCATTTCTCCTTCCCTTATTGACCATGCTCAGTCGCCTTCATCTCGGGGAGAAGCATTAGTGACAATATCCTCCTTGCAGGAGAGCTTTTCGTGAACTACCACAGGACTTTCCGGTCCTCGCCTTGGGTGTGCTCTTAAAATTGATATTCTAAAGCCTTCGACACTTTGTTGACCGGAGGTTTCTCTTGGATTTGTTGGGCCTTCTTAAATTCCCCTATTTTCATTGGGTTTGGATTAAAGAGTGCATCACTACGACTATGTTTTCTATCAAAGTCAATGGAGGTCTGTTTGGCTACTTTAAAGGAGCGAGGGTCTTAGGCAAGGATCCCTATCTCCTTACTTATTCGTTCTAGCTATGGAAGCCTTCTCCATGATTCTTCACAAGGAAACTCTGTTGCCTAATTTCAAGTTTCATTGGAAAACAGAATCGTGCAACATATCCCACGTATGCTTTGCCGATGATATTCTCATATTCTGCCATGGCGATATGGCCTCTGTTTCCATTATTCACTCGTGCATTCAATCCTTCTCTATGTTTTCTGGCCTAATTCCTAATGCTCGTAAAAGTCTGTGTTTCCTTGCCAATGTCCTAAATGATGTTAAGGTAAGTATTAACTTGTTGTTGGGTATTCCTTTTGGAGTATTACCAATTAGATTTCTCGGGGTCCCTCTTATCTCCTCTAAGCTCTCCCATTCCGATTGCCAACCCTTGATTCATAGAATTACTGCAAGAGTTTCCTCTTGGACCTCCCGATTCCTCTCTTATTCTGGTAGAGTTCAGCTGATTAAATCAGTGCTTTTTGCAATCCAATCTTTCTGGGCCTCCCATTTTATTCTTCCTAATTCAGTTCTAAGAGCCATTCAATCTATCATGTGTAGATTCCTTTGGAAGGGGCCTTCTCTCCTTCGGCATGGTACAAAAGTCTCTTGGAAGGATTTGTCCCTTCCCCTTTGTGAAGGTGGTCTTGCAATTAAGAACCTTACTGATTGGAACTCAGCTCTCATTATTCTCCAACTTTTAAAGGTCATCTCCCTTCTTCCCCCTCCTTGTGGGCTACCCAGTCAAATCAACAGTTCTATCAAAGACCAATTTACGGTATATCTCGAATCCCTTGGATCGCTTCATGGATCTCAAGCGTAAAATCCTTAAGCTTCGTTCCATAGCTCTCCCTTTCCTTACCTATAGAGTTGGGAATGGAAATTCCTTCATCTCTGGTTTGACCTGTGGTTGAATGGGCAACCCTTAAATCCTCTCCTTCTCTCGCGCTCCCCAACTCCAGAATCCCCATTAATCGCCGCATTTATTACATCATCTACATGGGTGCATGGTCTTTGCCTTCCAGTAATCATCATGATGTGCAACAATTCTGCACCTTGTTTTCATCTCTTCCTAATCCTTCTGATGCCGAGGACTTGATTCTTTGGGACAACCGGGCGGTGAAACATCTCAAAGCTTCCACTATCTGGGAATCTATTCGCTTGCGTGCTCCGAAAGTCCCATGGGCTAAATTGCTTTGGTTCCCCCTCCATATCCCCCGATTCTCCTTTACCCTGTGGCTTGCTCTTCGGCACAGATTACCCACAAATGATAGGTTCTCTGCTTACCATAGCTTCCGTCCTATGCACTGCCCTTTCTGCGCAAATCATGCTGAGACATTCTCTCATTTGTTCTTTGATTGTCCCTATTCTACATCAGTTCTCTCTTCTGTGCTTGCCTTCGGAGTCTGGACCAATGTTCCAAGGAGCTGGGATAGTCTGGTGGACTATATCATTCATCTTAAAGGAAATAATATTCGGTCTGATATTTTAAAGCTGGTCTTTTCCACCACAGTTTACAAACTTTGGGCAGTTAGGAACTCAATTGTCCATAATAATGTCAAAATGCCTGTGAATGTTTTGGCTAGGGAGATTATAAATATCACAAAGTCAAGGCTTTCTTCTTTCCCCAAATTCCTCAAGGCTGCGCAGACTAGGCCTGTCCTAAGTATTTGGTTGTGAGGCCTGCTATGGTCTGTTTCATGGTTCTTGGTTTGGTCTTCTCTGCAGAGCTGTTCGGCTACTGCTAAATTCTGGAATTAACTTAGCTTCCATGGGGGTTCGGCAGTTCGGTCTCCTTGGCAGTTCGGCCTCTGTTTTGGTTTGGTTTGCTATTGCTTCTTTCCATGTTGGGTAGCATCTTTAGTCCATAGTTGGGTTCGGCTTTGTGGCCAGTAAAGGTCTGGGCTGGCTTCGTGGTTCTTCCTCTTGTCTTCGGGAAGTTGGGGGATTTGGTTCCGGCTTCGGAGTTTCGGCTTCGGCTTTGGGGTTCGGTCAAGATGGTTTGGTCCTCTCTTCCTGGCTCTCGTAGTCCTCCTATGCTTCAGCATCCTCTTCGGCTGCTGCAATGCAGTTTGGTTCAGTCTTCACCCCCAGGTTTCAAACTCGGGCAGGTCGGAACTCAGTTGTTCATAAACATGCCAAATTGCCTATGAGTGTTCGACTTCCATGGCAGTTCGGCCTCTTCGTTGGTGTGGTTCAACTATTGCTTCTGTCCGTTTTGGGTTCGGTAGCCTCTTCATCAGTGATCTGGTTCGACCTTGTGGCGATAAAGGATCGGCAGCATCCACTTAACAACTCTCGGCTCGTCTTGAGGTTCTTCCCTTGTCTTGAAGTCAGGGGATGTTGGTGTTAACCGGGGTTTTGACTTGGCTTGAGCTTGGGGTTTTGACTTCGGTTTCGGGGTTCGGTATAGATGGGTTTGGTCTCGTAGTTCTTCATAAGCTTGACTTCCTTCTATACATCGCAATGCGATTCGGTTCGATTCCCCCTTCCGGTACGCTTGGTTTCTCGTGATTGGTTGTCTATGTTGTTTAAGGTTTCATGCTTGTATTTACTATTGTCCTGCTTAGTATCGCCTTATTCTTTCTTTTGGCTTGGTTGTTAGTCTTTTGTTGTCCATTTTGGGGGTTGTCCCATGTGGTTCTATCAAAAGCTTCTGGGGCATGCCCTTTTCGATTGTATTTTCTCTTCTTTTTCTATATACAAACAAACATAGCGAAAAAAAAAAACAATTTTTGCCCCGATTTCGTTTTTAAGAGTTTGAAAGAAAAATAGGATCTCCTTACCTTGGATATTTATATGAATCAATTTATTTAACATTTGATATTTAAATTATCAAGGTCAATAAAAATTAATTCAAATAAAATCAGAAAATAGTTTAGATAAAAAGATAAAAATAATTAAATAAATTACAAACTTATTTAATTATTTCATAATTGTTATCATCAAAATATATAACAGAAAATGAGACCTACCAAACTTATACTATGACAATGAACGATGTAATGGTTAACAGAACATGGGAAGGATTTATTATTATTGTAATAAGAATTTAGTAATATCGTGTAGCACCATATCTGTGAGTTGGAAGTACCCGAATTTGGGGACGTCACATCACCATCATTACACCACCAAAAGAAAAAATTCCACAAGAAACCGTACCAAAAAATACAAATAATTACACCATAAAAACCCACAAATTTCACCATCACCATTGATCGAACTACATGACCGCCTCTGTTGAACAAAATTATTTACCAAAAAACAGCCCATGATTTCTTCTTCTACACTAATTTTTTTCTCTTTCCTAAAACCCCCACTATAAATCTCACCCAAATTTTGTATTCCTCTCTCACTACTGTGACGCCCCCAAATTCGGACCGCCACTTGGTCACTCGAATTTGGTTCATCACATGCTCAAGGTAGTTGTAATGCCCCGAAATCCGGTCTATCTTCACACCCGGATTCCGTACGTCACGGTCCCACTTCTTTCCAAACATACATCATTCTATAATGAAATATAACAACATACATTCTCAGTTCCCAAGTTCTAATACCTTATAACCTCGTTCATTACAAATATTGATAAATACATTATTCTTTACATCTTACACGAGTAACTTTCATCATCCACCAGATACATAACAGTTCATTAAACTATTCTATAGTTCAATTAACTATTTTACAATTACAAGTCTTCGCTTGATCTTCACACTCATTCATCTAATGAAGAGCACTTCTTCTGGATACCGATCAACTTGATCTTTAAGGGATCCTTAAGTTCTTCTACTCGTACGCTGAAAATGTTTTTCATTTAAAGCAAGTGTGAGCATTCAATTGCCCAGCAAGTCATAGCAGTTGAACAAACAACTTTAAGAATTCAAACATTCCTTTAAAACATCGATAACCGAACAAAGGTTATGAAGCAGCTTGAATAATAGGAATAATCTCGATTCTTATCATTTTAAAACATTAGTCACATTCACTTTGAAATACTTTCATTATCTACTCTCTTTCATATACATCCTTTCTGGCTAGAATATTTAACACAGACTTAACAATAGCGGTTCATGTATAAACATGACATTCTCATATTGAATAGTTCAATCACAGAACAGTTCATCCTATAGAAACACCGAAGTGTTCATATTATGGCACAAGGCCTCATACGTTTACCACCTTATAAAAATATCGCACATTCGCACATAGACAGAACTTCTCAAGTTCAACATCCGAGAAGTTTAAGAAACTAACATTCATTTAGAATATGAATGAAGCTCGGAAATTTGCCTTACGCACTGCTATAGCTTACGTTGAACTGCTCATTCCAATCCCTATAAAACATATAAGGAAATAACACATACACCAATTAGTCATATACTTGACTTACGCATTGGTTTATTTATCATTACTTCTTAGGGTTCGCATTCTTGCAATCTAAGTTTATGCGACAACTTCCTTTACCGGTTTACGGCTTTATGACATACAGAGATGTCTTACCCAATACGTTCATCATCTTTGATGATTTACATTCTTATCTTCTTCTTTTAACTTCTCTAGGACTCAGCACACATCGCGTCTCTGCTACAAGTCCATATGGTACTCTGAGTGGTTTCCCACAAACAACCAACAAACAAGTTCCCGTTTCGTCTACATTACCATCATAGTGAGTTAGATCAGTTGCCAGTTTCGTATATACCTTCGCTCTCTGAAGGAATTGTTTATCCCAGCTCCCATATGTCAACCATCAAAGTTTACGATTGTACCATAACCTAAAATTATCTTAACTTATTCAAACTATTAAACTATAATGCTCGTTAAGTCAATTTCTTATTCCTTATGGCTTTCTGGCAACTAAATGCCATACCTCAGGACTCGTTCTTTATCCGACTCACATTCGGCTTTCATTAATCTTATTACTATTTAATACGGCTTTCTTGATAATTCATATCTTACTTAAAACTTTCGTTATTCATTACATGAACCCCATGTTCATTACTCATTCTTGATGTCGAAGACATACCGTTCATTTTATGCTAAGATCGGCCGTTCATCACAACTGCGTTGCGATTACGGTGTCTATACGCTTTACACTTATCTCTCATTACCACAACATAACACCGAAATGTTATTCATTACCCTCATCACTCAAGGTCTAAGGAATCACAATCATAGCAATCCCCCATGTTTGTTTATCACAACTACGGTCCCCGGATATCTGTTCCGTAACCCGCGTTTACATTCCTTGTCTTTTAATCTCATTTGATCTTTCCATTTATCCTTTAATAAAGGTTTAAAACACATGATTAAGTGTTACATTTAATTAACTACATGTTCATTAGCTTTCGTTATACTTCCCCCAGGATTTGAGCAGTTAAAAGCTCATCACTGGGCTTTACCTCACCCCAAGATCATGGCGCGAGTTTCACTTCATCATTCTCGCATGCTGCTTACCACCACGGTATTCTAGGGTACCACCAGCCTTCTGGCCACCACCATCCTTACTATTACTCGCGCTGTGCCGTGAGTTTGCAATGGCTACCTTCCCAGTCTGTCACTGCGGCGCCACCTTACAAAGCATTGCTGGCGCTTCGGTGCCAAGCCCTAATTCTTGAAAAAAAAAATTAAGTGTTTTACATACTTGAGACACTTACTTCCCAATCTCATAACTTCTTCGTTATAACTCGGAATGAGGTCGTTCCAAAGCCATTCTCTTCCTTATCTTACATACTTCAATCCCCCTCAAACAGAACTTCATTCTATATCCGTTAACATGCCATTCAATTGGCTTAATCTTCATCTTTCGTTCATTTTACGTTATTAACGTTCTTCATTCGTTCGTTCGTAATTCGGTCATCTAAACTCGGAACTCGTTCGTTCTTGAGTCCACGACTCATATTTTCTATGTTCTATTACTTTCTTATGAAACCCTACACCTTTGGGTTGATTTATACACTTTCTAATTCTCGTTCGTCTTTTACGAAATTTTCGCCATAACTATAACTTTAATTCATTCTTCATGAACGTTTCTACCGTTCCTAACCAAGAAATAAGCAACTAACTTATATGTGATAATTCTAAACTTGTCCATAAACAAAATTATACTACGATGGTTTTAAATTTGTCCATCAACAACGTTCTTCACGTTCTTCGTGTTCTTCGTTCGTTCTTCCTTTTTAATCGATAATTTGATTTCAATTTCATTTTTTCTTGGAATTCAATGTTATAAAACACTAGTCCTTACTTATTTCACCAAATCATTTTTATGATTCATTCGGATCGCTCAAATTCATTACGAATCTTATACTTTCTTAACAAATTTATAAAATAAACTTCTAATTCTTATTTCTTCATTTTCTCATGATTTGAACCATATGAAATCATTCCTAACATCTTTTACTTCTTATTCTCATTAAGCTATGTTTTAAACATAGAAAACTTAAAGAAAAATTATATGAGACAAGGTTTCAGATTACCTTTCTCCCTTAATCTCCTTTCGTCGAACAAAGTTTGCTCACGAGCCAACTTTTCCTCCTCCTTTTCCTCTTCTTCCTCATCCAAAATCTCTCCCTCTCAAATGTTGGAGAATTTTCAAAATCCCAAACAAATGAAATCTAGCTCTCCTTTTATAGATTTTCCAAGCTAGGGGTAAAATAGTTATTTTGCCCCTCTGGTTACTATTCACACCTCCTTACTATTCCACCTCCTTACTATTCACGAAGCTTCTCCTGGATTCATCTGACAGTTTTAAAAAAACTACGATTCTCAAAATTCAAATATTTTTGGATATTTCGTCTTTCGTTTACAGTTTAACTTTTACGTATTCTTCGTGTAACGCCCCCAAAATAGGTATACATCACCCATTCCGAGTCGCCAAATACATGGTACATAAATCAAATACAAACTTATTTATACAACTGTCGAATAATATGCGACAAAACATAGCTGAGAGTTTAAACAAGAATATTATCTTCTAGATAATATCCACTCTCAATGGAGTCCTCATTACAATTATTATCACACTATTTCACAGAATAGTGAGGACTACTAAAACAACCATCTAGACCGTCATCAATCCGCTCCCACTTCCGGTCCCATTTATATTCTCATTCCACACAAGAGAATAAAGTGAAAGAAAAGGGTGAGCTCAACTAGCCCAGTAATAAATATTATGACTAAGATAATGCAGAATAAATTATCATTAGTCTTCAACAGTATAACAACTGATAGAATATAATAGACAACAAGTTTTAGATCAACAACTGCAGCGGAATAAGCAATCCATTAGAAGAGTCAAGTAGAGCATGATATCTACTATCTTCTATAATTTAAAAAGTTTTTCATCAACTTTATCATTGAGACTCAGCTTAATAAATAAACCACATCATCGAATCATCCCTGCACTACGGGCCAAGGATATTCATGTAATCATCAATGGTCATGATTATACCGAATAATCCCTGGTCATAATCATACCAACAACTGTCCATCAATGCACTACGGGCCAATGAGGACTTTTACCACATCATTTGTAACATTACGAGTCATGATTATACCGAATGATCCATGGTCATAATCAAACCAATCAACAGTCCATCTATGCATGTAAGCCAAAGATGACTTTCATCACAATATCAGCATGAGGATGATGACAATGATATAAGTATTAATCAAACGAAATCAAGGATAAATATTAAAGACTTTAAATTTATCCAGAGTTTAAAAATATTCAAATTGTCAACATGATACTACTTTGTGGAGTAAAATTTAAGAATGATATTGTATCAAAAATGATTTGAACCGAAAATAAATCAATTTTTGTCATGAATAGTACTCCGGGTGAATAGTACCTGGGCGAATAGTACCTCGTGCATAGTACTTCGAGAATAGTACCCCGTGAATAGTACTTTGTGAATAGTACTCGTGAATAGTACTTCGTGAATAGTACTTTATGAATAGTACCCGTGAATAGTACCGTATAAATGAATAGTACTCATAGACAGTACTCCAGCATGAAAAGCTTAAAATTTAACAAGAATGTTCAAAAATATCCTTGTGAAATGATATTGGATGAAATGCAAATTTCAAGGATATTCTATTAATTTCATGGAGTATAGAAGCCAAAACTTTAACAAAATGAGTATAGAATTCGAAATCTGAAACGAAATAATATTACTTACTCACTACAGAGTATGGAAGAAAATATTATTTCAAGTGAATATTGAACAAAAATAACATCCCTTACAACTGTTGAACAAAAATAATATTCCAATGAATATTTAATGAAGATAATATTCCTACGAATATTGAACGAAGATAATATTCTTTATGAATATTGAACGAAAATAATATTCATATTCATATTCATACGAAAAATAATATCTCTTCAGAATATGAAATAAATAATACCCCTTACCTCAGAAGAAGACTGGATATTAGAATAGTGAGGTAGCAGACTTCTCTTCTTCTTTCTCTCTATAGCTTCTATCTCTATAATTGCTCTTATGAGTCTTAGTGAATTGGTGAGAATGAAAGAAGAATGAGCTTCTATTTATTGAAAAATATAGTTTTAGTAGTTGCACATTTTGAGGCTCAAAATATTACAATATAATACCTTCATCTTTTTCTTCATTTTTAATTTAGTCCTGCAAGTATTATCAAACTTGCACCACCTCCCCTAATAGTACACCATGTGAATCAATAGTACAATCATGTGACTCAATAGTTCTATACATGTAAAAAAAATAATTACAGTATAGTACCTTCATCTATACCTCCATTTTTAATTTAGTCATGCAAGTATTATCAATCTGGCACCACCTCCCCTAACAGTACATGCATGTGAATCAATAGTACACACATGTGAACAAATAGTTATAAGCATGTGAATTAATAGCATTTAATTACTCATTTATTCGATTAATTACCCGATTGGTCAATATAACCTCCAGACATCAATTATTATCGGAATAGATGTCGATTTCCACTAACACTAATAATTCTAACACAATGGAAATATCAATTTCATCTTTAATCAACACGAACGTATTCATCATTAATATTATAACTCACAATATTTAACAACCAGATCATTCCCAAGAAAGAAAGGGCTTTCCGATAAGGATTTATCCCTATTAGCGCGCAATTAGGTGACCAAACCTCTCTTCGACAGAACTTTCTAGACATCGTCAATATCGCAAATAATAATATGAATAACTTTGTCGTCTCAATTATTTATTTAATAATAATAAATATTATGCAGATGATACTATGATAATAATTGAATCAATGATATGAGAGATATTATGCAGCAATTACTGTAGCAATAATTGAGTATAACTGAGTGACTTCTTACATAAACATCAATAATCAATACCGTGTGCTACTATGCAACCACGCGTATTACTATACGTTTACTAATAGGTAGTTCAATAGTTTAATGGTAACACTTTCGTAGTTATTTTTATAAAAAATATTTCTGTCATTTTCTAACTCTGACAATACTTCCATTATGGGGTCCACCAATGATTATGTTGCCGTATGAATATTCCCTGTTAAAACAAATATTCCCCGACCAATCGAATATTCCCCTACACAACGAATATTTTATATCAACTTGCTTACTTTGCAAAATTTTCAAATGTCACCCTTAACTTTAACCTCTATCAATTTAACCATTTGCTAAATAGAATAATAATTATAAGAAAATTGAATACTTTCATTTCATAAAATTCGGGGTCTTACAATCTCCCCTCCTTATGAAATTTCGCCCTCGAAATTTACGTATGTACCTGGTATGTCGAAGAGATGATGATACTTCGTCAGATTCTAACTCTTGAGGTAAAACCTTTGAGCGTAGAATATATTCATTCTTATCCAACATTTTAACAGGTATCTCCTCATACGTTAAATCTTCTGCTGTCTCGTCTAGTTCTAATTCAATAATGTGTCTAGTTCTAATTCAATAATGTGGTTCGGGTCATCCACATATTCACGTAACATCAATACGTGAAAAACGTTATGAACACACGACATACTTGGCGGTAAAATGAGTCTATAGGCCACAGTTCCTACTCGATCGAGGATTTCGAATGGCCCAATTAAATTGAGGGTTGAGATTTACTCTCTTCGTCGATTCTTGCTTCTAGAATAACGCCCTCTTGAACCTTCTTCTTCACATTCATTAGCTATGGGTGTGTAGCTTAAGCGGTTTTAACTTTATCGATTAACGTCAATTCTACTCGTATTATTTGAAATCATCACGTGGGTCCTTAGAGTATTTAACTCTATCTTTATCATTCGTAAGTCATATGAAATGAATCTTTGTGTTAACAACGTTACAATCGTAAACACATACAATCTTCTACTTAATGCATCAGCTACCACATTTGCTTTTTCCACGATAATATTGAATGGTATGGTCGTAATCTTCAACATTTCGAGCTAGCGTCTTTAGCGCATGATACGTTTGTTTTGGGTGAAGAAATATTTAAGGTTTTTAGAAATGGGTTTTGTACTGGGATCAATACAAAATTCAATTTCACACTCTAGGGGTAGGCCAGGAAGTTATTCAGGGAATACGTTAGGAAATTTATTAACAATAGAAATATCATTCAAATCTGTCGTATTTTTATTTAAATCCATGACATGGGTTAAGAAAGTTTGACATCCGTTTTTCAATAAACGAATAGCTTTATGGCTTGATATGACAGTGATTGACTTTAGTGGTTTGGTTGCTTGAATTCGCATAATAGGTTTTTTAGGAATATGAAAGTTAACAACCTTACAAAAACAATCGATTTTAGCATGGTGAGTAGTTAACCAATCAATCCCTAAAATCACATCAAATGAAAGTATTTTCAAAGAGATAAGATCGACAGGTAACGTGAAAGTGTCGATTTGAATTAAACAAGATTTATAAACAGTGGATGTAATGAAGGTTTCTCCTAACAGAGTTTCAACATAGTCAAAGTCTAATTTCTCAAGAGCCAAGTTCAAACGTTAAACACAACTAGGTGAAATAAAAGAGTGGGTAGAACCGGTATTGAATAAGGTATAGACTTCGCAAGAATTTATGATTAACTTACCCGTGATAACTTTGTTCAGTTTCCTCGATAAACGCTTTCACTTAAACTACCAAATTTGACTTGTCTGGGACATCATTTGGCGTCACCATCCCAGTTGGACTTAACTTTGCTATAGAGTACATTCCACCCTTAATTGCTTCGTCACATTCCTAATCCATGATTCGAATCATTACTCTCCGATCCATATCGAATTGGGGTTGACCACTCTACACAAGGTAATTTCGAACTCAATGTTGGATTCTCCCAATTTCTATCCAAAAACCGAAATCCATTTCATATATTTTGGCCTTATTAGATCGGACGTCTTTTTCTACAATATCAACGCGTTGTGCGACTTTTACCCATGCATCATCTATTCTCATTCATTCAGTTGCTTCTTCTTTCATCTGAATTTTGATCATAGCATTATCAGATTCCAGCTCTAATATCTTATACTCTGCCAAAGAGTGCTTCTGTTCAAGCATCGCACATCGGGTAACACAATTTTGAATTGTTGCACCTCTTTACTCCACGACCGCCTACCGTTCTTCAGCCTGCTCTTCTAACTCATGAATACGATTTTGTAATTCTACATTTTCGATCATAAAATTCTTCTAATAATTCCTCCTCAGGTTCCTCTTCTTCCTCACTCCCAGCTGCTACCTCTGCGACTAGCTCAGGTGCAACTATTAGTTCTTCACTCACCACGTAGATATCTCTAATTTCTTCTTTGTCTAACATCACATTAACCTGGTTGGTGATTAAAGGTGTCTCAACGGTCTCATTCACTCCATTGTTAACATTTTCAGCTGCCATTTTCAAACACTGCCACAAAACAAGGGTTAATTGACATATCACTGGCATATATTCCCTATACTCTGACTGACCAATTAAATAATAAATAAACTTAGGTAGGTCATACTAGCGAAGGAATTTCCCGTCTCTCCCCTCCTAGTTCTTGTCTCACATCTCAGCCAGGGATCATATCCCTAAGCTTTGATACCAACTGTGACGCCCCCAAATTAGGTATACATCACCCATTCTGAGTAGCCAAATACATGGTACATAAATCAAATACAAACTTAATTATACAACTGTCGGGTAATATACGACAAAACATAGTTGAGAGTTTAAACAAGAATAATGTCTTCTAGACAATATCCACTCTCAATGGAGTTGTCATTACAATTATTATCACACTATTTCACAGAATAGTGAGGACTACTAAAATAACCATCTAGACCGTCAATCCGTTCCCCGACCAGTCCCAACTATATTCTCATTCCTTGAAGAGAATAGTGAAAGAAAAGGGTGAGTTCAACTAGCCCAGTAAGAAATATTATGACTAAGATAATGCAGAATAAATTATCCTTAGTCTTCAACAGTATAACAACTGATAGAATACAATAGACAACAAGTTTTAGATCAACAACTGCAGCAGAATAAGCAATCCATTAGAAGAGTCAAGTAGAGCATGATATCTACTATCTTCTATGATTTAAAAAGTTTTTCATCAACTTTATCGCTGAGACTCAGCTTAATAAATAAACCACATCATCAAATCATCCCTGCAATACGGGCCAAGGATATTCATGTAATCATCAATGGTCATGATTATACCGAATAATCCCTGGTCATAATCATACCAACAACTGTCCATCAATGCACTACGAGCCAATGAGGACATTTACCACATCATTTGTAACATTACAAGTCATGATTAAACCGAATGATCTCTGGTCATAATCATACCAATCAACAGTCCATCTATGCACGTAAGCCAAAGATGACTTTCATCACAATATAAGCATTAGGATGATGACAATGATATAAGCATTAATCAAACGAAATCAAGGATAAATATTAAAGACTTTAAATTTATCCAGAGTTTAAAAATATTCAAATTGTCAACATGATACTGCTTTGTGGAGTAAAATTCAAGAATGATATTATATCAGAAATGATTTGAACCGAAAATAAATCAATTTTGTCATGAATAGACTCTGGGTGAATAGTACCCCATAAATAGTACTTCAGAAATAGTACCCCATGAATAGTACTCTGTAAATAGTACTCGTGAATAGTACTTTGTGAATAGTACCCATGAATAGTACTTTTGTGAATAGTAATGTATAAATGAATAGTACTCATAGACAGTACTCTGGCATGAAAAGCTTAAAATTTAACAAGAATGTTCAAAAATATCCTTGTGAAATGATACCGGATGAAACACAAATTTCAAGGATATTCTACTAATTTCATGGAGTATAGAAGCCAAAACTTTAACAAAATGAGTATAGAATTCAAAATTTGAAACGAAATAATATTACTTACATACTACAGAGTTTGGAAGAAAATATTATTTCAAGTGAATATTGAACAAAAATAACATCCCTTACAACTGTTGAACGAAGATAATATTCCTACGAATATTTAACGAAGATAATATTCTTTATGAATATTGAACGAAAATAATATTCATACGAATACGAAAAATAATCTCTCTCCAAAATATGAAATAAATAATACCCCTTACCTAAGAAGAAGACTGGATACTAGAATAGTAAGGTAGCAGACTTCTCTTCTTCTTTCTCTCTATAGCTTCTCTCTCTATAATTGCTCTTATGAGTCTTAGTGAATTGGTGAGAATGAAGGAAGAATGAGCTTCTATTTATAGGAAAATATAGTTTTGATAATTGCACATTTTGGGGCTCGAAATATTACAGTATAATACCTTCATCTTTTTCTTTATTTTTAATTTAGTCCTGCAAGTATTATCAAACTTGCTTACTTTGCAAAATTTTCAAATGTCACCCTTAACTTTTAACCTTTATCAATTTAACCAATTGCTAAATAGAATAATAATTATAAGAAAATTGAATACTTTCATTTCATAAAATATGGGGTCTTATACTTCGGATCTCCGAAAAACTGAAAAACACTTGGCATTAAGCGTTTTCCTTCACATTTTCCCTTAACGTAGTCAAACGAATGAAAAGTACATAACAGTACTTTTCGTCGTTTTTATTTTGTTCGACTTCTGCACGTTTTTTGAGAAAAACTTTTATCGCCTTACTTAACTTTTCACGATATATTATCGTCAAATCTTTTGACGGAATGTCATTTTGACATACCAAACTCTCGGAAAGGCTTAGGTTATTCAAACTCTAACCCTTAGGGTTTCGTCGGATGAATAGTGCCTTTTCATGTTTTTTTCTGAAAATATTTTATTCCCGAAAAAATTTATTTTTGTCTTAAAAATTCTTACTCGTTCAGTCTAGCTCGTAGCCAGAATCCTCCCGTATTATGATCATCCTAGGTTCTAGAACGATTAATAAACACATAGCATAGAATATTATTAATAAAACTTCATTTTATTAATAACTAATTCTGAAAACTTAAATTTTGAACAATCCGGATTCTCCGGGTTGTTACAGTAATACAATAATAACTAAAATTTCATATTCACATCGGAAGATCTAATTTAGAATAATACATAGTTTTATTATAATTATTCCCCCAAGTCTCGCAATATACAGTACTTAATAGATTACATAATAATATCGAATAAAGACTTATTACATAATCCTACTTAAGCTTAAACATAGTCTGAAGATAGTCTCAAAACAACTTAACAATTTTAACATAAAGGAACAAGCTAGTCGGTAGCCTTGCCCTTTCCCTTGTCTTTTCCAGAAACACTTCCCTGTTCCGCCTTAACTAAAAGGTTTTAAATAAGCAAGAATGAGCACAAATTGCCCAGCAAGTAATATACAACAAGGGTGATGAGTATTAAATCACGAGTTAGATATATCAAGGTATAGTCTCAGAGTCTTAGAACAATATCATGAACAATGAGTATCAACAATTCTCGAATCAAATCTTTAGGATATGAAATGATAATTCAATATAGGTCAATATATATATATATATATATATATATATATATATATATATATAATGAATTCAAAGGCTATCAACGTATCCAACTGGATAAAATAATTTATACTGAGCAGTCACTAAGGACTATTGAACATCTACTAGAATTACCAATATTAAACTGATAACCAAAAAGAATCAAGTACTATAGATGATCATTCTACAATACTCTATGTTATGCATAACATCACAGTAATATTCACGCGTGTGTTGGGGCTTCCAACAATATACACTCTCCTTACCATAAGGGTTGTTCAACTCAGTTTTCAAGATTTCCGCATCAGTCAATTAGTTTGGACATTTTTCTAAACATGCATATAGTCTAGCCGAATCGAATGGCATAGACATTTTCACAATATTCAAGAACAATATCAAGTTCAACATGAATAATAGTTTTCACAAGAGTTTAAATATACTAGCTAAACTGAACGAGTAAGTAAGATAACTTGCATTCAAAGAGATGAGGTTTAGATACTTGCTTACGGTATTCGTTGAATAAAGTAATGCAAGCGTTTAGGATACTTGCCTTACGCGTAGTTTATCCACGTTAATAAATTAACACTTTCGAATCCTATTTATAGTGTATTATAAGTACAAGATGCCCATTAGCTAACACATTTGTTATTTAAGCTTGTCATAATTCAAGTATGCACATACGGTACAAAATCAGCTTATAGGTTTATCATGAAATCAAGTACCTAGTTACTTCCTAAGTAAATTTACAATACTCCAGATTAAGACCTTTTTTAACCCATGGACTTTCATTATACAAGGCAAACACTATCTTATTACTTAATCTTCACATATATACATGTGTATTAGTAGGGCTTAATCCATTTTTAGCAATATAAGCATCATACAAGTTAACTGTCCAAAGATCAGATTTTCAAATCATCTAACTTCTAATTTCAGACCGGCACAGCTGCGTCATGGCTAAACCTAGGGCCAGCGCAGCTGCGCAGCCCTCTGGCCAAGCCAAGGCTAAGATGTTGCCTTGTGGTTTCTATTCGGCATGAACTCAACACATACACTATCATGTCAAAGGTCATTTCATGTCCCTTAAGTCAATCTAGGTTCCCCTTTTTATAATATAGTTCTAAGTTAAGCATTTCAACAAGTTAAGGCCATTCAAGGTCATGAAACCACAAAGTCTAATATGCTTGCTTTCTAAACACATAAGGTAGTCATATAACTCATATTAGACATGCTTATGAGTATTCATATCACATATGTGTAATTAGCATTGTTTTTGTTTGAGAATATGCTTCATTTATGCTTCACTTAAATTACGATACCTAAGCATGGTACATATATATTTATGATGCATGAGTGAGTCTAAGAGTATCATCAAACATGTTCATAAATATCATATTCTAACTCTCAAAGTAGCATGTTAACATTCACTTTCAAAGTTCGTATTTTCATTAGTAAGGCTTACTAATAAGTCCAACATGTTCATGCTTTCTTATGAATCATATAAACACAAGGTAACGGGTTATTCATGCACTTCTAAATCATACCAACATGCTTGCAAAGTCGGTATATAAACATGGCATACATTCTTATCAAGTTCATTTCTAAAGTTCTAAATTCATTCTAAACTATACACTTTCGTTAATCATGTATGCTAATCTAGTAAAGTACACTCACATTAGGTTAATATACTTGTATATACACATTACACATGTTTGCATTCTAGTTTAATTTATAATAATTGACCAACAATTAGCAGATTTTAAACAGAAAGCAAAAACTGAACACAAAGGCCGGCGCAGCTGCGCTGCACCCTAGTACAATTAGGGCGTAGCTGTGCCATATCCGGTTCAGGAGCAAAAATAGACTCTATTTTATAGAGTATCAACCAAATTGATTTCTATCAATTTAAACTTGTCCTAAACCATCATTAAAGAGTCCATACATGTAAGTAAACTTCTTAAACACCTTATAGCATGTTAATTCATCTTGATTGACATAGAAATTCAAGTAATTCCAAGATTTAAATAAGACCCATTTCAAGAACATAACTAGAGTTTATACCTCCTTAAGCTTGAATTGGACTTCTTACTCACTGAGTAGGCTTCTGCAATGCTCAACAACTTAGAACTCTCCAACTAAAACTTATCAGACAACTTCTAGCAACACAAAATCTGGAATTATAGCTTGTATTTATAGAGGAAACTTGGACTGGACATTGTCATTACACTAGAGTTGGAGTTCATGTGTAATGGGAGAAAACATTGGTTACTAAAGAGTTGATCAACCACCCTTACCAGCCATCTTCCTAGCAAATGATCACCTATTCCATAACCTTTACTCACAGCTTGGAAGTTACGTATTTAGAGTATAGACCACTGTTCATTGTACTATTGTGTCACTTAATTTAGGACAAGTGCAAAATCTCAGCAACAAGCTTAACTCAATCCAATTCAGTTACTTTGTTATCCAAAAATGGGTTTTAATGTCCAAGTGTTACTATATTCGGAGAAATTAGGGGTTATTTTTTTTTTCGCTAAGTTTGTTTGTACATAGAAAAAGAAGAGATAATACAATCGATAAGGGCATACCCCAGAAGCTTTTGATAGAACCACACGGGACAACCCCCAAAATGGACAACAAAAGACTAACAACCAAGCCAAATGAAAGAACAAAGCGTTACTAAGCAGGACAATAGTAAATACAAGCATGAAACCTTAAACAACATAGACAACCAATCAGGTGAAACCAAGCATCCAAATAAATGGGGTGAAGATCGAATCGAATGCATTCACGATGAGCCAAGGGAAAGTCAAGCATAGGAAGAACTACGAGAGCCGTGATGGTGAGGCCAAAACCATCTATACCAACCCCGAAGCCAAGTCAAAACCCGAAGCCCGGCCAAGCCTAAACCCTGAAGCCAAAACCAACATCCCCCAGCTTCCCGAAGACATGAGGTAGAACCCCGAAGCCGAGCCGAGATGCTAAGCTCAGATGCCACCGGTCCTTTTTCGGCCACAAAAGCCGAACCAGATTCATTTGATGAAGATGCTACTGAACCCAAAACGGACAGAAGCAATAGCTGAACCAAACCAATAAAGAGGCCGAACTGCCATGGAAACCGAACACTCATAGGCAATTTGGCATTTTTATGGACAATTGAGTTCCTAACTGCCCAAAGTTTGTAAATCTGGGGTGAAGATCGAACAAAATCGCATTGCGGCGAATAGAAGAGGATCTTTGAAGCATAGGAAGGACTATGAGAGCCAGTAGGAGAGGGCCAAACCATCTTAACCGAACCCCAAAGCCGAAGCCGAAACCCCGAAGCCGGAACCAAATCCACCAGCTTCCCGGAGACAAGAGGAAGAACCACGAAGCCCAACCCAGACCTTTACTGGCCACAAAGCCGAACCCAGTTATGGACTAAAGATGCTACCCAACATGGAAAGAAGCAATAGCTGAACCAAACCAATGAAGATGCTGAACTGCCAAGGAGACCGAACATAGCAGGCCTCACAACCAAATACTTAGGTCAGGCCTAGTCTGCGCAGCCTTGAGGAATTTGGGGAAAGAAGAAAGCCTTGACTTAGTGATATTAATAATCTCCCTAGCCAAAACATTCATAGGCAATTTGGCATTGTTATGGACAATTGAGTTCAATTAGGGGTTATTTATATACTCACATCATATAGTCCATGTACATTAAATACATGCAATAAAATAACCTAGCTTGGTATTATTGTCCAGGTAGTTCCATAATTATTTTTACTACTCACATAACCATATTATAACCTTATTTAATATTAATGTTTATTTAAACATTTAATTTCCTTCCCAGTTTCTAGAATACATAGATATTTAATCATTTCTGTATTAAAATCACTTATGATTGTATTGTACTACTTGATACTTTATATCATTAGAATATATTTTCATCGTATGATTTTATTCATGTCACACTTTACATTAATGTTCCATTTCATTACTACAGTAAAAACTAATTTTCTCAGATCGGTCATTTGGCCTTGTTGCTCCAATTTGTCTTTCTTTGGAGGTCGCAATTTATCTGCACTACCACAAGGTAAGCTAGTTTCAACATCCATCTCCATAATATTTTTACACAACATGAATTAACTGTCATATTAGTGATATTACTAGTTTAAGAGTGTATTCCTTATATGGAATCACATAATTATATGCAATTAATCAATATTCTTTAATAACTATCAATTAATTGTTTGCATTAGCAATTCTTTCGTTAATTAATATAATCACTATTATTTCTCATCACAGTGCCGCACAAGGCATTTCAACGAGTTTGTTACAACTCCATATTAATCACTTTAATATAATTGAGTTAACTCGTCTCATAAGACAAAATCATTTTCATTTAATAAATATTTATTTTCATTAATATATTCATTTAATAAGATGTGGAAATTCTCGGGTATTACATCCTCCCCCTTATAAAAATTTTGTCCCGGAATTGCTACAAGGTTACACAAATAGATGGGGATAATCCCTCATCATCCTATCTTTTTAACTCCCACGTAGCCTCCTCGACATCGTGGTTACGCCAAAGTAATTTTACAGAAGAAATGACTTTGTTCCTTAAAGTTTGTTCTTTCCTATCTAGAATTTGGACAGGAATTTCTTCATACGCCAAGTTCTTCTCCACTTGAATAGGTTCATAAGAAATCACGTGCTTGTAGTCGGCCTTTTATGGTCGTAACACGAAAATGTGGAACACATTGTGGATATGCTCTAACTCAGGTGGTAGTGCAACTTTATATGCCACCTCGCCCACTCGCTTCAGTATCTTGAACGGTCCTATGAATCTTGGACTCAATTTTCCTTTCTTGCTGAAACGGATCTTTCCCTTCCATGGAGATACCTTCAAGAATACAAAACTGTCGACTTTAAAATCTCGATCTTGCCGATGCAAGTCTGTACACTTCTTCTGGCGATCTTGAGCTGCTACTAGTCTGGCCCTTATCACTGTCACCACGTCTGCGGTTTGTTGTACTAACTTTGGTCCGAGTATTAGTCATTCTCCGACTTCGTCCCAACATAATGGCCTCCTGCACTTTCTACCGTAAAGAGCTTCATACAGTGGCATGTCGATACTCGCATGGTAACTATTATTATACGCAAATTCAACTAAGGGTAGGTGGTCGTACCAATTTCCCTTGAAGTCCATCACGTAAGTCCTAAGCATGTCCTCCAGTGTTTGTATTGTTCGTTCACACTGTCCATCTGTCTGAGGATGATAAGCGGTACTTAACCTTAACTGTGTCCCCATCCTCTCTTGTAGGCTCTTCCAGAATTTTGATGTGAAGCACGGATCACGGTCAGAAACAATCGATACAGGCACTCCATGTCATGAAATAATTTCCTTTATGTACAGTTTGCTAACTAGTTTAAACTATATTGGATCTTGATTGGTAGAAAATGTGCGGTCTTTTAAGTCAATCCATGATAACCCAAATGGCATCATACCCCTTCTGCGTAACTGGAAGTCCTACCACGAAATCCATCGTAACGTGCTCCCATTTCCACTATGGTATTTCTAACGGTTGTAGCAAACCACCCGACCGCTGATGCTCTATTTTTACGCGTTGGCAAGTCAAACATCTAATAATGCACTCTGTGACTTCCCATTTCAAATTGGGCCACAAAAAATGTTGCCTCAAGTCTCAGTACATCTTAGTGCTTCCCGGATGAACGGAATACGTCGTATTGTGTGCCTCATGCAAAATCTCTTTTCTTAACTCGGTTACCGCTGGTACCCAAACTCTTTCTTCGAATCTTAAGATACCGTCTTTATCCATTCAAAATTTATCTTCCTCATTCTCTGTAATCCTTTTCCTAATCTTCTCACATTCTTCATCTTTCTCCTGTGCTTCTTTCATTTTATCCAACAATGTCGGACAAGCTTCCATCACAAATAACTTCTCTTCAGACCTCTCTGGTCCTTTTACCTCTATTTCCAATTTCTCTATTTCTCTGATTAACTCTTCCTGAGTCGTCAATTGAAATATCTTCTCCCTTCCTTTCCTACTTAGTGCGTCGGCCACTACATTCGCTTTCCTCGGGTGATAAAGAATATTGCAATCATAATCCTTAATCAATTCCAACCACCTTCTCTAACGCATATTCAACTCCTTCTAGGTGAAGATATATTTCAGACTTTTGTGGTCCGTGTATATCTCACATTTCTCCCCGTACAAATAATGCCTCCATATCTTTAACGCAAAAACTATTGTCGCTAACTCTAAGTCGTGAGTAGGGTATCATTTTTTGTAATCCTTCAATTGTCATGATGCATACGCAATGACCTTGCCATGTTGCATCAACACACAACCTAGTCCTCTATGCGACGTATCACTATACACCACAAATCCTCTCGTATCATCTAGTAATGATAATATAGGCGCCGTGCTTAATATCTTCTTCAACTCTTGAAAACTCTCTTCGCATTTGTCGGTCCATACAAATTTCACCGTCTTCCTCGTCAGATTAGTCAACGAGGTCGCTATCTTAGAAAAATCTTGGATGAATCTTCGATAGTACCCAGCTAACCCTAAGAAACTTCTCACCTACGTTGGGGTTCTCGGTTGTTCCTAATTACTAACTGCTTCGACTTTTTTGGGGCCTAAGAATTGAACCTTCTTCATCCAAAATTCACACTTTGAAAATTTTGCATACATCTTCTCCTTCCGTAGTGCCTCCAAAACAATCTTCAGATGTTCGGCGTGTTCTTCCTCTATGTTCGAGTAGATCAAAATATCGTCGATGAAAACCACCACAAATTTATCCAAGTATGGCTTGATAACTCGATTCATCAAGTACATGAATGTTGCCGAAGCATTAGTCAAACCAAATGACATTACCAAAAACTCGTAATGTCTATAACGGGTTCGAAATGCAATCTTTGGTATGTTCTCATCCCGCACTTTTAATTGGTGATATCCTGTCCTTAGATCGATCTTCTAGAAATACTTCGCTCCCTTCAGTTGATCAAATAAGTCGTATATCCTCGATAATGGATATCTATTCTTGATTGTTACTTTGTTCAATTCTCGATAATCGATACAGAGCCTCATCGATCCGTCCTTTTTCTTAACGAATAACACTGGTGCTCCCCAAGGAGACACACCCGGTCGAATGTAACCCTTATCCAATAACTCTTGAAGTTCTATCATCAATTCCTTCATTTCTACTGGCGCCATACGATATGAAGCTTTCGAAATCAGTGTTGTTCTCGGTGCCCCGGCAGGGGTCCTTACTATTTTGCAGCTGGTATGCCCGCCCCGGCGGGCATTTTGTGAAGGGAAAGCCCACCCCGGCGGGGGTCACTTTTCTGCTCTGACATCCTTTGGGAAAATGGCCATAACTTCTTCGTCTGAACTCCGATTTTGATTATTCAAGATGTTCCGGAAAAAGGAGATGTAGATTTACAACTTTCATTCTTTGAGTGTTTCAAAATAAGGAACGGAGCAATGTTGAAATTGGCTCTAAAGTAGCTGTTATGTAAATGGCCACCCAAAACAGTGAAGTTCAACGTCTGTTGGTACAAAAGTCATAATCGCCATTTTTGGACACAATCAATAAAACTCATCAAATTATCATTTCAAATTTTTTCAGAATTTTTGAAGGTCCGAAAAAATTATGAAACTGAAAAACATAATAACCCTTAAAAATTCCTTACCTCAAAAGAGCAGTACTTCTGACCGAAATGTCGGATGAAAAGCCGAAGGAAACTTGCACAGAATAGCAACTCTCCAAGTATCTAAATACTCACAAAAATACGCTCGAGAATATAGAGAGAGAAAACTTATGTTTATGGTATGATTTTCAATTCTAACTTAAGCACCTATTTATAGGAAAATGCTAGAACGCCAAAGGAAACTAAATAATAAAATAATATTATTTTATTTCGTTATTTCCTTATTTCTACACAGCCTATGCAAGACCAAATCAACACATCATCTTTGAAAATCCAATTCAGCACATGTTTTCAAAAAAAACAAAAGTGGGTCCCACCCACAATTTTAATAAAAACATTTTAATTTTTGAAACTTCAACAATTCATAGAAAATAGCATGTTTATCAGAAAAATACGATTTTTATGTCCATTCCACACGAAATCGAATTCTCTACAACTTTGTAGCTTTGAGTTTTTCCAAATTCCAAATAAAAAATATCCGAAATCCACAAACGGACGATTTTCAACACCGTTTCAACACCTTTTAAAATTCATAACACATCATGCGTTAATTTTCAACGGTTCAAAATTTGTGGACATATACTCAACTCATATATGTATAACATATCCAAAAATCACAACGATCCAACGGTCGGATTTAAATTACAACTCACGGAATAAATCTTTAAGAACATCGATTTGAGTTTTTAATACCTCCAATCCGATAAAATACTGATAAAACACCTCAACATTAATTCCTTCATTTATAACCACATAAATAAATCCATCATTTATATCCGCATCAAATAAATTTTTTCTTATCATATAAATCAATAATTAATTATTCACAAATAATATTACAGAATCACAATAATGACAACCAGGCAGTTCTCAGGAAAGAGGGGGCTTTCTGATAAGGATTTCTCCTTACTGGCGCGCAATTAGGTGACCAAACCACTCTTTGACAGAACTTTCTAGACATTGCCAATAATGATATCTAATAATATTATCCAAATAATATGAATTATTGATCTGATAATGGTAAATACTTTGCAATGATAATTATTGAAACAACAATAATATAACTATAAACGCAGCAATTATTGAATCAATAAAATAAAATATTGAACAATAACTACTGTAACAATTATTGAGTAGTGCCTTCTTATGTAAGAATCAATAATTCAACAATCTTTGTAATCTGGTGTCTATCTTTGTGCAATCACGCGTACATCTTGTATTTTAACCACCGTGTAATTCAACAAGATATTACTTGGTAATAACTACGCCATTATTTATAAAAACTCAAACTTGTCGTTTTCTTCATCCCATGCTTATTACATTATGGGGCCCACAAATGTCATACTTGGCCGCATCGATACGAATATTCCCAACAAACAAGAATATTCCACGACCAAACCAATATTTCCCAACAGAAATGAGTATTTTATAACCACTTGCGTATTTTGAAAATTTTATATATATAACTCTTAACTTTACTTCTTATCAATTTAACCATCTACTGAATAATAATTATAAGAACAATTGAATAATTTATTTCATAAAATTTGGGGTCTTACAATCTACCCTCCTTATGAAATTTCGTCCCCGAAATTTACGTACCTGGTATTTCGAAGAGTTGAGAATACCTTGCTTTCATTTCAGATTCCATCTTCTTTGTCATCATGATTTCTCCATTACACATCTCATGTATTTCAGATATCATTCTAGAATACAGTTTCAAAACAAGGGTTAATTGAACAAATTAACATATCACATAATATCCCGATATTATGATTGACCAACAAATAAGCTTAGGTAGGACACACTAGCGAAGGATTTACTCATCTCTCCCCTCCTAGTTCTAATCCCGGATCTCCGCCAGAGATCATATCCCTAAGCTTTGATACCAACTGTGACACCCCCAAAATAGGTCCAATCCATCCAACTTATTTTGAGTTGCCAAATACAATGGTACAGAAAATAACTACAACTTTATTACTACAATTGTAGTGCAAAATACAACACATATACTGTGAGTTTTAATACCAACTGTGACTCATGTCCCAACTATGGACAACACCTCACAGTGATACCTTACATAAAGGTACAATCTAGAACTATTTTAGAAATTAAAATCCTTGGGAAGTGCTCAAGGAAACCTTCGTACATAGGAGGCCATGAATCTAAGTTATGATAGATATCATATGTCCAGAGAATTATCCTTGGTTGATCCAATAGACCCCAAAAAAAATGATAAGATTACTATCATGTTCCTTCCAATGGTGAGTCTTCTCTTGACATATAACCATCTCCACTGTCTCCAGTTGAGCATTATGTTTCAACCAAACTCCAAGGTCATATAGGTAGTGCTCGTAGATATACTCAGCAAGTGGATGTGCACAACCCTGTCTTATGATAACACGAGGTTGTATGACATTAGACATCTTATATGATAGTGGCAAAACACCCTTCCAAAGTTGGGTTCACCTTACCCTATTCGATTCACCAAAATTAAATATCAAATAACGTATACAATACGACACACTTATCTAAAGTTCTTGTTGATTAAATCACGTTCTAGCCTTATGTTTTGATGATGAGTTGCTCGTTGGTACTAAACTATGTATTGTGGATTTCAGGGAACTATTTCAAGAAGTGTTTGATGGATTACTCAGGAAGTTTGAAGAATTTTTGAGTCTTAAGAAAAATATGTAAGGTCATTGCAAATATTTAATTTTTCAATTCAAGGCTCTAGGACATTTTATGTGTGCATTAATTAATATTTTGTGCATGTCCCAAATATGTTATTCACTGCTATTTGCTATCAAGAGAAATGTTAGCATGCATGCGTAGGAGTTCTATTCAAGTGATACAAGTATTAATGCATTATGATCTTCTTTCCATTTATTACGGATTGGTTATATATTAGAAAGGAAGTATAATATATGTGGTGGTAGTGGATCTTGATTACAAGTATAAAAGCTGCATATATATTGGAAATTGATAGTAATGATTTACGTGTTTAAAAGTTTATGTCATGCAGGTTATATTTTACACATATTTATATCGTTTATTTTCTGCATGATATCTAATAAAATATATACGTCTGTTAGACATTCCTTATCTGTTTAAATGATATTCTAGATACACGGGTTTATTAAAGGTCATATTTATCGTCGGATATAAGTTAAGTAGGAGACGTAAAGATCTCTACCTTGAAACTTGGAACAGCAGCCGAACAGTTTCTTTCGAAAATTGAAAAGACGCACGCTTTTCGGTGATGGACTCTTGATTAATTTCTATTTTATATCTTCAGCTTTCATCATTATTCAAATCTTACGTCTTCATCATTTATCCAAAACTTTCTGTTTCACTCTCACAAAATCTATCACACCATGAAAACCAAAGCTAGCAATCGATAGTTTGGGAAATCAAACGAAGATGGATCGTCGCTGAAGCACCCTACGGGAACAAAGATGAAATCCAAATGAGTACATAAGAAATCCTCTGTTCATGAGTTATCCGATGCCACACTAATATCCGATGACTCGGAGTCTAGTTTCTCTTTCTTAAAAGCTTCAGACGTTGAACCTTTTCACCAGGGCAAGCTGAAACAACCAGTGGATGACGAACATTTTTTCTCACAGCCAGAATCTCCTTTGAATCTAGTAAATCCATTTTTATCCTCTTTTGATTTGCAAGAAAATTTCTTTAGAGGCCCTAGTTTTGAAACACGTTTTAAAAACTCCATTGCTACAAAATAGTTTGTGTATGAAAAATCTTTGGATCTCTTTTATCTAAAACACTCTGTTTTGGAAAAACTTTTCACTGAGTGCAACATTTTTTCTATGCTGCTTCCTCCTACTATTGCTTATCCTCGGTTAGTCCAACAATTTTACACCAATCTTGAATGTAATGGGGACTGTTTTACCACATTTGTCAAGGGTAAGTCCTTATTTTTTACCAGTATTGATTTTGGAAGTATTCTTGGTATTTCTTCTACTGGACCATGTCCTTTCATTCTCAAAGGAGCTGCTAACATTCCTTTTCATCCTTTGGAACAACTCCATATAGTTATGAATGATTATTCTATTTCATCTCTGCCTCTTCCAAAAAGCGTGAGTGTGTGTCCCTCTCGCATGTGTATTACATAAGTTGAGTGCGGTATAATCTGTTTCCACGTCTTGGTGGTGGAGCCGATTTTACTTATCAGGATTTGGTTGTTGTGGCTATGATTCTCAAAGGAAAGGTTTTTAATTTTTCTCAAATGATGTTATCTCATATGAAAAGTTGCATTCGTCAAAGCAAGAAATGTCTTCTTTACAGCAAATTTTTGACAAAACTTTTTCAACATTTTAAGATCTCTTTTGATGATGAAATTTCTGTCACAAATCATGAGCTTATTGACACTGCCAATTTAAAAAAATCTCATAATACTTTCCATGCTGATGAATTCGTCCGTCTTCTCCCTGATCCTCCTATAACTTCTCCTCCTCCTATTTCTCATACTCCTGATTCATCTTCCTCTTCTTTGCCAAATTCCAATGGGTCTGATGTTATGAATGTTTTGACTGAAATTTTACAAAATCAAAATTCTGTGAAAGCTGAGTTGGTCGAAATAAGAAATCGTCTTGTGTGTCTTGAGAAAGGGAAGATACCGATGGATGCTCCAGAGATCAATAAATTATATCATCGGGTTGAAGATGAATTTATTGATCTTCAGGCGGGTTTTGAGATTCAGACGATGGCCATGGTTGAAGCACTCCAACGAAAATTTAATCGGAACACATGTCAGTTAAGTCAAGAGGTAAAATTTGTAAGTTATCAATTCGGGGAGCTTGCAGATTTTATGGCCACCAGGTTCAATGATATTGGCCAAAGGTTTCATGTTCCAACAATGTATTCTCCAATTCCCGAATGGCCAATGAACAATTGGATGGCTGAATACAAGGGTGACTTTCTGGATATGGAGCTTCCTCCTGCAACCTTTATTCCTCGACCACCTCAATTTGCAAACGATTACACCTTGGAAGAGCGTTTACATCGCCTTCATCATCGACCATACTTTACCACTCGTGCAGAACAGCGGGCCAATCTCGAAGATATTGATTGATTGAGGTCTTCTCTTTTTGCATGATGACAAAGGGGGAGAGTTTCTTGAGAAATCTGTTTTAATTTTTCTGTTTTAAGACTCTGGTTTCACTTGATTTGGTTTTTGGTAGGCATGGTTACCTGGATGTTAAGACTATTGGTGATTTTGTGATTCTGTTTTGATGCATGTTTAAAACTGATTTTGATGCATGCATATTAAGACTTGATGTTTTTTATTTTACTTTGTTAAAATTATGATCTATGAAATTACATTCGGTATAGTATGATACTAACATACAGGTTTTACAAAATTTCAAAATTTTCCTGAAATATGCATGAATTTAGGGGGAGTTTCATTTATATATATTGTTATCATCAAAAAGGGGGAGAATGTTGATTATATCACGTTCTAGCCTTATGTTTTGATGATGACTTGCTCGTTGGTACTAAATTGTGTATTGTGGATTTCAGGAAACTATTTCAAGAAGTGTTTGATGGATTACTCAAGAAGTTTGAAGAATTTTTGAGTCTTAAGGAAAATATGTAAGTTCATTGCAAATATTTAATTTTTCAATTCAAGGCTCTAGGACATTTTATGTGTGCATTAATTAATATTTTGTGCATGTCCCAAATATGTTATTCACTGCTATTTGCTATCAAGAGAAATGTTAGCATGCACGCGTAGGAGTTCTGTTCAAGTGATACACGTATTAATGCATTGTGATCTTCTTTCCATTTATTACAGATTGGTTATATATTAGAAAGGAAGTATAATATATATGGTGGTAGTGGATCTTGATTACAAGTCTAAAAGCTGTATATATATTGGAAATTGATAGTAATGATTATCTTGGGAAGATGCATGTTGCCATTAATTACGGAACTAACATTTTCTAAGGAGTCTAGTATTAATAAAGTTCTGTGCCAGTAGGAGATAGTCAGTTACTTTATTAAGGCGGCAGTTATGATTATGGGCTACATGTTTTACACGAAACTTATTATCTTTTTGGCTTATCTTTGACATAGTCTATATTTTTTGTTTCCAACAGTAACAATATTATAGCTTATCTTTGGGATTTTTATTGGCAACGTTATTATTGTTACAACGAAAATGTGTTGTATGAGAAACGGTAATATATTGGGCTATAAAAACAGCTGAGAACAGTGATCATTTACAACACTTGAATTAATATTTTTACACCTCATATACTTTGAAAGCTATTCTATTCTTGGTGCAAATTTTGAGCTGCTGATTCATTGATTTTAGTCAATTTTCGTGGGCATTATATTGGTAATATCTTTTACTATTTCTATTTGATCATTGCATTCATTAGTTGAGCCTTGCATTGTTAAATTTCTTATTTGCTTTGATCATTAGACCTTTATCATTGTAATCTTAAATTTGTTTTTAGACTAAGTGTTTGTCTAAGGGATTTAATCCAGGTGGATTAAGGTTTGTTTACAAACAGGTTCAAGGAAGCATAGGTGCTTAAGGAGTGCATTGGTTCACAAGGAGAAAGAGTGTTCAAGGAGCAAGAATCTGTATTGTAACAAGTCTTTTAAAGAAATAAAAGAGAGTCTCCAATACTAGTTGGTATTGGACGTGGAGTAGGCTATTATTATAGAGGGTAATAGTCGAACCACGTAAAAATCTTGGTGTTATTTTTTATTACTTGATTTAACTTAATTTCATTCAAGTTTATTGGTTTGTTATATAAAATGTAATCGTGAGAATTTTTGGTTATCATTAAATATTTTATTTACAAAAACACCAAGATATTTTCTTAAACAAAAATTCAATTCGGTAGACCATATTCTTTCTTAGCAAGTTGCATTCATTAATTTAGTTGACTGCATTCAATAACTTAGTTTAAATTTTTTAATTGGTCATAGTTTGTATCCACACTTATTCAACCCCCCTTCTTAGTGTGCCTTATCTGAATTTCATTTGGTATCAGAGCTTGGCTCTACTTACTTGGTCTTAAAGGTGACTTGCAGGGAAAGATTTTGACATGACACAGTTCAGAAACAACAATCAAGAAGGTCAATCAACCAATAGACCTCCACTGCTACATGGAACAGAAAACTACAACTTTTGGAAATTCCGAATGAGGATCTACCTTAAAAGAGATCCTTGGGAATGGTGGGTTGTGGAGAATGGACCAGTTATTCTAAGGAAAGACGGCGGTACTCAAAAGACTTTGCTAGAGATGGATTCAACTAAAACCTTCATGGTTTCCTATGACTCAAGGGCGATGAATACTCTACTAAGCGACATGGTGCAATCTGAGATTGACAAAGTATCCTCATGCAACATAGCTAAGGAAATTTGGGATACTCTAGTTGTAACACCCCCTTTCCAAAATAGAAAGAGAGGTTACTAAAAACATAACACTGATGAATTTAATAGCAAGGCTCAAAGCCACAAAAGATTAGTCTTAATAACTGATAAATACCACAAGTCAACCATAATAATTCTCAAACTGTCTCAACCACAAGCTAAAATAATTATTACAATTCCAAGTGAACTAACACATCAAGTCTAAACAAAATATTTCTAAATCATTGGAATGAATGGAGCTCTCATCACACTTGCCCTTGATTCCCCTGATTACCTGCCGGAAGAAAACACAGCATGAGCCAAATGCCCAGTACGGATATAGAATACAAATAATGAACAAAAATAACTAACTCAATTAAACGAAATGAAACGAACGAAACGAACTGAAATGAGACGAAACGAACAAAACTGACACAACTAAATAATAAATTTGAATCAAATGGTCGGGTGTTATTTCATCACCGAGCTCGTAACAAAATGCGAAATATACCTTGCCACACACAGTAAGTCAAATAATGCCACACAGTAAATCAAAATAATGCCACACAGGCATAACATACATCGGACCGGCCGGATCCAGATGCATACTAATCGGAAGGCGTGTTTGGCACAAACATCACCAATCCGCATGAGCGAGCGAGCAAAATCTAGGGTCGACCCATACGCCTCCCACAACAAAACACCAAATGGCCAACTCCAACCGGAACACAAAACGGAGACGCCGTGGACTGATCACACCGCCACGGAAGGTGTCATGCCTCGGTGCCAAGAGGACATGCCTGTGGTACCCCCACAAGTGGTTATAGCTCAGGTATACCCTACGGTATTCTAACAAAATATAATGTCACAACACATGCGACAAAATATCAACACAAAGGGGTTCTAACGTGTACATGTTAAATCGAACGAAACATCAACACAAGTCTCTATAATATACTAACATGTACATCACTACGAAAATCGAAATAAATATGATAAACGAGTTCAAAGAGTACAAGTTATGATATTCTAAAGACTCAAGATAAATTGTCATATGAACTTCACTAAGATCAAGGTATCGAGACAATATATGAAATCAAAACGAGAAGCAAAACGTTTAGACTCAAGATAAATTGTCATATGAACTTCACTAACATCAAGGTATCGAGACAATATATGAAATCAAAACGAGAAGCAAAACGAACAAACTAAAATTAAAGAGTATCGCTGAATAAGTACGGAATCCGTACCTGGAATCGATAATGCAATACCCAAAATTATTATCCCAATACAGTTCTTTAAATTCTTTCCGTCCGATCTAATAATAAAATAAGATTTTATTACAATATTGTATATGTTGTTTAAGGTTTCATGCTTGTATTTACTATTGTCCTGCTTAGTAACGCTTTGTTCTTTCATTTGGCTTGGTTGTTAGTCTTTTGTTGTCCATTTTGGGGGTTGTCCCGTGTGGTTCTATCAAAAGCTTCTGGGGTATGCCCTTATCGATTGTATTATCTCTTCTTTTTCTATATACAAACAAACTTAGCGAAAAAAAAAGATTTTATTACAAATCTAACCATTAACAACATAATACTGTTAAATTTATTAAATAAAATTTATAAATTTTAACGGAAGAATTAATTAGTTTCACATTACAGTTAATTTCCTAAGTACTAAATTATTATATATATATATATATATATACCAATGTTCCTAATCCTAGCACTAGCAGAGTGATAAAAAGCCCAAATTCGTTGCTTATGATATATGATACGCATATTGATTAATTAAAAGCAACTCTAATTCCAATTCATACACTTATATGATAATAATTTTTTTAAAAAAATAAATAAATAAATAAAATACCGAACATGTGATTCCTATCAAATGACTGAGTTTTACCTTGTATCAATTAAAGAACTAAATCAGTTCAGTGTATTCAACATAATGCAAAGCTACTACAATTGTATTATTAATTTACTAACATACCTGATCAAAAGAAAAAAAAATCTGAGATTCTCTTCCTTCTTTTTGCTGCGCAGCCGTTAGCTTCTCTCTCTCTCTTTTTCTTTTTCAATTCGTATCAGGCTTGCTCATATGATTAGGTTTAGTATTTATTTATTAATATATCTTATTTACTTTCCTATTTTTAATAGGATTTATTATTACCCACATATAAATTGAACTAAATTAGTTTTTAAGGCCCAAATTTTAAAATTTTAATTTATCCATCATTTATTAATATTTACTAGCCCATATAAATTAAATGACTATTTCACCCAAAATAAATGACAGTCCAATTAATATGGTTTAAACAAAGTAATTTTATTATTATTATTATTATTATTTTCGGGTATTACATCACCTACCCCTTAAAAAGGATTCCGTCCCCGGAATCAAAAGAATGGAACGTACCTAATTTTCAAAGAGATGCGGATACTCTGTTCGAATAGACTCCTCCATCTCCCATGTGGCTTCCCGCTCTGAATGATTTCTCCACAAAACCTTAACAAACGGAATAGTCTTCCTCCTCATAATTCGCTCTTGACGATCCAAAATCGCCTCGGCTTGCTCCTCACAAGTAAGATCCTCTCGAATCTTATCAAACGGATATTGCACCACGTGCAAAGGATGATAATGATAACTTCTCAAAACCGACACATGGAACACATTGTGCACATGAGCTAACTGTGGAGGCAAAGCTAACCTGTATGCAACCTCACCAACCCTCTCCAGAATCTCAAATGGACCAATATAACGCGGACTAAGTTTCCCTTTCAACCCAAATCGCCGAATACCCTTCCAAGGAGAAACTTTTAGAAACACATGCTCACCAGGTTCAAACTCTAAAGTCCTCCTATGCTTATCAGCATAACACTTCTGTCGTGATCGAGCCGACTTCAATTTCTCCTTAGCCACCGCTACCTTCTCCGTAGTGATTTGAACTAACTCAGGCCCTTCTATGGCCGTTTCGCCAACCTCATCCCAACAAGTCGGTACCCGACACTTCCTACCATACAATGCCTCAAATGGGGCCATTCCAATACTTGCATGCCAACTGTTGTTGTAAGCAAACTCAACTAGGCTCAAGTAATCATCCCAATTACACGACCATTCAAGTGCACAAGATCTCAACATGTCCTCTAATGTCTGAATAGTCTGCTCGGATTGCCCATCAGTTTGCGGATGGAAAGAAGTACTGAAGTTGAGCCGAGTGCCCCAAGCTCGTTGAAACCCTTTCCAAAACCCTGAAGTGAACCGTGGGTCCCGATCTGAAACAATGGACACCGGAGTACCATGAAGTCTAACAATCTCCTGCTGAAAGATTTGTGCCAACCTATCCACCGAGTAACCCTCACGGATAGCCAAAAAGTGTGCCGATTTGGTCAACCGGTCCACCACTACCCATATGGCATCATTCTTCCTGAAATTCTTCGGCAAACCAGTCACAAAATCCATCGTGATATCCTCCCACTTCCACACTGGAATGTCTAACTGTTGCAGCAAACCACTAGCTCGTTGATGTTCTATCTTCACTTGTTGACAAGTGAGGCACTTCCCAACATATTCAGCCACGTCTCGTTTCATCCCATTCCACCAAAAATTCTTCTTCAAATCTCTATACATCTTCGTAGAACCTGGATGAGTAGAAAATGGCGAACTATGAGCCTCAGCCAGCACCGCCTCCCGAATGATTGGATCTGAAGGTACACACAACCGCTCACCCAACCAAATCACACCATGGTCATCAACACGAAACTCGGGCTGCTTGCCCTCCTCTAGATTTTGCGTCATACTCCACAACTCCCCATCTTCTTTTTGAGCTTCTTTGACCCGCGAGATAAGAGAGGGCTCCACTCATACACCCAAATGTCCATCCAGACCTCGTCTGAACAATTCCATCTCGGTAGCTCCATATCCGAAATAAAATTGAGGTTGTGTAATAAGTACGCTACACTCCACGAACTCTTTTCTATAAGAGCATCTGCAACCACATTTGCCTTCCCCGGGTGATACTGAATCCTCGCGTCATAATCTTTTAGAAGCTCCAACCAACGCCTTTGCCTCATATTGAGCTCCTTCTGAGTGAAAATATATTTAAGACTTTTGTGATCGGTGAAGATATCACAAGTCTCTCCATACAAATAATGCCTCCAAATCTTTAGGGCAAAGATCACGGCTGCCAACTCCAAATCATGTGTGGGGTAATTCACCTCGTAAGGTTTAAGCTGCCTAGAAGCATAAGCAATCACCTTACCGTGTTGCATCAAAACACACCCCAAGCCCTTCTTAGAAGCATCACTATAAATCTGATAGCCTCCTGTCCCCAACGGCAATGCAAGTATAGGAGCTGACACAAGTCGTTTCTTCAACTCCTCGAAACTCTTCTCCCGCTCCTCATTCCACATAAACTTCACACCCTTTCTCAACAACTGGGTCAATGGTAAGGCAAGCAAGGAAAACCCTTCCACAAATCGCTTTATAGTACCTGCCCAAACCCAAGAAACTCCTAATCTACATCCTTTCGTAGTAGGTCTCGGCCATTTGGTGATAGCCTCAACCTTCGCAGATCCACCTTAATGCCTTCAGCCGAAACAACGTGGCCCAAAAATGCAACTCGCTCAACCGTAACTCGCATTTAGAGAATTTAGCATACAACTTCTCTTTACGCAAAATCCCCAACACCGCGTGCGAAGATGCTCCTCATACTCTTCCTTAGACTTGGAGTAAACCAAAATGTCATCAATAAAGACAATGACAAATTGGTCCAGGTACTCCCTGAACACCCGATTCATCAAATCCATAAACACTGCTGGAGCGTTAGTCACACCGAATGGCATCACCAGAAACTCATAATGCCCATATCGAGTCTGAAAAAGCGTCTTAGGGATATCCTCATCCCTCACCTCAACTGATGATAGCAGACCTCAAGTCTATCTTTGAAAAATACTTCGCCCCCTGAAGTTGGTCAAACAAGTCATCAATCCTCGGCAATGGATACCGATTCCTGATGGTGATCTTGTTCAACTCTCTGTAGTTTATACACAGCCTCATAGACCCATCCTTCTTCTTCACAAACAAGAATGGAGCACCCCACGGTGAAACACTTGGGCGAATTACACCACGATCTAACAGTTCCTGCAACTACTCCTTCAACTCCTGCAACTCCAACGGTGCCATCCGATATGGCGCCTTAGAGATAGGCTCTGCACCAGGAACAAACTCAATAGCAAACTCCACTTCCCGCTGCGGTGGCAACCCTGACAACACCTCAGGAAACACATCAGAATAGTCACGAACAATTGGAACATCTTCAATACGGGACTCACCCTTAGAGGTATCCTTCACAAACGCCAAATACCCCTCACAACCCTTTGCTACCAACTTCCCAAATTTGAAAAGTCGAAATCAACTTCAACACCCTACTCGGCTGTGAACCTTGAAACACGAACTCTAGAGACTTCACATCTCCAAATATAACCTTCTTCGCCTGACAATCGATAGTGGCCTGGTGCTTATCCAACTAGTCCATCCCAAGAATGACATCAAAATCGTGCATATTCATCGGAAGAAGATTAGCCCTTCGAACCTTATCCCCAAAACTGATCGGACACCCTCGATACAAATCAGAAATAACAACAGAAGTCCCCATCGGGGTAGCAATAGACATAACAGAATCCAAAGACTGAGATGGCACACCCAGGTGCCGGACAAAAGACTGAGCAACAACGGAATGAGTAGAACCCGTATCAAATAAAATCAAAGCCTCGCGATTGCCAACTAAAAGCGTGCGAAAGCGATTACACTGTGCACTGCCACTTTATACGTCAAAGCAAACACTCGACCACCCTGACGTTGATCTCCATTGCTACCATTATCACCACCTCCACCATTACCACGTGTCCCGGCACAATCCCTAGCAATATGACCCATCTGTCCACAAGAAGCATGCACAGGTGAGTCGTGTGCCTTTGCCTCCCCGGATGATTTGCCCCCTACAAGTAGCACAAGGAGCTATCGAATTAGATTCGGGTTACCCCACCACCGTCTGGATAACGACCTGATTTTGCCCTCGCGACGATTATTCCCTAACGGACGATTACATCCATACCAAGGTAAATTGAAGTGACGATTTTGCCCTCGCCGAGGCATCTACCGATAGCCCTCGTTTCGATTCATGCACGCCATCGCCCTCGCTTGCTGCCACCACGATTCTGTTCAACTGCCACCTTGACTTCTTCCATGCTTTGAATCAAGCTTGACCCTACTTGGTCATCTCTGTCCCTCTTCGACTCCCCTCGGTTTAGAAGATGAAAATTTCGCCGCTCCATCTCAATATTTTTGGTTGCATTAGCCACTGCCGACACATTTGCAAACTTGGTATTAATGAGATGTTGCCGATACCTATAATGAATCCGTCACTTAAATTTCTCTGCCTGTTCTGCTGCGGTCCCTACTGACGATTCTGTCCATACCAAGGTAGCTGAAGCTGACGATTTTGCCCCTGCTGAGGCATCTGCTGATAGCCCCTGTTCTGATTCTGGCCACGCCACTGCCCCTGCTGGCCACCACGATTCCTGTTCAACTGGCCACCTTGACTTCTTCCATGCTGAACTGAAGCTTGACCCTGCTGGTCATCTCTGTCCCTCTTTCGACTCCCCTCCGGTTTAGAAGACCGAAAATCCTGTCGCTCCATCTCAATATTTTTGGCTGCATTAGCCACTGCCGACACATTTGCAAACTTGGTATTAATGAGATGTTGCCGATACCTATAATGAATCCGTCACTTAAATTTCTCTGCCTGTTCTGCTGCGGTCCCTGCTGAGGCTCCCGCAAAGCCTGCCAACCTGGTGAACCGCGTCATAAAATCTATGATGGACTCGTCATCTTTTTGCCGAATAGACAAATAGTCTCTAGCATAGGCCTCTTTATCAGCAGCTGGGAAGTACTGCTGATAGAAGACCTCACAAAACTCCGCCCAACTAAGTGTCTCAACATAGCCATCACCCTTTGTCGTTTTCAACGCTTTCCACCACCTCTGTGCATCCCTTTCGACTTAAACCGCAAGCAATACTCTCGATTATCCGAGCACCCCAATACATCAAAAATCTTCTCTAGGTGAGCAATCCAATTCTCTGCATCAATTGGAGTTGGAGTCGAATCAAGGATCGTGGTTTCGCTTCGAAACCTTTCCAACCACACGTCGCATTGGAACCCCCTGCGACCACGACCATCTACATTCCCTTCCTCAACGTTTGTCATGGACCATTATTTCTGGGTTCTCCTGCTTAGGAATTTCGGTGGTGGTGGTCACGATTGCATTGCTTAACTGACTGTGCCACCAATCGAGTTAAAGCACAGTTCATTTGCTGATTCACCAAGGTAGCCAATTGAGCATTAATCGATCATTAGAAACGCTTTCGTTGGACCGAACCTTCACCTCTTCCCTATTGTTACCTCGCCTCCCAATAACTCTAGTTGATCTTCGAGCCATCTAAGAAAGAGATCACGAATATAAACAAAGCAGATTAGAGACAAATTCGAATATAGCTGATATGATAGCTGAACAGAAAATCAAACAGAACCAAAAACCTAACCCATAAGTCTACCCATAACTCACAGGTCAAACCTAAATAGGTTTTCTACAAGAAAGAACCTAAGCTTTGATACCAACTCTGTAACACCCCCTTTCCAAAATAGAAAGAGAGGTTACTAAAAACATAACAACACTGATGAATTTAATAGCAAGGCTCAAAGCCACAAAAGATTAGTCTTAATAACTGATAAATACCACAAGTCAACCATAATAATTCTCAAACTGTCTCAACCACAAGCTAAAATAATTATTACAATTCCAAGTGAACTAACACATCAAGTCTAAACAGAATATTTCTAAATCATTGGAATGAATGGAGCTCTCATCACACTTGCCCTTGATTCCCCTGATTACCTGCCGGAAGAAAACACAGCATGAGCCAAATGCCCAGTACGGATATAGAATACAAATAATGAACTAAAATAACTAACTCAATTAAACGAAATGAAACGAACGAAACGAACTGAAATGAGACGAAACGAACAAAACTGAGACAACTAAATAATAGGCTGAATCAAATGGCTGGGTGTTATTTCATACCAAGCTCAGAACAAAACAGAAATATACTTTGCCACACAGGCAAGTCAAATAATGCCACACAGGCAAATCAAAATAATGCCACACAGGCATAACATACATCGGACCGGCCTTCACCTCTTCCCCTATTGTTACCTCGCCTCCCAACAACTCTAGTTGATCTTCGAGCCATCTAAGAAAGAGATCACGAATATAAACAAAGCAGATTAGAGACAAATTCAAATATAGCTGATATGATAGCTGAACAAAAAATCAAACAGAACCAAAAACCTAACCTAGAAGTCTACCCATAACTCACAGGTCAAACCTAAATAGGTTTTCTACAAGAAAGAACCTAAGCTTTGATACCAACTCTGTAACACCCCCTTTCCAAAATAGAAAGAGAGGTTACTAAAAACATAACAACACTGATGAATTTAATAGCAAGGCTCAAAGCCACAAAAGATTAGTCTTAATAACTGATAAATACCACAAGTCAACCATAATAATTCTCAAACTGTCTCAACCACAAGCTAAAATAATTATTACAATTCCAAGTGAACTAACACATCAAGTCTAAATAGAATATTTCTAAATCATTGGAATGAATGGAGCTCTCATCACACTTGCCCTTGATTCCCCTGATTACCTGCCGGAAGAAAACACAGCATGAGCCAAATGCCCAGTACGGATATAGAATACAAATAATGAACTAAAATAACTAACTCAATTAAACGAAATGAAACGAACGAAACGAACTGAAATGAGACGAAACGAACAAAACTGAGACAACTAAATAATAGGCTGAATCAAATGGCTGGGTGTTATTTCATACCAAGCTCAGAACAAAACAGAAATATACCTTGCCACTTAGGCAAGTCAAATAATGCCACACAGGCAAATCAAAATAATGCCACACAGGCATAACATACATCGGACCGGCCGGATCCAGATGCATGCAAATCGGAAGGCGTGTTTGGCACAAACATCACCAATCTGCAGAACCGAACAGAACAGAAATCTAGGGTCGACCCATACGCCTCCCACAACAAAACACCAATTGGCCAACTCCAACCGAGCACACAAAGCGGAGCAGCCGGTGGATCGATCACCACCCACGGAAGGTGTCATGCCTCTCGGTGCCAAGAGGACATGCTGTGGTACCCCCACAAGTGGTTATAGCTCGGTATACCCTACGGTATTCTAACAAAATATAATGTCACAACACATGCGACAAAATATCAACACAAAGGGGTTCTAACGTTATACATGTTAAATCGAGCGAAACATCAACACAAGTCTACATAATATACTAACATGTACATCACTACTGAAAATCGAAATAAATATGATAAACGAGTTCAAAGAGTACAAGTTATGATATTCTAAAGACTCAAGATAAATTGTCATATGAACTTCACTAAGATCAAGGTATCGAGACAATATACTGAAATCAAAGCGAGAAGCAAAAGCGAACAAACTAAAATTAAAGAGTATCATTTGAATAAGTACTGGAATCCGTTACTGAATCGATAATGCGATACCCAAAATTATTATCCCAATACAGTTCTTTAAATTCTTTCCGTCTCATCTAATAATAAAATAAGATTTTATTACAAATCTAACCATTAACAACATAATCTTTATTAAATTTATTAAATAAAATTTATAAATTTTAACGGAAGAATTAATTAGTTTCACATTACGCTTAATTTCCTAAGTACTAAATTATTATATATATATATATATATATATATATATATATATATACCAATGTTCCTAATCCTAGCACTAGCAGAGTGATAAATAGCCCAAATTCGTTGCTTATGATATATGATATGCATATTGATTAATTAAAAGCAACTCTAATTCCAATTCATACACTTATATGATAATAATTTTTTTAAAAAAATAAATAAATAAATAAAATACCGAACATGTGATTCCTATCAAATGACTGAGTTTTACCTTGTATCAATTGAAGAACTAAATCAGTTCAGTGTATTCAACATAATGCAAAGCTACTACAATTGTATTATTAATTTACTAACATACCTGATCAAAAGAAAAAAAAAATTATGAGATTCTCTTCCTTCTTTTTTTTTGCATGTTAGCTTCTCTCTCTCTCTCTTTTCTTTTTCAATTCGTATCAGGCTTGCTCATATGATTAGGTTTAGTATTTATTTATTTATTAATATATCTTATTTACTTTCCTATTTTTAATAGGATTTATTATTACCCACATATAAATTGAACTAAATTAGTTTTTAAGGCCCAAATTTTAAAATTTTAATTTATCCATCATTTATTAATATTTACTAGCCCATATAAATTAAATGACTATTTGACCCAAAATAAATGACAGTCCAATTAATATGGTTTAAACAAAGTAATTTTATTATTATTATTATTATTATTATTATTATTATTATTTTCGGGTATTACACTAGTGGTGAGTTATGAAGGAACATCCAAAGTTCGAGAAGTTAAGCTAAGCATGCTTATGCATGACTATGAGATGTTCAAACTTGAGAAAGATGAAACTGTAAAGATGGCTCAAGCAAGGTTCCTTGTTCTTCTGAACTCTTTAAAGTTACTAGACAAATCTATTCCACAAAGTTAGATTAATCGTAAGTTACTTCAGGCTATGCCCAAGAGGTTTGCTTCTAAGATTACTACTCTTCAAGATTCCTCTACTATATCTACTATGGATACTCTAACTCTTTTTGGTGAACTTGAGGAATATGAACATCAGTTAAAGAGGTATGACGATGAGGAGGAAACTCCTCGTAGGAAGGTTTTAGCTCTTAATGCAGGAAATGAAGAAGAGCTTGATGATGATTCTGACGAAGAGATAGCTATGATGTCACGGAGACTCAAAGGACTTCTACAAAGAAAGAATAGACGAAAGAATATCTTTAACTCAAATAAAGGCAAAGGAAAGCAAACTAAGGAAACGTGTTTTGAATGTGGACGTCCAGGGCACTTCAAAAAGGACTGCTTTCAACTAAAGAATAAAGGAAAAACAGGCTTCAAGGACAACAAGAAAAACAAGCAATTTGGTCACTGGAGTGATGAAGAAGAATCAAAGTTGAGGTCGACGCCAAGGATGAGATAGCTCAAGTATGCTTCATGGGAATAGAAGGTGAATCAAATGAGGTATCTATTTTTCAAATTATTTCTTTGAAACAAGAAAATTAGAAATTGAAAGAAAAGAATGCATATTTGAAAGACTTAGTTAACACATTAATGGGTGAAGTAGAATCTTTGATAGATGAAAAGAAAAATATTGAAAAGGAATCTATATGTAAAGAAGAAAAAGTTTTGATTGCTAAAAATGATTTTCTTGAGAATTATAACAAAGTTCTTTTTAACAAAGTGACATACTTGAACAATGAAGTTGAAAAATTGACAAATGAATTGAAAATGCGAGATGTATGTATTGATGCTTTTGGTAATGAATCCCAGTCAAAACCCATTCATACTAATGAACTTCAAAAGGAAGTAGACTCATTAAAAACATCTCTTGCTAGATTCGTTCAAGGAGAAGATAATCTAACTATCATGTTAGGAAAACAAAAACCTAGTTTTGATAGACAAGGAATAGGTTATAATTCTACTCATAAAACCGGTAATGTGAATATGCTTAGATCCAAGTCGCGTTTCAAATTGAATTATTGTTCTCCTTTCACAACATGCAAAAACTGTGGTATTAAAGGTCACTTTGACATAAATTGTTTTAAGAAAAATAAGATTAAAAAAGTATGGGTTAAAAATGTTGATTTACTTGTAACTAACCCTAAAGGACCCAAGAAGATATGGGTACCAAAAAGATAAATCAATTTTTCTTGACAGGTATGTCTCAAGGCGAAGGTTCCATCTCAAAAATGGATTCTTGATAGTGGATGCTCTCATCATATGACCGGTGACAAATCAAAGTTTGTGGAACTAAAAATCAAGAAGAAAAATGGAACGGTTACATTTGGAGATAACCGAACTTGTGAGATTGTTGGAAAAGGTAAAATTGGTAATGGTAAGGTTAACATCGATAATGTCCATCTTGTTAACAGTCTTGAATTTAATCTTATTAGTATAAGTCAATTAATGGACAATGGTCACCAAGTCAGTTTTGATAAAGAAAAATGCATTATTTCTCATGGTACTAACAATGTTTCTCTAGTTGCACAAAGGGAAGGAAATATATATACTATTGACTTTGAGGAACAGGATAAAGAATTATGTCTTGCCTCGGTGCAAGATGAGGCTTATCTATGGCATAAAAGGATGGGACACGTTCACATGGATTTAATCAAGAAGTTGTCATCTAAAAACCTGGTCAAAGGATTGCCGAAGATAAAATTCGAAAAGAAAGGAGTATGTGTTCCTTGCTAAATGTCTACTTAACTTAAATAATACCTCAGCGCGAAAAATATCCAAAGCGAACCCATTGAAGCAGCTGATCACAGCTTGTTGGATGTCTAGCCCAAAGTTATCTAGAGCCCTCATTGTTGAGAGCAGCGAGACACGGCTTATGACCACGAACATATGGATATTTATAGCTCTTCCTTCTCTTAGCCTTACTTCAACCTACAATCACGGAGAATGGGAAATGCATCAAATGCAAAATCTCTTTGATATTAAAACTCCTCGATGGGATAAAAGTCTTGGTTGACTTTTTACGCATCACTAAGAAAGAGGATAAAATGATAAAATTATTCATATTTAAATTATCATTTTAATTGCCTAGTTTTTTACATGACTAGTGATGTTCCATAAATATACACGAGAGAATAAAAATATGACAATTAATACTAAAGGGTATTATAAGCAAATTATTGTAAAAATAAATTATTTAAGTTAAGTAGACATTTAACTTGGGACTACTTAAAATAGTAATAAGGACTTTTATACTTTTATCACTTTATTTAATTTATTTATTTCCATTAAATTAAACAATTTATTTAGCTTAATTATTTTCTTAAATATTAAGCAATTGATTTAATTTAATTATTTTCTCAAATTAAATCCTTCAAATAAAATTATCATTATTCATTTCAATTAACATTAATTAATTTAGTTACTAAATTAATTTACCACAACTCATCGATTATTTATTTTTCTTAATAAATAAATTATTTAAACTATTTATTTAATTCAATAAATATTTAAATTAAATTACAAATTTTTCGATCGTGAGTAGGATAATTCCTCTCATATTCTTTGAGTTGTCATGAGGCATAGGCCATGACTTTCCCATGTTGCATGAGAACACATCCTAAACCTTTGCCTAAAGCATCCCTGTATATGACAAATCCCTCCGAACTAGATGGTATTGTCAGAACAGGTGCTGAAACGAGTCTCCACTTGAGTTCTTGAGAACTCTTCTCACATTCCTCACTCCAACTGAATTTTGTTTCTTTTCGAGTCAGCTGAGTTAATGGAGTAGTAATTTGAGAAAATCTTTCCACGAATCTCCGATAATAACCATTAAACCCGAGCTCTACGTCTTTGATCATTTGACTAAGATTGCTCCCGACTTTGTATTGCTTGATCTTTCTTTGGGTCAATGAGATATTCCGTGATTTGATATCACGTGCCCAAGGAATGCTGCTTCCCCATGCCAGAACTCGCATTTCTTCAACTTGGTGTATATCTTGTTTTTACGAAACTTTTGGAGTATCAGCCTCAAGTGTTATTCATGATCTTCAAGGATTTTGGAGTATATGAGGATGTCATTAATAAAGACAACCACGAAATGATCCAAATATTCCTTGAATACTCGGTTCATCATATCCATGAAGGCGGCATGAGCGTTAGTAAATCCAAAAGACATGACTAGGAATTCATAATGCCCGTACCGAGTTTTGAAAGCAGTCTTTGGAATGTCATTAGTTTTAATCTTTAACTGATGATATCCGAAACGAAGATCGATCTTTGAAAAGAATTTAGCGCCTTGTAACTGGTCAAACAGGTCATCAATGCGTGGCAACGGGTACCTATTTTTAATGGTGACATGATTCAACTTCCGATAGTCAATACAAAGTTGCATACTTCCATCTTTCTTCTTTACGAATAGAACAGGAGCACCCCAAGGAGACGAACTAGGTTGAATGAAATCGATGTCTAACAATTCTTGCAGTTGGGTTTTTAACTCCTGAAGTTTAATAGGAGCCATTCGATATGGGGCTTTAGAAATGGGTTTTGTACCGGGTTCAAGGTCAATACCAAACTCGATTTCATGCTCTGAGGGTAGGCCAGAAAGTTCTTCAGGGAATACATCAGGAAATTTATTAATAATAAGAATATCATTCAAATCTGATATATTTTTGTTTAAATCTGTGACATGAGCTAAGAAAGCTTGACATCCATTTTTCAATAAATGAATAACTTTATGGTTTGATATGACAGTGATTGACTTTAGTGGTTTGGTTGCTTGAATTCACATAATAGGTTGGTTAGGAATATGAAAGCTAACAACCTTATGAAAATAATCATTTTTTGCATGCTGAGTGGTTAACTAATCAATCCCTAAAATCACATCAAATGCAAGTATTTTCAAAGAGATAAGATCGACAGGTAACATGCGGTTGTCGATTTGAATCAAACAAGACTTATAAATAGTGGATATAATGAAGGTTTCTCCTAACAGAGTTTCAATAGATAAGTTAAAGTCTAATTTCTCTGGAGTTAAATTTAAACGTTGAGCGCAAGTAGGAGAAATAAAAGAATGGGTAGTATCGGTATCAAATAAGGTATAGACTTCGCAATAGTTTATGATTATCTTAACCATGATAACTTCGTTCGGGTTCCTCGCTTTTTGGAAGGTCACAAAAAACACTCTCCCTTGAACTACCAGCTTTGTCTTGTCTGGGACGACCTTTGGTGCCTCCATCTCAGCTGGACTTGACTTCGATGCATGACAAAATCGGGCTAGGTGACCTTCTCTTCCATAATTGTAACACGCTTTGGACTGCATCGTGCAGTTTGGACTGATGTGTCCCTCCCCTCCGCATTTGTAGCATACGAACGGTGGTCGTTCTCCTTCCTTAAAATGGTTGTTGTTGACGTCTTTCCATCATATTTTAATTTCCTCTTTTTGAAATTTCCACTCCTATTGTCTTGTCCATGATTACCACTGATGTGGTTACCATTTATGGCATTTGATTCCCTCCACGTTTGTTGTCAACGCTTCGATGATTGCTACAACTAGTATTATCATTTTATCAGCTGTTTTTTCTTGGTTGAGTTGACTCATTATCGCGCTCCAATAACTGAGCCTTATTAACAACATCTGAATACAAGCAAAGTTTGTGAGGAATAAGGTATTGACGTATCTCAGGTTTCAAACCTCTTAGAAACATCCGCGTTATACCCTCCTCATTATCTATCAAATGGGATGCAAATCGGGATAACTCCGCAAACATAGCCTCGTACTACGACACAGTCATATTATTTTGCTATAGCTTGATGAACTCCACCTCCTTCATGTGACAAATACTTTCCAAAAAGTACTTGTCGTTGAACAGTTCTTGGAACTTCTCCCAAAATATTTTGAGTGCGGTAGGCTGACTACGTTTTACTGATTCCCAATAGTAATCTGCCTCTCCTCTTAACATGAAGGTGGCAAAGGGAACCTATTTCTCCTCGGAGCATCCCAAGACATTAAATATCTTGTTGATCTGCTTTATCCACGTCTCTACCTTGAGTGGTTCTAGCTTTCTCAAAAACTCTGTTGGTCCCATCTCCTTGTACTGCTTAGCAGTGACCATCCGAGAGTTGCCATTGTTTCCACCTGCACTTTAAATAGTAGTTTCTCTCACCTGATGTTGCATGAATTGCATAAAGCCTCTGAAAATCCCATCGTTCATCATTTGGTTGGTGTTGTTGTTTACCTGAGGATTATTGCCTTTCTGATGTGCGTTATCCTGGTTATATATCGTTGGTGACTCAATGGCCTCATGTGCTCCGTTGCTTTTTGGAGGCCATTTTCAAACACTGCCACAAGACAAAGGTTAATTGACATTCCAAATATTATCCCTATACTCTGACCGACCAATTAAATAACAAATAAACTTCGGTAGGTCATACTAGCGAAGGAATTACCCGTCTGTCCCCTCCTAGTTCAAGTCTCATGTCTCATCTAGGGATCATATCCCTAAGCTTTGATACCAACGGTGACACCCCCAAAATAGGTATACATCACCCATTCTGAGTTGCCAAATACTTGGTACAAAAATCAAATACAAACTTCTTTTATACAATACGACAAAACCGTTGCTGAGACTTTTTACACGAATATTGTCTTCTAGAAAATATCCAAACTCAAATGGAGTCCTCGTTACATTTATTATCACACTATTTTGTAGAATAGTGAGGACTACTATAGCCACCTTCTTAGACCATCACTCGGTTCCCCGAATAGTCCCGGAAACGTTCTCATTTCCTGAAGAGAGCAATGAAAGCAAAAGGGTGAGCTCAACTAGCCTAGTAAGAAATATTATGACTAAGATGACCGTCACTACACCAAAAATGGCCTATAGCGAAGGAAATTTTGTGAAGGAATTTATTCCTTCACATGAGGAGTTGTTTAGCGAAGGAACAATGAAGGAAAAAAGTATAGTAATGAATATAGTTATTAGCGAAAAACATCCTTCACAATTTATATTTTTTTCCTCGCAAAATTGGGGCGATAGAAAGATTTTTGTAGCCAATTTATGATAAAAATTTACGAGGAAAAAAATCTATTTAGTGATGGAATTATTACTCACTATATATCATTATTCAATTTTTTTTTTTTTAGAGGATAAAATTGGTGATTATCTTGTTACAAATAATTTTTTTTGAATTAATTGTGATATAAATACCTTAAATTTTTTACAATAGTAAATTTAATTTTAATAACACTTTTAAATAACTTACAATATCAACTATTTATTTTAATAAATTATAAAGTAAATAACTTTACACTATGTTAAACTTTAAAATTTATCCATAAAAGTTTATTTTATAATCATAATTAAATAAAGTTAAATAAAAATAAAATTAAATAATCCAAAAGACTTTAAATTTTATTTTAAGTATATAATATTAATCCAAAAAAATCTTTTGGAGATTAATTTAAAGTAGCTTTATTTTTTGATATTTTATTTAATATTCAGTTAAATAATAATTTGGGAGGGCTTTAATTAAAAAAGACTTTTTGAATTATTTAATTTTATTTTTAATTAGTTCAGTACTAAACCATAAGAAAAAATCAAAAAATCATGACTTTTTCACAATTAAACAGGCCGTCACAATTCCGGTGATGGCCAAGGCCTGTATCGGCCATTACGTGGAGGCCCAAATCCTTTGAAGCAATTGGAAGTGAAGTTCTCACCCTTGCCGACGACGAGAATCACATCAAAAAGCATAATTTTTGGATTTCGTTCGTTTGTGGCTGCTGGAACCTCGGGGAAGCACTCCGACGAATCCGTGAGGGTGTGGCGATGATTCGAACCAAAGGCGAGGCTGAAACTGGGAACATAATCGAAGTCGTTCTCCATGTTCGGTCTGTAATGGGGGATATTAGGGTGTTGAGGAACATGGACGATGACGAGGTTTTCACTTTCGCCAAGAAAATCGCAGCTCCCTATGATTTGGTGATGCAGACAAAGCAGCTGGGGAGGTTTCCGGTGGTGCACTTCACGGCAGGTGGTGGGGTGGCGACGCCAGCGGACGCTGTGCTGATGACTCGGAATGGCCACAATTTCTCGAATTGCGAAACCCTAGGCATCGGACTATCGCTTCTCATCTCGGCAGTTCCGGTAGGATTATAAGTCGCAACAAAACCAACAGTTCATTTCCAAATATACTTAATTATTTTTAATTGTAGGAACAAATATTATTCCTCTAATCTTCAGACTACAGATTTTTTTAGGTAATTTTATTAATTTCCAGACTCATCTTCGGCTCTTCCAATTGGTAATGATAATCTAAGAACAAAGGAATTGGAGGACCAACAAGCTAAAAGGTTGGTTCTCTTGACATTTGAATGTTATCTATTGGCTACACGAAATTTTTATTTATGATAATCTTCTACATTTTCTGGTTTTCTTTTTGATTGCTGACAGTAAAAGTTTCCTTAACCTTTTAATCTCTTGTTTAGACAGGACCTCTACCCAAGGTCCTCTACCACTCGACCAACAAGAATTTGTGATGTCTAAGCAATATGAGAATAACCCTTCTAAGATTTCATCATCGTTATTAAAGTTTTCCTCTTTTATACTACATTCTGCTACAGTTTCATTACCTTCAACTAGTAGAAACAATAAATAATTTTTCACTTTTTCTTCAATAATGAAAAACGTGACAATGGAATAATTCGGTAATCAGAAGTCCACCATGAGAGGGGAAGATACTACTGCAGAGCTCAATTCGAACAAAGATTAGTTCTCTGGGAAGCTACAATGTATCTGATCATGGAGTAAGCTAAGCCAGTAAATGTTACGCAACGTGTAATTGGTAGCTATAGATGTATTGAACATCCTTCTATTCCTTGTTGATATCATATTGAATGTTATTTCTTTTTCAAATGTTCATGTAAGATGTAAAATATTTGTATAGGTAGAGGTTCTTGTTTTCTAATTTGTGCAGGTTATAATACGTTATTCTCTCGTTTAATTGGTACTAGTTTCATCTTAATATCTTAATGGTGTTTCAATCTTGTTAATGTTTAGTAATTGGATTCTTCAGCCGGATCTGGAATGAGACTTGGTTGTCTGGTTTCTTCTACAAACCGTGCAACCATGAGTTATTTGTCAAACAATCCCTCAATATAGAAATGGCTATAGTCCTCACAAGGGTATGGTCATATGTTTTAGTTTGTTGCTGCTTGTAATGTAATCTTTAGTATTTGTGAATACATCAGGGCAAAGTTTTTGACCTTGTCTGTAACTATGTAGGAAGCTGGCATGGATTGGATCATTCATCTTAACACTGCTGAGCTACTACATCCAGCAGACACTCCTGAGTACTCTCTAAGATAGCTTCTGTCAGATGTACACGAAAATGTTGACATGCATCTGTTTTGTGATCAAGGTTTTACTTTGTTAACTCCCTCTTTACCCAGATGAATATGCTCTTAAATTAATTCTAGAAAAATAACTACTGGTTTTCTCCAAAGGCGATGACGAATCCTGGATGTGTATCTAGTGCAGGCAAATTTTTAGAGTGTCATGAACATCTTTTTGCATTGTGCTGTCGTGTCAAGGTTATGGAATTTTTCCTTTTGGGTTTTTTCTAGGAGGCTTGAGTGTCCCCTTACTCCTTGGAGAGTTGCTTTGGGTAAAGACTTTGGGGTTTTAAGAGACACCAATATTCTTTGATGGAGGTTTCTTCTTTTCTATTTTATGGGGTATACTTACTGAAAGTAATGATAGAATTTTAAATGGTGCTTATCTCGCTTCTTCTTCTTTTTGGGATAGGGTTGCAATTCTAGCATCACTGTAG